>VZRX01011937.1:175733-336088 GCA_013398075.1 Notiomystis cincta
TATATAATCTATATCTATATATAAAAATAATGAGAGCACTAATAATTACAACTAATGTGCTTTCAATCAATTTTTCACCCACAGCCATTAACTGGAGCTATTCCTTGCTCTCTCCTGAATCTGTAGGCTCAGTGCACAGAGCAAACACTATGATGCTACAAAGCAGAGATATATTTATAACAGGACCAACGGCTGAAAAATCAGAAGACTTGTAAGAAGCTTAATGTGCAAAAGAGCTTGATGCTGGGGTGAAAGGGAGGGCACTGGGACAACCAGTGCTTCTGATCTCTGCCTAGTCTCCTTTCAACATAATGACAAATGATCCTCAATGATTTCTACATTATAAACTCCTGATTACACTTAAATTATTTTGAAAGCTTAGATTTATGTTAAATTAACACTTTCTCATGATTTCTAGAATAAGGCTGTCTGTCCAGGGCTGTCACAGACTGCAAATGAGCTTTTGCAGTATTCAGGATTAGTCTTGAATGGTCCAAATTCTGTAAGAAATTTATCAAGAAGTTATGCAATTAAGATTGTTTTTATACTTCTTCCATTTGAGAGAAGCAGCGAGGTGGTTACTTAATTTTATTGGCACTTATTGTATTCACTCTTTTGTGTATTATTTTAATTATTCCAGCACTGACATAATTCAGAAGACCTTCAAAGTAATCAGACTATAAATCAATGAAAATTATTAACCAATTAATATTTTAAATTGTATTGAAACACTTCAAACACCATCTATCAAATTCTGCATTCACTTACTGTCCCTGCAGAGTTAATCCAGGAGGAAGAAGTGGCCCCATGTCACAAGGGACACAACCAGACTAAAATTCCTTGAATAGCACGAGAAGACTGGAATGGTTTGTGACATGTAGCATGTCATTCCCCATTGTCTTGCACCTTTTGTAGTCATTCATATCAATACATTTATGCCAATGTCTGCAAATGGCACACACATACATGATTGTATTCCCAGGAAACCCAAAGATACCAGACCCCATTTTTACAGATACTGCACAAAGAAATGGACTACAATTTATACCCTGTTATTCATCTATGAAAGACTAATTTAAGGTTTTGATCTACACAATATTAATATCCTTTTAAATTATGTGAAAGCTACTCCTTTTTAATAATAGTGCCTCTTACCCATATTAATACAGAAAAAATTACTTGCATTTAAAAAATTCTATTTGCTCTTTCTGTGCAATGACTTCCTTAATTTTGTGAAGATTCATTGACTCTTTAATTTCAGGGCGGAATTCAGCATGAAACAAATGCATAAATCTTTTCAGGAAATAGGCAGGTTAAAAAGCCAGAGATGTCCTGTAAGTCAAAATGTAGAGGCAATCATTTAGCTCCAAAAAGAAAGAAACAAAGAGAATAAATTTGAAGATGAAGTCAGAGGCTTGTCAGCCTACCAATGACCCCATTCTTATTTAGAAGCTCAATTCCTCCAATTAAAACAATCCAAAAAACCCCAACAAAAGCTCTATATTTTATGAATGCATTGACTATATTCTCTGTGCTCTCACCAGTGAGACCAGCAGAAGCTAAGTTACTGAGCTTCAGAAGAAAGAGCATGGGCACTTTTTTGGAAAGACTGACATTTATACACATAGGTTTGTATCATGGGAAAACTGCCAGGCTTTGGTACAGTGTTCAGTGGTGTTAGTCAGATTTTTCCAGCTAGACCTGACTCAAACTGTGGTCTAGCTATTTATTTAAAAATGAGGACTGAAAAATTGATGATCTGGCTTTCTAATAATCTCAAAAATAAAATCAGTCATATTTCAAACTATTGGGAAATTAGCTCCTATTTAGTAGCCTTTAATTTAAAACCTTTTTGCAACTATTCTAGAAGCTTTCACGAGAGAGAATTAAAGGATGTATCCTGCCCTAATGATAATCACAGAAAACGAACCAGAGCTCACAAGTCTCCCAACAGAACCAGGAAGAGAAAGCAGCAGATGTGGCCACAGGTAGAAACACTGTATGATCTGGGACAGAGCTCTATCATCAACAATTTGGCACAACTTTATCTTGTTCTGTCACACACTCCTTGTGATGGCAAGTGAATCACTCCTCTAGAATTTAGAGCAGGTAAAATAAAAGGGGAAAGGAAGAGACACAAAATGTTCCTCATGACTAAAGTGATAAACCAATATACTCTAAAACCATGGAGACTGAAATCTGCTCTTTGTATAAATCCACAGGATTTAATTCAAGGATGAATTCAGGGTGAACTTTGCTACCTAAACTCAAATTAGAATAAAATTTTTAAAAATAGAATTCACAACAGCCTCATTTCCTTTCATGAAGCTACACAGATTTACATGCAGCTATCATTTATTCCCTTCTCTTGATTAGAAACTATTTAACTTTTTTGTGTCATTCCAAACTCATTTGGGCTTTGCAGTTCAGGAGATCAGCTAAAATTTGTGCACTGATTTTTATGCAAAGATGAAAAAATAAAAAAAGTAGGACTGAAAAAACAGAGAAAGCATCAAGGAAAGTAAAATCAATCCAGTACACATGTTAAAAAATAATCAGAGGCATTAGGATGGGAGAAAGAGCATACCTTCCTTCTGGGCCAGGCTTCACCTTCTCAGGAGCCAGAGCCCCTCATAAATGCATATTTCCTTTCTTCTTTTTTTCTTTTCTTTTTTTCTCCAGTACACTTACACTGAAAATGTAATGCCCATGATATAAACAGCTGGAATTAATGGCAGCTAGAGTCACTAACTTAAAAAAGCTGCTCTGAAATGCATCTTTCACAAAAAGCTTGATGTTTTGGTTTTGATCAAAACTACCTGTATTTTTATCAAGCCAGTAAAGTATTTTGAACTCTCCCAATTCTTTCTGTTGACAAACAAAAGAAATATGAAATCACAAGTAAATGAGGAAAAAAGCAAAAATCTTTTCCTTTGTGAGAATTAAAAAAAAAATCACTCAGAGACAAAAATAAAAAGTACTCCAGTAAAGTGCTTATGTTCCCAGCCAGAGAATCTCTTGAACTAAAGGACAAGGAGTGCCCTGCCCAGAGGGACCATTCTGTTGAGAACATTGCTACCATGTGCCAGGGAAAAAAGCACTCATATTCCACAATCAGCAAAGGGATAGGGACTATTTCCAAAAATGCCCACTGTGTGCATTAAGTCCTTTCTCACTAACATCAGTCAAAACTTCCAGTAGGATTATGTTTCTGAGCCTTCTAAAATGGAAACTGTAATACTCAGAATATTCTGTGAAATCTGTGGAGGAAAAAAAAAGGAAAAGAAATCAAGACTGAGGGAAGGCTTTTGGAGAACTACAGTACCGAGGGCTCTATGATTACTAATTGGACTTCAAAATCTCCATTAATTTGATCTAACAACATGAAACGTGACAAAAGTTAGTACAAATGGGTTAGAAGTAGTAATATTGTGATATTGCAATAAAAATTACTATCCTAGAACGAAGCACTGCATCTCTACAGCATCACAGAATTGCAATAGGAAAACAACTTCAGTGTTACTTAAGATATTGTTTGGGTTCATGAACATTAGCAAAATAAAATTCCCAACAGTAGGATTTACTAGCCTATAAGACAATCCCTTAAGGGAAGTAAAGGAATCCATTGTGATTTTCTAATCTAGGATAGGACAAAGTGCTGGAAGATATCCTGTAGTGAACAATGTAACGTGCCAGTGAGTTGCACAAGATGACCTAATACACCTTTTGCATAGCCTGTGATTTAGCCAGATGCTCATAATTAAAAATATTCATCTGAGGGTGATTGATTACTAAGCAGACCTGCAACTTTTTGGGAAAATCTGCCTTGTGAACAGTCCTATTTAAAAAGAAAAAAAAAGTAGAGCCCAGTAAGTGGACCACATCAAAAAATCAAAGTCACTGGAAACATTATAAGCCAGGAAAAGAAAATAATCAGAACAATTAGTTATTAGGAGATGCACTTTTTCCTTTTCTTGAAAATGCTTCATATTTTTTCCAGTGTCCTGGTTAAGGAAAGGATTTGAGATCTGTTCTTACCCTTGTCTGCTTAAAGTTACGCTTGAAAACTCATTGGAAATTATTGTCCAGAGGAGATACAAAGCTTTTCTCCATGACCTATCGGGGCGTGGTAGTGCAATTAGACAAAACTACATATAAGTTGGAGCATAGTGCCTACCTCAGCTTCCATATATCATAATGTCCTGTTGCTGGTGCATGGATCTCTCTCTTGTATTTGGGATCCATTAGTAAGAGTAGGCACTGCACCTTGTGTCACAGGTACCCAAACTGCTCTGAGGTGTCCTACTGCACTGGCACAAAGTTTCTAGCAGAAATGTATACCACTGCTCTGAAAAACACAGTTTGGATGTGACATGCAGCCTTCTCTGAAAGTACCATTTCACAGGCTGAAATATTTCTTATGCTGTTGTTAAATCTGACACAAAAAAGTTGGTTTGCTCAAAGCAGATGTTTTGAGTTTTCAGTCAGGGACACACACTTCTATCACCTGCCCAGAAAACACAAGATTCATTGAATTTTCAAGCATTTTTGATCTCTTTTAACTCCATTTCTCCAAGCTTCAGAAATCTCAGCGTATTAGGTGAAGTCATGTGTTTGAAGCAATAGAAGTGCCTTTAAATTGATTTGTCTTTATCATTTTCAGTTGTTTAATTACGTGGGGCTACTTCCAGAGAATACCTGCAGGTACATTTTCCACACAGCAAACATTATTATATAAAGTGCAACAAACACAGTGTTGTAGTTTAACCCCAGCCAGCAACTCAGCTCCAGGCAGCTGTTCACTTGCTCCCCCCTGGTGGGAGGAAGGGAATCAGAAGGGCAAAAGTGAGAAAATTTGTGTGTTGAAATAAAGACACTTTGATAGGGAAAGCAGAGCAAGGAATTTATTCTCCACTTCCCATGGGCAGGCAGGTGTTCAGCCATCCCCAGGAGAGCAGGGCCCCATCACACCTAATGGTGACTTGGGAAGACAAATGCCAGCAGTCTGAGCCTTCCCCCTTCCTCCTTCTTCCTACAGCTTTATATGTTAAGCACAATGTCACATGGTCTGCACTATCCCTTGGGTCAGCTGTCCTGCCCACCTCCCCTCTCAACTCCCTGTGCTCTCCCAGCCTCTTCCCCGCTGGGGTGAGAAGAGAAAACGCCTTGGCTCTGTTTAAGGCTCCTCAGCAGTAAGGAAAAATCCCTGAATTATCAGCACTGCTTCAAGCACATTCCCAAAACACAGCCCATACCAGCTCCTAGGAGGGGAATTAACCACCCCAGGCAAATCCAGCACCACAAACATGCCACTCCAGGGCACAGGGATGAGGCTGCCACCCGGGCTGTGTGGGGGCAGGCAGGGTGCTGTCCTGGCACCTCCTGCACATGGGCCAAGGTGAGGGGCTCTGCTGAACTAGCCAAGCCTCTAACTGAGCCACACTGCCAGGGAAAGGCTGCAGGGTTTGCAGGGTGATGATGTTCAGCTAGACAAATGAAGAATTCTTCCAGCAGCTGAGAGAGATATTACTAGAAATAATTTGATGGAATTGATAAAGGGGAAATTTCGGTGCAATATCGTGATGCTCTCAGCAGTGTCACTAGGACTGGTGAGACTTGTTCAACTGTGTAATAATAATCCAGGAACACAGATGAAGTTTTGTCAGAAGAAAAATGGAAGAATCATTTGACACATCATTCAGATGTATACTTTCTGAAAGAGTTCTGTAGTGCCAGGTAGATAGGACAAACCAGCTCTTTTCTAGGTCTGGGGCCAACTTCTCAGCATCACTTCTCTGAAATCAGGAGAGCAATCCTTCCTTACATCTGACAACTTGACATTGAATTTCTGTGAGGCTTAATGTCTACCTACAAAACACCTCCACTGAAGTCTCATAGGGATTTTGACTCTTCAATAATGTGACACGAAAATTTCCGAACTGGTAATAGAAAACTCAAATACATCATAAGAATAAGTGATTATTTCTTGCTAAAATATCTCTATAATATTGTTAGATACCTGATGTCTATGACAATTCCATGCCTGTAGTGGAAGGCAGAACACAATCTATTACTGTATGGAGGAGAAGGCACGTTTTAAAAAATGTTGAAACATCCCTTGTTTTAAATGTAAAGCAGTTTTCAGAAAAAAATATGCTGCTTCCCATTTCAAAGTATTTTATCTGTGAGATGATTTTTTTCTCTTTAAGAGAATAGACAGCTCTGCAAAAAGAGTTGATATTAGGATACTCATTACAGGGCAATTATAGTCTACAGCAAAGGCAGTTCTGGAACTTCCATAAAAATCTTCTGCCCCTTTCCCACTGGTCATAGATCACATTTTCCAAGCTCAGACATCAGAAGCCTCATAAGTGAGTAATCCTTAAAGAGTTTGCCTTCATCTTTTGCAACCTGCAGGGAAAGGTTTTCTCTGAGATCCGAAAGCTCACTGATGGTAAACGGTTCAGGTGAGACCATTTTCTCCAGCAGTTTTATCCTCACTGAAGTTAAACCCACTGCACTGAGTACTCAGTTGCTGTTTGAAGGGGAAAGGAAGAAAGAAAAGGAATAAAACCCAATCTTTCTCCAGCTCAATCCAAATGCCATTTCTGTAGACCTTGGAAACTGATTGCAGTTTCAGTCAAAGGAGCTTATCTAGTGGGGGCTACCATTTGCTCACAAAGCACCCTGGCTAAGGAATTGTGTACAAACTGCACCCCAGGAGGATTAAATCTGAGTGGGAAGCTCATTTCTCTCTGTCACTTGGTGTGCTCCAGCATGGGAGGGAGTAGTATGTTATCAGCAAGGGCAGGATCCATGATCTCAAACCCTTGCTTCATGTGGGCTGTGAGAAGTGAGAAATGAGGCTGGAACACTCACCATTTCCCTGCTTAGGCACGTGCTTGACAGCTCAGTCAAGTGTTTCACCCATGGCATTTCATCAAAGCTCCTGCATCCCCCACAACTCCAAACACACACACACAACCACCCAGAGAGGTGGAAATATTTAGGAAATAACAGCAGTGTGTTGACAAATGTTCATTGTGAAGCGTGCTGCCATAGCAGCAAAGGCCTTCCTAAATCCACACAAATGTTTTCCATTAGCAAGATCCAACTGATGATGCTTACTTATAGGAGGCAAAATTAACACTTCAGACAAAGATAAAAAATGAGATCATGGTGAGACTGTGCGATGTTGCGGAAGGAGGAAGGGAGCACTCTCTATTTGGGAGTAACAATATGTATTTGGGTAAATTGAATTTGCATAACTATGTTTCCTCTTGAATATGGAAGAAAGGAGACTGACATCTGCCAGTCTTTGCACTGTACTTTTCTAACAGCAGGACTTGTGGAATAAGATCTGCTTTATTGACCACTCATTTATCATCTCAACTAGAAGTATTCCTAACGAATGGCACTTACATTGCAGCAGTGGATTAAAGGTTTTCCTCAGAAGAGGTGTCTGAATCTGGACTTTTCCACAGCACTGAGCTCTGTGGAGCAGCTCTCAGTCAGGAGCTGCACGTGACACATCTGTCTGGAAGGATGGAACACCTTGCTCAGAGCCACAGGAGGCATTTTTACCCTGCTGCCCATGGGACAGGCAGGATGGGGAGCCAGGGCACATGTTCTAGCTGAAGGACCAAATACATGAATTTCAAATGCTTCCTTTCCTAGATCCCTGCAGACAGATCTTAAAGGACAGCTGGGTATAGAATTAAAGAGCTCTGCTATAAAATTCAGAAAAATTAGAAGAAAATAAGGCAAGGCTGCTCCTTGCAGGATCCAGAACAAGTGTTTGGCTGGACAGTGGGTGTGAGGCTGTGCAGCTGTTCCTTTACAATGTAGGTTCTGACAGGTATTTAGATGTATGCCCTCCCACAGCTCAGGGAGACAACCCCTTGATTTTTGTTTCATTGTAAACAGAACAAATAACATTTTTTGTCATTCATTAACTCTCTAATATTTTCTTAATTTAATCTCTTCCACTTTCAATTATGAAAGCCTTTGAGATTTGAGTTGTTAGTCAGGCATGGGGGTGCTTCATTTAAGGGCTTTTTGCAATGGTTTAATTAGCAATCAGAGGTTTATCTGCTTTGCTCAGAGACACTGTCAGAAGAAATAGTGATCCTTTGATATTAAATTTAGAGAAGCAGATTTCTGCTGATGTTTGATGAACTGGGATAGTTCTGATTATTTTTTCTTTCTCTATTCTCAACAGCACTATCATAAATATGTTCATTTTTTAGCTGTCATCCAGACAGGTATTCATTCTCTAACCTTAGATAAGCAGAACCTGAAATTTTCATTACTTAAACAGCAAAATTATTAAATTCTTGAGGTCAAGGATGACCATTTGGTCTGACAATACAATGCTGTAGGAGCCCTTCACAGTCAGGTCTGTATAAAAAATATGTTGCAAACACACGGCAGTGAGCAGAGACACATTCTATGGCCTCATGGCATCAGGACATGCTTAGATGCTCATGATCAACTGCACATGCCAATTAACTGCACAGGCATTTTTCTGCCTAGATTTCCAGTTAGATTATGAACCTGATACTCTTTAAAGTGCCTTTCCCTCGGTTGTAAAAACCAGTTTTCATTATGTAATGATTTATATTTCAAATCCTTAATTTTAACAAACAAAGCCCTTCCCCTGTGGAAGAACAGGCATCAGGGATCACAGGATATCCAGACTGGATGCAGTTGCTTTGTTTTAATGCATTTGGTGTTATGAAGGGAGAGCTGGCACTATAGTTCTCAACTGAATACTGTAGATTTTAATACAGGTTACATTTTGAATTTTAAACAAGGCTGTGCATAGTATGAAATTGTAATTCATCAAGCTACTTAATTAATGCTTAGAGATAGCTGAAAAATAAATGCTAGCTTATTTCCTACAGTAATTTTGACATTCCGAATTATTTTTTAGTGGGCTTTTAGCATGAAGGTATAATATGAAAGGGTATTAAGAAATATTTTAAGACAATTCCAGAAAGATCTTAATGAGAAGTTTTGAATTACCTCATTACAACACTTAGTTTCTATATTTTCATCAGATATATAACTGACTTTTTCTCAGAGAAAACCTTTTTCTATTTTTTCTTATTTGCTGCTGTTAAAACTGCCTAAAATATTTTAAACAATGATACTTCTGATTATTTAAAGTTTACATGGGCTACAGATGCTGTCAAATATCATATATAGAGCAGATAAAAATGTATAATCCAAATTATATAGCTTTAAGGCCTTTTTCCCATGTACTACTAAAGCTGTTAAAAAACTGCTTTAGTTCCCTGGAAGTGGAGCCTCTGGGATGGTACAGTATTCTGTGCCTAAGTGGCCCGGAGGGAATTGTCACTGGGATTTTAGATGGAGTTAAAATAGCTTAAGGCCATTACAGGTCACTTTCCTAGCTAGGCCAGGATGCTTTCAGTGCCTGGAGCATCCTGTGGTACCAGGTACTGAACCAGCCCTTCCCTGCCTTGGTTGCTTTGGCTGGGGAAGGGATGGAGGGGAAATGAGGCACTGCACTGGCTCCCTTCCTTACATCTCTGCAGCTGAGGAGGAGAATTCTGGCTGGAATGTCAATTATTTCCCTCAGGACAGCTTGCTAAAGGGTGGGAAAATGAAGTGGGAAATACCTACAAGATGGCCAGACACTCAGCTTCAGGACATCAGTATGCTCCTACTGAAATCTGAATTACTCTGAGGATACCAGCTGAGCACCCATGTTCCTTTGGTCTGGGCAGCTGTAGGAAGTTTGATTGATGGATCTAAAAAACATTATCAGAGCAAGAGTAGAAGAGAGTGGCAGTGATTAAAACCACAATGATCCACATTATGCTTCATCTTTTAGATAGGATGAGCCAAGCCATAAAGTTTAAGAACCTTTGGTCTATAAAACAAAAAAAAGTTTTAAGGCAGCACTATAGAATTCCACAGGAGACACCCTCTCAGACCTAGGAGAAATAGAAGTAACCTAAAAGGCACTGGTCATGATTATATATATTACTGCAATTGAGTCTTTGGGCTTAAAACAGTGGCAGCGATGATCAGTTACTGATTTATATACCAGAAACATGCTGTCAAGGATTAAAAAATAAAGGTATATTCTGCTTATTGTATAAGGCCTCAGCATTACATAGAAGCATTTTTAAACAAATTATGCTGACAGAATTGCAGAAGAGGTTAATATAAATAGCTCTTCTAATGGAGGCAAAGTGAATATCTGGGCATCTGAGCTAGATTGTGGCTGGCTACTGTGTGTGCATGTGTGACTGTGTGTGACTGAAACGACCAGTTTCCCTGCAGAATGCACCACCGGGGAGAGAACGATGCAGGGAATGGCTCATGGCCCGTGTGTCTGATGGTAAAAATCAATGACTTGCCTTATTGAAAGGTGCCCTCGGGGGCAAAAAGCAGTGAATAGCTTATTAGTTTGTGTGTGCATGCTGGCAGATGATAAAGCAGCATTGAAATCAGTCATAGACCATAATAAAGTACCCATCCCCATCTTAAAGCCAGTGTGTACTTCTGTCTCAGGGGAGAATGCCTCCATTAACCCAAACTGTGCAGTAACTCATCTTTAACCACAGAACAAATATGCAGTAGAAGAGGAACCAATAACAATTTCTTATGGTTACTGATGCAAAAAATATAGCAGATAAATTACTGATGTGTAAGGCAAGATTCTTTTTATTGTAATATTCCATAATTCTATTTTACTGCTATTTGGAATGGTGTGGAAGAGTTCTGCTGTGGATCTGGCCTGATACCAAAAATATTTTACTCACTTCCAAAATAAAAGAGGAAAACATACAGTGATGCAACAAATAGATGTAAGAGACAGAATGTTCTGACCTTTTTATCCTGTCAGTGAACTCTGCTTGGGAATATATTCAAATCATCCACTCAGACACATAAACTCAGATACAACTACGTTGTCACTGAAGTATTTATTGACCTTAAGATGTTGTCATCCTAGGCATTACGTGCATTTGTTGGCATATATCTGATTAATGCCAATAATGCCTTCAACAAACATAAGAGTCATTTAATATGAAGTTTTCCCATAAGAACTCTAGGGCAGATCTGGCCTAAGAAGTAGAGGTGATGATTTCTCTAGGTTGCAAGGTGAAAGTACCAACTTTCAACCTTAAATTATTTCCTAAGAGATGCTGAGGGCATCTGGGCTTGCATCCATGGATATCCAAAACTAGTACAAAGTGTATCTTTTTTAAAGGACTTGACACTTCAAATATGCAGTATTTTGCTTTGAAATATGTCACAGTGGTGTCCATGTGGGGCAGAATAACTCCCTTAGCTGGAGTAACTGATGTGTAGCGTTTATTAAATAGACGGATAGACACGTGTACACTTACACACAGATCTGCTAGCATTATGAGAGCTGTGGCACTCCCTGAAGTATGTGCCTCTGGAAACCACAGGCAGAAATCCTGTCATCATATTGTTATATAGAAAGGTGCTAATGGCTTCCATAATGGAGCTTTAAATGAAATGCTATGGGAAAAGAGTTCAGCATACAGCAGAGCAGTGGCATCCAGAGTCGGTAGGACTCTCGTACCACTTAAACACAAGTTCCTGTCTTAGACATTTCTGAACTTCCCACTGCAGCAGCTGCTGAAGGAGGAGAGATCAGGCTGTCTTTGCAACCCTGCTTGTGCCAAAGGAGCCCTGCAACAGGGAGTTTCTCAGGTGTAAAGTCAAGGGACACAAGAGGGAAAGCCTGACTGAGCAGCTGGGTTCCACTGAGATTTGTGCCTTGGAAAGAAGTGGTGGAAATATTGGTGAATAGGAAAGAGATACCCAAGTTGAGAAATCTACAGCTAGAAGTTGTCTCCCCTTCTTAAGAAAGTAGTCCTTATCAGGTACAAAACATATTCCTCTTAAACTTAGAATAATTCTTCACACTTCATCACAATGTAAAAGACCATTCCCTTTCTTCTGTGGGAGATGTATACAGCTTTACTGACTCTACAGAGTAATTCAAAAGAAAAACAAGACACAGAAACAAAAATCCCCATCAGCTTGATACTAGTATTTGTTTGTTTGACAGGTACACATATACCATGCTGCAAAGTACTACTCAAGAAATAGAGCACTTGTGCTCTTTTCTTACTTTGTCTTCTTCAGAAAAAGTCATGTGTAATATTAGGTTATAAACATTTTCTTACTCATTTCTTCATTTCACCATATGAAGCACAATTATGAGGGTGGTCTACATATGGGAGCTTGGACAACTGGTCCTTGTGTGGCATTTTCCCACCAGCTGTGCAGGGCAAAAGCACTTACAGCAGTAGCACGATGTGAGAACTGATTGTGAAGAAAGATTGTGAGATGGCAAAATCTTTGGTAATATGCAGAACATATGTATCTAAGACAGATTAATATTGGCAGGCTTTATGTGATATATTATATAAAATGTGTTTGAAATTTGTCAACATTGCACTGCTCCATTAAGGATCAATCTTTTTCTTATCATTGCATTTTGGGCTTTCAACACAATCATGAAAGAAATAACACTGAGAGAATAAGCATGCCAAGAGAAGTGAAGGAAGGGGAATTGCACAATTGCACTTGTAAAAGGAAGTGGGTCTTTCTGTAAAGAAGACTGTCTTTTATCTCCTCACAGGCCATATGCTGAGGAGGGCAAGCTATTCCCCAGATAAAGATGCAGGAAGGAAAAGCAGATAGAAAGGCAAAAATGAATCCATTATTACTGCTAAATTTTTAGAGAGAAAACGCAGCCTTCCTTGTTCAGGGTTCCTCTAGATCTTCAGAAGATACAGAGTGGTTTTGGACTTGTTGCACTGCCTATCTAGAGAGAGAAACAAGACACCTGTGCTGCCAGTATGGACAATTTCCCAGGGGTTTTCTCCCAACCAAGAGTAACTTGCAGTCAAGACCAGTCCCTGTACACTTGATTATTACACTTCCTCCTCAGAAAGTTCACACCAGTAACTACACCTGCTGGGTACCTCAGTCTCTCCTAACTCAAATCTCTCAAAAAGATAAGGACAACTGATAGCCTTATCTGAGGACCAATCCAAAACCTGCTGAATTCAATGTATTATGTCAGTGTTTTAGATGAGACAAAGCTTGTCCTTCTAGAAAACATCCTCTGGTTCTCCTCGTTTACTGGGCTTTGGTTTGCTCTTGGAGAGCACTGGACTCTGTGTAAATGGGAAATGCACTCCAGGAGCATCCCTATGCATGCCAGCTCACGGTAGGAGGTCAGTCCATGAAACAGAACTAGAGCTCAAGTAACCCTCCATTCCCAAACACAGACCTTTCCAGGTTCTTGGCAGCCACTGTTTCACGCTGCAGATACACTTCTGTTGTGCTGCCCTCCTTGTGAATAGAGATATAGCTAAAGAAATTCCCTTCTGGACAACTGACCCATGCACAGCCTGACAAAATTGAAGAGAACCCTGCACAAATGAAGGGGAAGACTGGGTAGCATTTTAAGTCATGACCCAGATTACCAGCCAAAATGGGAAAGTATGTTTTGTTTTTCTGTAGTTGGACCTTTCCTCAGGAGCTGAAATTTTACACACAGAAAAGAAAATAAATGGAAAAATTACTGAATTACTGTGGACAGTAACATTTTTTGTGTGCTTTCCTAGGAATCTTATAATAAGACTATCCTGATTCCCCAAGGAGGTAAATTTGATATTTCTCCAGTGAGAATCCAGACCCCTTCTGGATATTAATCCACTTCACAAAGTCATTACGAATAATTTAGCATAAAAGCAGCCTTTTTCCTCACAAGACAAAGCACGGAGACTAAAGCATTTGTAGAGCAGTGTGAAAAACATACTGTAGCTGCCTTGGCTCCATTTGGATGGAGTATAAACAAGGAATTTTGGCTGCAAATCCTGCCAGTCTCTTAGTCTTATTTAGGACAAATATTCAGGAAAAACAATGATAATATAATTTGGCTTGCCTTTTTTTTTTCCTATTTTTATTTTCATAGTGCTAAGTCAATGCATAATTACTGGAAAGAATTTCTGACTGAATTTTAGATGAGCATTTTGATAAAATATAATATTGGAAACAATCTTTATCAAACATTCATGTGTAGTGTGAGAGATAAAAACAGGAATCCATAATTCATATGGCAGAATGTATTACCAAGTGTGAATAAGAGGCTGAATTTAAATGAGGGGGTCTGAACAATATTTTCTGTGAGGCATCTGCTTTAATCATTTACATTATTCACTAGGTTTTCCAGAACTGTAAATCTTAAATATATATTTGTGTTAGTGAGAATGTGTATGTAAATACACACATATATGCACACATACACAAAGCATTATACACATCCACACATTAGCACATATTCACACAGATACAGAAATGTGTTTGTATACAGAGACACAACAGCTTAGGGCCTGATTACAAATCATTCTACATGAATGAGAAGACAATGATGGATTTTGGGATCAAGACCTTAGTGCCTTGGTTTCTCACCTCACCCTGAGTTTGCAGAGATATGAATCAGATAAAGGTTAAAGGAAAGATGAGTCTTTATTTACCTTAAAATAATGGAAACATTTACTTATTTGGCCACATTACAGGAAAGAGAAAAACCCACAGTGAATCCCCCTACCCTGAGATGGAATCCTGAAGACCTCTCTGTTAAATGTTATACCTGACTGACCTTCTCACCCAAGTTTTCAGCACTGCCTCTCTGTACTCCAGGCTGCAATGACAAGACCCTGAATGAGTAACTGCAGGGCTTGATCAAAGTCTGCTCGGGGCCCCATCCAGACCCGAGGCTTCCCTTACCCCTCTGACCACCTTAACTCAGATGGAAGGAATTTTAATCCTCCTCCCAGTGGTTGTCCCTGCTTAGTTTGGCTCTTGCTATGCACTTAGATGTTAACTCTTGCCAAGGTAGCAAAAGGAGTCACCTAAAGATTGCTGGGTGCTTCACTAAACCCTAGACAGATTTTTGCTCCTTCATGACTAACCTCATTGTGGTTTCAAATCTCAGAGGGTTTTTTGGGTTTTTTTGGTTGTTTGCTTTGTTTACAACATAATAATGCCTACATTTCACATAAACTTATCTACTTTCTAGTAATACTTAATGCTTTCATACAGGTACACTTTAGGTTTATAGCAACTACTGGCTCATTTTTCACTTGTGGGAAGGCATGGGAGGCTGATAATGATTTTGAGAGCTTCCTGCTCCCACCCCTCTTCTGGAGGGACACCAAGATAGTCTGTCTTTTCCCACTTGTGGTTACTGTGTACAGTTCAGCCCTCTTACTGAGAATTCCTTTTCAGAGACTTCCTTAGGATAGTGTAGAGCCAAAGGAAGATTCATGATGGCAAATAACAAAAGACAAAGGCCAGCAGTAACCCAGACTCAGAGTCTGATGCTCACATATTCATTCTGACATTCTATCCCACATAAGGAGCCTCCGCTGTGCCAGCTTCTGTGTAACTATGTCATCTGCATAACTAATCCTTTTATTTCCATGTCCCAGTTTAGTGCCTGGTAAAGCAATGTCACAAAGCAGTAGCTGTCACTTTGTTTCAAGAGAAGGGCAGAGGACTAGGAATGGCTGAGTTCTACTGCACCTCTTCTGACAGGACACAGGGATTGCCTGTTTAAAGAAATCTGTCTCTGCTCCTTCCATTACTGTTCATTTGTTACAAACAACCCACTTTAAAAAAAAATTTATTGGAACTCTGTGTGCCTTTCACTTCTCACTCTCTTCTATTTAATAATGTGTTTCTTGGTTCTAGCAGATCTGTTTGTCAGGTCAGGAAGAGCTGGTATTATTGCACAGGAGGTTGCCTTACTCTGGAATCTATGTGCTTGTTTCAGTAATTGTTACTTTCTTGGAGGGTAACAGTGAACAAATGATAGAAGAAAAATACTCAAACACTGCAAATCTTTCTTAATACAGCATTCACTGAGTTATATAGGGCATATTAAAAAAATCACATTTTTTAATTATGTACAGCAGACAAGTCGATGAAGAGTCATGCATGAAATCCAGGCACTCTGAAGACCAATGAAAAGGAATTTCACCTCTTTTTATGAAGCTGAGACCAAGTGATTAAAATGATTGTGCCCTATCATTTTAATTCTCTTTCCTCTAAGCTTTATTTAATGGTGCCCTCTTCCTCTGCTTAACCAAAATGATGAATTAATCCAGTTTCTCCCCTGTGGGGCAGAAGAAAAGCAATATTCACACATCCCATTCTGCCTATACTTCATTCACAAGGCACATTACATTTACCCATTTTTTCCCTCCTTGATTGTTTTATATTGTTATCCTGAGGAAGAGACACAGATCATAGAATTTGTGACTGAGAGACATTCTGATAAGACAAGAAATCAGACGCAGTGCAAAACTGTGCAATGTAATTTGGAACAAAGCACTGCTGAGAGGATGGGGAAGAGGGACAGGCACATATTTCTAGATGATAAAAAGGGCCTGGCTTGCCCAGGATGTGTACTCTTGAAGCAGTCACACAGCCCTAACAGCTCTGGGACCTTTAGCTGGTCACTTGAGAGTTCTGACACTGCCCTTTAAGTGAGCTGGGTAGCCAGGCTCTGGCTGTGCCCCAGCTGACCCCTTAGAGCCCTTGTGATGGTATTCTCAGAGCCAAAATGCCCCAACCATACCTGGTCTGTGGAATGCTCTTCAGGGTTGTTGTGGGTTTCCTGGCTGGAAATTCAGCAAGTGTAACTCAGGCCTTGGATGAACTATATCCCAAAATGAAGTTTGCCTGAATCTATCAGTTTGTGTCCCACAGGGCATTGTGACATAACCCTCGACACCAGGCCTCACAAAAAGTCATGATACTCCAAAGCACACTGTGTCTTCTCAATGGCTCTCTGGCAGAGTCAGGACATGTATCATTTTCATACACCTGATCCTCACATCAGCATCTACATCCCCTGTCAGCTTCTTGCCAAAGGGATAGGAGAGAGTTCGGAGGTGGGAGGTGGTGAAGGCACTTCTCTTCAACATCGTGCATTACTCCTAAGATATTTTTAAAGGCTTTTCTGAATTAGCACTTTCATTCACAGACTAACTTGGTTTAGAGTCGTGGATGAAAAGAAGTTTTGTATCAGAGTTATAAACAGAGGAAAATTGAAAATAAGGCTGTGACCAGTCACTCCTACTTAGATTTGGATACATTCCTGCCTCAGGAATGAGCAACCAGTGTAGATACTTATCAGGGAAGTTACTATAGAATTTATACATGATCCCAAAAGAGGAAGGCAGAGATCCTGTATTTTTGCCCTAATATTTGCAGGGAAGAAAAATCTGGCTTACAGATGTGGCTGTGGGCCTTGTCCAGCCAAAGAATGGCCACCAGCCCAAAGCAAGTTTTTGCTGGCCTGGCCCATGTGCAGTTTGGGCAGTCTCTGTTGTACATCTGTCATGCTGAGGCTGATCACAGACGTCACTCCAGGAAGAGTTGCTGTTTAGTGCTATGTACTTGGCCAGTGAGCCCCTTCATCAGTGATTTGCTGCTCCATTTAATGACCATGACTCCAGTGGGTGGAAATAGGTCATCTCCTACAGAAGACATGCCAACACTTCTTGAGTCTGAGTGACAGGTGGTTGCTCTAAGCTGGAAGTCTTGATTAAGACTCTTTTGGTGTATCTTCTCTGAGTAATATTTCCCTAGTGGAAAGCTCCTTCCATCTTCTTGGGTAAACCTTAGTAACAAGTAAGGAGTAACGCAGGATGCCAGTGAATTTTCTGGGTTATTCTGCTCACAAAAAGGGAAAGATTAGAAATGGGATTTAGCACTGAACCAAATCATTGTTATAGGAATGCGGTTAGAGTAAGAGACCTCTGTATTTGGATCCAAACTGCAAGATCATCCATTATCCAGACTCTTGGCACAGGGCAAAATATTTTCACTTGATGAAGCCTTTGTCATGGTAATTGATTACTATATTGTCACATCTTTTCAGTTAATCACATCTTTTCAGACACTGCCAAGGTCTGGGTTGACTGCAGCAGGGTCGTGGAAGTTATCATTCAGGGGGAGAATAGATTGTGACAGTAGCACAGGGCACCCATATGTTCCTGAAAAACATCTGTTTGAGTGCCCTTTTCAGGAAGCTAAAACAGTGTAAAAAATGAAGGCTAGAAGTGGGCAGGGACTTTTTGATGGCATAGAGCATGTATTGGGCAGATCAGTGAGGTAAGTGAGGTAAAGGTAAATATCAGGAGGGTCTTGCTCAGGGAACTGAAAGAACAGCCTCTGAATGGTTTGAAGGTAGATGTGATTCACTTTGGGTAAGCAGTTGTCCTAAAAGTTTGAAGTGCGAATTTGCAACGTGCAGCTCGGGCAATATCATGGGTGCAGAAACCCGGACTGTGTCAGCAAAACCATTGGCACTAAATGATGCCCCAAAACCTTGAGATGGCCAGCAGACCTCTTTCACTGACCTGCCCCTTTTACCTTGGAGATGAGAGGTTGTTTGAGGGCAGTAAGAAAATCCTCCTTTTATGCTTCAAGGCTCAATAGGCAACATGAAAATAAAGAAAAGTAAACAATGCCTTCATAGATTGACCAACAAAACGAAGGAGTTGCCTCTAAATATATTTCCCAGCCTTAACAGTAGCACCTTAAAAGGAAGCAATTTTAATGGTTAGAGCAATTGAAAAATGACCCAGAACAACTAAATCCATAGCAGCAAAGATTAAAGAAAGTGCACGCCACTTTTTTGTGTGGTCAATTTCTCCTTAGGAAGATAACTCAAGCCTATGTATACATTCATGAAAGAGCGGATTTAGATGAAATATTGTGCCGCAACTTGAACAAGAGCAATGTTAAAAGGTAGTTTTCTAATAAAGATTCCAGCCACATAAATAATGGCTTACTGCAGCCTAATAAACCTACCCCTCCTACATAATTATGTAGGAACTGCAATACTGTGTTGCCCTAGTCCAACAGTCTCCTCCCCGTCACACACTCACACACCAATTCCATTTGTAATTAACAGGAAAATTCTCTGTATTAGTTTTCTTTGCACTTTATGGAATAACAGAGAGATTAATTAAGAGGTCTGTATTTCTATTTCAAGGTTCAGGTACTTCCATTGAGCACATTGTGCTTTCAAAATCTGTATTGTCAGCAGAATTCCTTACTTCAAAACACAGACATTTCTCTTCCTTAAGTTTAACTTTTATATATGCAATTGCTAAATGACTGTGGGTAGTTAGGAAGGCCAGACCACACAGTCACCTGCTATGTATTCAAGCTGTCCTGTAGATGTGTGCAAGGGAGGTTGCATAAGCATTTATAAGACCAGGTGATGCTGGCTGAAGAGGCCTTTAAATCTCACCCTCTAAGTTGTCCTGAAAAATCTGAGCTTGGCAAAACCACCTACATCATCATTGAAACCAATGGCACCTCTCCACACCAGCTCATGTCTGTGCTTCCCACCCTGAGTGAAGCCTTCAGGGGCACTACTACAATTTAGGTGCCCTGTAGCTCCAGACACACAACTCCTTCTGCAGGCCTCATGTTCACATCCTGTCCCTGTAGACATGGACATGGACAAGGAAATGAAACCTCCTGCACTAACCTAAAACCTGCCACCTTTCTTTTCCCCTTTTTCAAATTTTAAAATAATTGTTGTGATTGATATTAAGACTCACACTGACATTTAAAATATTATCAGATTCTGCTCTGATGATCCAAATCAATTATTAAAATAATTTTATAAACTCTTTAAAACCGCACATATACAGGCAGTGAAAATTTGCTTAGTGCACACACACACAGAGAAAAAAAAGGGTTACATAATGCTCATGACTTACTGCTTTCTTTAAATATAGCCTTTCATTAGCAAACCCTCCAAATGAATAGAAAACCACTTTTTCCCTTCTAAGTATTTTCTTCTGTGACATGTTTATTCTACTTTTTCTTTTTTTCTAGTGGGCGAACCATCCCATCAAAAGGACTATTTATGTAGCTGCTAATCCTAAAAAATATTTACTTTTGTGACTAATTTCTGTACAGGAGTAGTGCCCCTAGGTGTGAGAGTTAGTTTGAACAAGGGCTCTGATATAAACCACTTAGTCCTGTTCAGCAGAAATCTTTGAGTTTTACTCACGAGGTTTACATCTCTCCTTAAAGATGAACAGAGATTTAAATGACCACCCTGAAGAGGAGCCTTGGTGTCTGCAAATGAATACACAAAAATCAGGAAACAGCAAAATTATACTCTCATCCACTCGTGCCCAGAAAAACACTTCTCTGCTGTTGTGCTTTAACTCCAGCTCTGTGAAATGGGAAGTGATCTCTCTGGAATGAGAGAAATGTTATCTCATGACAGAACTGGAGGGAGATCATGGGCCTGACTTCTGCTTGTTTAGTTCCTAAGCAGCTGAGTATTTTCAGTAACTCCCATGGAGATCTGCAGGCACCAAGAACACTCACTCACTAATAAGGTACTGCCAATCAGGCATTAGGGAGCAATGCTTTTCTGTGCACCCTTGTAACCAAGAATTTAAACCCAAGGTCAGAGTTAAAATGAAGAAAGGAAGGGAACAATTTCCCTGCAAGGCAGGGGCCAAGGAGTTGCACTTTAAAGCTGCTGCAATTCTTTTATGAAGACTTTATTGTTGACACCATCAACACACAGAGTTCTTACAAGTGAGAAAAACACTGTCATTAAAACAAGAGGAGTGCCAGAGGCAACTGATCACTCTGGGATGTGCTTGCAAGGGCACCCTTTTTGTCCATAAGGGTTGGAAAAGGATTGCTTTAGACGATCTTGCATAATATTTAATATATTGTTATCACAAAGAAAAAGATTAAGCAGCAAATAATAACAAGCAGACCTACATCTAACCATTTACTTTATAATGTGCCACTGAAAAGTTCTTGAGAAATAAAGTAAAGTAAGGTTTGTATTTTTAAAATTGATTGTAGTGAAGTGTAATAAATTCAATATAAATTGTGAAGACAGTTGTAGCCAATCTGCAGAATATAAAGACATCTGGGACCAGACTCTGAGATGAGTTCAGTACCTACCCACTTTCATTTCATGACTAGGCATAGCATTGCTTAAAGACTAAGAAAAGGAATGGGATTGACATGTATTAGCAAATACGTTCTAAAAATGTTTTAAAGGCCTACGGCAACTGAATGTATAATGAAATATTCACTGACTGCTCCACATTAGGTGACGTGAATATACTGGAATACACTGATTAACATATCATAGCACCATTGTTTTAGACAAAGCCTGGATGGTAAAGATAACCCAACAGCCCAGCTCTTATTCAGAACATGCAGTGGATGTAGTTTCTCCATATTTGGAATGCCACTAAAAAGTTTTGAGCACTTTTTAAAGTTCTGTACACCAGAAAATTAAAAGACAAGTGCTAAATCAAAGCAAATATAAGAATCACACAAATGAGGCACTGTGGAAGAAAAGTCTTGCCTCTGTGCCAGCAGCAGTAACAACACTGACAGGTTCCAGTCCTGCTCAGCCCCTGGGCTGCATCACCACTGTCAGGCTCAGGCAGACTTGAGCATTCATGGCTGATACATTTCAGTCAGAGAATCCAACCCAGAGAGGAGAATAGCAAAATAAGGTAACCAAGCTAGAAATAGCTTTTTTTTTTTGAAGGATGGATAGATTTTTTGTGAAATAAGACCTTTTTTTTTCCTGGAACATTCGCTGAAATAATTTGCAATGCTAAATAGATTTTGAAATAAAAAATTTTTAGCATTTTTATCTGATATACATTGGAAAATCTTGATTATTCTATCAAGAAGTATTCTGTTTGTAGCTTACTTGCACTGCCTGAGAAAGATCCCAACGAGATAATGTTCTGCAGGCCTTTTTCCAATTTCCAGTTGCCTTCTCAAAAACCAGAGAGCCACTTGGCAGTGCTTGGCCGCATTATTGAGAGAGGGAGTTGAAAAGCATTGTCATGAAAACATTATTTTTAAAAATTTGGAATAAATATTCCCATTGTTCATGTTGATTGACTTTAGATAAACATATTGAGATAAGACTGTATGCCTACACCAAAGAACTGAAACAACATATATAATTTACAGACAATTATTCATAATTTAATTAGCTCTTTGTTTCCCCTTGATTCACCACTGAACTGTGAGACACTTTGTCACGAATCTGCAGAGAATGAAAAAAATCAGAAACTTAGTGAAGCATGTATTTTGGAAAGTAATGAAAATTTTACACTTTCTAAGTAGTCTTTAACAGCCTGTCATCCAAGGGAAAATCCCCACGGGTCTTCTAATCCCAAACAATATTTTTGGAAAATCCTGTCATCTCTTCCCACTACAGCCTTCTGTAATTGAGACTGAGAACAGGATTCAGTTAATCTTTGGGTCCACCTAAGTATTTATCACCCTTCAAGTCTGCCTTTCAAGGTGCCTATGTAAAGCTCACTGTTTTTTGAAGAGTAGACTGCTAAATCATGCTGTGCTGAAGATTTCTTTATGCAAACAAGATCTGTCTTAAAAATTGAAAAAAAACAGAAACCAGAACTATTTATTCCACGCAAGGGAAACTCCATCTGCCTTTAATCAGTACATGGACAACAAAGAGACAGTGCAGATTTTCAGGCATATGCTTTTGCACAGATGTGGAAGCCAGAGATTGTGGGTGTGTAAGACACAGGCACATACACATCTCTGTGCATAAGTTTATCCCCATAATAACCCTCATAAATGACAGACACATGTAGAATTGTCCTTCCCTACGAGTTTGTGTCCACAGGTTTGAATAGCCATTAAAAGTTTTTTTTGTTCGTTTCATGTTTTTTAAGGATGACTGAGGGAAAAGAAGATCTTTTAAAAAGCCATTGACAGTGACAATGGTTATGAGGTTAACCCATTACTAACATGACCTCAGTCAGAGAAATCTTTTCATCACCAGCTCAGATAGCAGAAAACAAAAATCACTGTCTATCAGATAGTTGCTCGGAAATCTAAGAGTGCATGAATGGAGTACCTCGATCCATTTCTTAGTGGATAAATATGGATTCACAGTATGAAAATGCTTCTCATGCTGTCAAAAGTCACTAAATTAGCTGTGATCAAGGGCTGATTAGGAATCATAAAGGATATTCATCTTTTTTCCTCATCTATAAAACCACTCTCTACAGAATAGGGCAGAACTTAAAGGATGATGCTGGCTTTTTTATATGTTCATAGAGTTCAACAAAATGTGGGCCTGAACCTAAGGCTGTTGTACCTGGCATCTTTCTCAGAGCTGCTTTTGTACTTCAGTAAAACTTTGTAAATTAATGTATCTTAAACTATATCTGGTTGGAGCTCACATTTAACCAAACCTTGCTCCTGAAACAGATTTAGTATAAGAGAAGGGAACATTTTGTTTCCTGAAGCTGTGTCCTCACTCAGACTTTCCAGGCCCACAGTCTCTGTTCATCATTACCTGGTGGGTAATGAAACACGTATCAGCCATGAAACCTCCTGTGGTGATCTCCCCTTTCCTTCTCCCTTTCCCTCAGCCCTCGTGAACTCTGTTCCTTCAGGATCATGCCTGGTTTGCTCTGTGTCTCTAGAATCATTTAGTTACAGTACTAACCTATAACTATGTGAATCCTGTTCCACAGAATTCCATAAAATTAATTTATATTTAAACTGTGTCTTTTAATTGTTATATTTAACACATTTTTTCAATGGGGAGTGCAGAACAAGAAAGCAATGGTCTTAAAGTGCTTTCCTTTGTATTTATTTTAAAACTTTGGTGTTCCAGGAGGTAGGAAAATAGCATCATTTGTTGCTTTGGGGTTTTTGTGTGGGAGGAATGGGAAAGGGAACAGATCACTGAGTTTTCTTCTGCTGTATCCTTGGGGACTGTGCCCAGTACATCTACACATTACTCAATTAACATATTTCATGTTTTAAGAGGCATAAAGTTGTACCTCATGAGATGCATGACCCTAATAAGCCCAGTGAGATGTAGCCAGACTTGTCACATTAGTGGGCTTTCAGAAAACACTGCTAAATTCATGCGCTTTTTTCCCGTAAACCTGATTCAAGCTCAGGTCTCAAGCTGAGAGGCTGGTGAATTAACCTAATGTGCCCACTTGACTCTCTCCTAAGTATCATGATAGATTTCTTTTAATCTGCTGCAGAAAATAAATTGCTGGAGAAAAAAAAATAAAGATTTGTACTCTTTAAAGACTAATCACTTTCAGGCACTGTATGGCAAACAGCAAGATTCAGAATGAATCCTTTTACTGCATTACTCATGACAGCTTACAACCCAGACTATTAAACATTCATCAATAAAAATTTAACATCCCATCTTCCCTTTGATATCCTCAACTGCTCCCTACATAAGACAACAAGAAGGCTTTCCACAGCTCAGTGTGATGGCAGGACATCAAAGCAGCCTCCACAGCTAGCCTGCTTCGAACAGTGTCTTGTGTTTAGAAAGTAGAGTTGTCACATGGGAGGGGAAAAAGCAATGCAGGAGATTCTCTCTGGTTTGAATATATATAATCCCTCCCAAGGGATGCATTATGGCCATGTTGTGGCTGAGCAGCAAGTTGCAATTCACTTTTCTTCGTATAAGGATATGACAGACCACACAAAAGCAAAAAGAAGAGCTGGATATTTTCCTTTGTTAAGCAATGAGCACTGCATGCCAGATTTTAACTGCTGAAAAAAAAGAACAGGCTTTTGCTTAAAAAATTTACCAGGTTTTATTATATCCTGGATTGACAAATTTGTTATAGCTACTGTTTGCTAGAGAGGTAAAGATTGTAAACAAATCTATTTGCTTTCCTGCCACCTACAGAAGATTTGTGCTTGACATTGAAAAGCCAAGCAGGGAATTTTCAATGGGCAAATTCAGTCCAGTTGAGCAACTTCCATTTTTATCTACTTAACAGAAAAGAGCTGGAAAATTAGACGCTGAAATAATCCTCTCTCAACAACTGCTAGGCCTGCCAGTTGTACTTATTGTCCTGAACCTGACTCAAATCCCATTGTAAGAGTTCTGTGGTGCAGGTAGGTTTTGGATCAGATGCTAAACTGAACAGGCCTTAGGTTTGACAAGCTTAGACTTGTTCCATCTGCTTTCTCCTGCTCCTACATCCTGACACTGGTCATTTTTACAGCCTGCTGTTCACCTGCCATGGCCTGGGGTTTCAGCAATGCTCCTGGCCAAAGCCTGCCTGTTTCAGGAAGAATGAAGGGCCAGAAGCTGGAGAATAAATCCCACAGCGTGCATCTTTTCAGTTATTGTGTTCAGTCAGAGCTTTCCCATGAGGAGGGATGTAACAGGGTAAAAAAGGAAGAAAGCAAAAGTAAGAAAGCAAGGCTCTCATGGTGCTAGTAATTACCAGGTTTTTCAATAATTTGATTGGAAGCTTCCAGTAACTCAGCACAGATTTTGATAGCATGTTACAGCATCAGTTGACTAAATAAATTGAATTTATTTTAGCAAAAGACATGGAAAGAAGAGCTAGTATTCCCCACGATTATCTCTAATTAACCTGGTTTTGCTTAGTCTGTTATGACTTGTTTAGCAGGTGGAGTGCTGCTAAGAAATCTTAGAAAGGACACA
Organism: Notiomystis cincta; assembly: GCA_013398075.1. NCBI lineage: Eukaryota > Metazoa > Chordata > Aves > Passeriformes > Notiomystidae > Notiomystis > Notiomystis cincta. The sequence continues at coordinate 201,337 of VZRX01011937.1, forward strand.
TTCTCTGTTGGCCTCTGTCATTCTGCATTGCTATCAGAGAACCAAAGTTGTTCAGATTGCACAGGGACTGAATCACACCTGCTACAAGTGTTTTCTGTGGCCTTCTACTTAGCTTTAGTTTTTCTCACCCAAAATCCTTTGCAGTCTGCTCAATTATAGCTCTAAAACATTTGCAGAGCAACAAGATAATTCTAAAAAATGCAATAGAGAAAATACGTGCATTTTTTTATGTTCTTAGATTTAAAATCAACTCCCAGTATTTTAAAATTTTCTCCAGCAATAGCAGCAGCAACCAATATCTTTTACTGAGATAAAAAAATTGTCCGTGATAAAGTCACAAGTATGCTATACAACTGTTAGTGGTCTAAAAATTAGCAGAAATTAATACATTTTCCTATTTTGTTCCCTCCCTTTAGGAAGCAGACTTTGTTGTTTAGTTTGGGTTTTCTTCTCAGTTTGGAAATAATTCTGTATTCAGCAACCTTGGATCTGTCTGTAATCTGCTTAAGGGCTTTCTATTGACTTTCAAGCTCTAGCAGTGAAGTAAAATGGGGTGAGAAAATGAAATGATCTGCGTGAGACAAGAGATTTCATTTGATTTTGAGTCAAGAAGGACCAGAGAAGGAAAATCACACCTCTTTATGTTGCTTTAGAGGTGTAAAATCATGTCAATACTACCAGGGCAGGCACTATGCTGAAATCCTACAACTGGCAGTGCAATCAGTAGTGCAGCCACTGGCTATTTGAAAAGACCACAGTGCCTTGTACGTCTCATACCACACTGTAATTTTTGTTTCAATGCTGGTTGATCCTATGCTAGGCTTGCCTTTGTAATGAACAGATGTCACAGAATCAATCATGAAATCATCAAATGGCTTGGTTTGGAAGGGACCTTAAAGACTGTGTAGTTCCAATGTCCCTGATGTGAGCAGAGAGCCTTCCACTTGATTAGGTTGTTCAGAACCCCATCCAATCTGGCCTTGGACATTTCCAGGGATGAGGCAGCCACAACTTCTCTGGACAATCTGTTCCAGTGCCTCACCACCCACACAGGGAAGAATTTTTTCCTATTATCTAATCTAATGAAGAACTACTCTCAGTTTAAAACCATTCCCCCTTGCTTTGTCCCTCCATTCTCTTGTAAATAGTCTCTCTCCATCTTTCTCATAGGCTCCCTTTGGGTACTGGAAGGCCACTATTAGGTCATCCAGAAGCCTTCCCTTCTCCAGATTGAACAATCTCAATTCTCTTAGCTTTTCCTCATGGCAGAGGTGCCCCATCCCTCAAGTCATCTTGGTGGCCTCTGGACTCACTCCAACAGCTCCATGTCCTTTCTTGTGCTGGAACCCCAGAGCTGGATGCAGTGTTCCAGGTGGGTGTCACCAGAGTGGAGCAGAGGGGCAGAGCCCCCTCCCTTGTCCTGCTGGCCACGGGGCTTTGGATGCAGCCCAGGACACCTTTGGCTCTCTGGGCTGGGAATGGACATTGCTGGCTCATGTCCAGCCTCTCACCCACAGCACCCCTGGTCCTTCTCAGCAGGGCTGCTCTGTATCTGTTCATGCCCAGCCTGGGTTGACACTGGGGTTGCCCTGACCCTGCACTTGGCCTTGTTAAACCACATGAGTTTCCCAAGGGCCCAATTCTCGAGCTTGGCCAGGTCCCTGTGGATGGTATCCTGTCTTTCAGGGGTGGCAACAGCACCACTCAGCTTGGTGCCATCTGAAAACTTGCTGAGTGTGCACTTGAGTCCTCTGTCTGTGTAATTAATGAAAGTATTAAATAACACTGGTCCCAATATAGACCCCTGGAAGACATCATTCAGACTGAAAATTACTTATTTCCTGAAAATTTTGGACATTTTCCTAGCATTTGTTGTGTTTTCATGAAAGTGATATCACTAAGCATACATTCCCTCCTGAAACTCGTTTCAAGAGAAATTTAAACAGGTAGGACACGATTCACCTGTGAACTGTGAGAAGTGAGAATAGCACCTTTCCTTTCTCAGAAGTTCCATATGACTTTTAAAGACAGCATCCTTTGAAGCAGTCTCTTTCTCTTGCTCTTTCACCTAGTTTCCATTACATTCCTGAGCAAACACAGTGCAAATACACATCATGATTTTTTGGTTCTTCAAATATGCTAATACTCTCTGCTTATGGGAGTGTGGTACGAAGGTTCAAATCATGTGGATTTGATTAGTGCAACTTAATCGACCGAAAATTGTATGATAAACATTCCTATTAATAATGACTTTTATTCTTTACTTACTAAAACTGGTGCAGAAGGCATTTCTAATTTTAAACAGGACATATTCCTAATATAAAAATCACATGATATGCAGAATAAGGCTTTGCTGCAGGGCAGAACTGCATCTGTTACCTCAAATATGTAAGCTGTGACTATCATTTTAAAAGTAAAATTATCTCCATTTAATACCTGTGCATACAATTTTCATTCTCCTTACGTAGACTCCAAGCAGCTGTCTGTTCTAACTGCAAAGCATTTTGAGGAAATTCTCAGCACTTTGGTCAAAATTCACACCTGTGCAGAGAGACTGCACAGACCATCTTGTCATTCAAGTCCCACTCACGTTCAGAGACTCTTGTCTCTACTTATTTTCTAAAAGATGATGAAAGGGAAAGATGCTCAGCATGTCAGAGAAGCAGGCACATTTTTTTGTAATAGTGGGCATTCACTGTTTTCAAGTGCCTAAGGTAGGTGTTTTGCACAGCAATCAAAGAATTCTCTGGTTTAAAACCACATCTAGTTAGTTATATTCTATGTTGAAACAATTGTAGCCCTAAATTTGCAGGATGTTCTAAAATTCAAATGATTTTTTTTCAAATTTGCACCCAGATATAAGAATCAGGGGAAGTATCAGTACCATTAGTAATTTTAAGCTTAGGAGGTGTCAGGGTAAAATAGCACTAAAACAACAACAGTGAAACTGTAAACTGTAACTGTATTAATGCACAAGTCAATCAAAACTGACTTTGACATTTGTGTGGTAGAAGCAGAATATAAAAATAACTCATGACAGTAGTATAATAAAAACATCAGTGATACTAACACAGTGGTAGATTTCACCACAGTGAAAGAGTTCTACAGCAATGGGGGGAAAGAAAGCATTTCAATACATTGGACCTCCTTTTCCTGCCAGTAAAAGAAATTTAGGGTCAAGCAGTCTCTCAAACATCAGCCATCTATCTACACCTAAACTGAATGTTTTGGTGAAAAACTCCTGTGCATAGAACAAATAGTCTTGTAAACTTCTCTAATTTTGCATACTGCAAATCTGAACTGAAAAGAAAATGCAGAGTTAAGTACAAACCTTTCCCACTCAACCACTTTAGTCTAACAGCTGACAATCAAAAACACATTAGCTGCTGTCAGTCACCATCACAATTTTATAATGTTGATATCTGTATAGCAGGAATTTAATCAACATATCAACTCATTTCACATATGTAAACACACAGAAGCTGATACAGTCATGATAACCCTAACTGTACTAGAGATTTTCAGATAATTCAATTTTTACTCCTCCAGCTTCCACTGAAATATATTATGAATGAGAGAATTAAAAATAACTGAAAGAGTATCCTCAGTCTATAGATAGTGAAGTAAAAGCACAAGCTGTGGGATAAAATAAGTATCACACTGAGAGAACCACAAATATTTAATTTTCAGTGCTGCCCCAGAGGCAAAGGAGACCAGGGAGTACAGGGCTGACACCTCAACCATTGCAGCACAGCACTGAGGAAATGCAGTTCCCCCAAAGAATGCCTCCCTCAGATAACTCTGAAGTTGAAACTCCTAACACACATCCCTCCCTAAGATAACAGAGGTTTTGTTTAATTACTGCAGTGGTCTCACAAAGCTGTGCTTGCAGGAATAGTTGGTTTGAAACTGGTCTGCCTGGGAGTAATCACTGCAGGGGTCCAACAACCCATAACTCATCCTGAATTACAGCTGGCCACCAGTGTAATACCAACAGCACCAGTGCAGAGTCCTGAGCCAACTCTGCATTCCTTAAAGCTCAAATATTTCTGTGTGTTCATTTCAACCTGAGACAAACAGCTTGAGAATCAAGTCTCTGTTAAGGAGTTACAGTACAGTTGCTGAACCCTGTATTAGAGCTCATCATTCATTCACAAACTGCTCCTCCCAGGGTGGATTTGGCACAAAACATGCTGGTCCAGGGATTTCTCACGGCTCCCAGTGCTCACATACACACTTTTCACACTGAAGCCCTTGGCTGGTGTTAAGCTCTAGGCTGCCATAAGTGCCACTGCTCTTACTGGGCTGCAAACACGCCAGTGAAGGAGAAATTCTAAAAGCAGAAAAGAAGAGCTAGCAAGCATTTAACACAAAATATCCAACCAGCATATGTTTATATACAGTGAGCTGTCAGCAACAAAAGGAAAAGGGGGCAACATGTTGAACTGCTCATTTTAGTGCATTTCAGCTGTTTTGAAGAAACTGCCAGTTAACCACTATTTTGATATTTTACAAATATAACCAAGTCCTTGTAACAAAACCATGAAGCCTCCTACTGTGAAGGTTGTCCATTATTTGTTGAAATTCCCCATATAGTTGGAAGTGGGGAAGACAGAAAATACATAAATAATGACATTAAGGCACAAAATCACAGAGTCACAGCTCTATAGCTAGGGTGACACTGGTTTTAAAGATACACTGTCAAAATAAGACAGTCCACAGACCAGAGCTTAAAATCAACTGGAGCAAAACTTGGTCACACTTCTTGTTAAAAATCCATTTGAAATGCTTTCTAGAGGGTTAATATGTGGTTAATAGATTCTTTAACACACTTTGCAAGTTCTTGTAGCTTTTGTGGTGATTATACATGGATGCAGATGGTTCTATGTACATCTGTAGAAAGTGATGAAGATGGTTATGAGCCACATTTGACCCTCCTATAAACAACCTATCATTATTTATTAAAACACCCACCGATCTTTTATTAACTTTCTACACACTATATATGGAACTCTTGGTTCCAGTGCTGACTAGCTGTCATTACTCAGAACACTCAACCTCCAGAATTATAAAATAAAGATGACAAAATTTGAAATTACGGACTTTAGAAAATACTACCTAAACTTCAGGTTCTGTAGTACGAGTTATACAAGTCAACTTGAGCTACACAGTTCTGTCACTATCGTGACTCCTTCTTATAACAATTCTACAGATTTATTTGTCACAGAAGAGTTCCATGATACTTAGTTTTTATGAAACAAATTCACAATCATGGTTAAAGGCTCACTGCCATATTTGGTATAAAATAACCACAAAATACTAATGCAGAAGTATGAAAAATTATATCTCCCTTATGTATATGGAACTGAGATGTGCAAAGATAAAGGACCACTTTTTCCTGGGAAATCCTTGGCTTCACCTGCAGACCATACTGTGGATACACTGAGGAAAATGCCTGGGTTCAGTTTTAAGATAAGGAATGCAGAGTAAATCCAGTGCTCCAGTTTCCCCGTGCCATGGGATACAGTTGTGCTTTTACAACAGGATCATCCTGTCACTACTTGTGAATATCAGACATATATTTAGATAAAGTCATCAACCATTCAAAGCTGAGGACACCTGAGATATATGTAATCCCATCCTCTTTGTGTGGGATCTTTGTAGTTCTGCCAATCCCAACTCATAACAAAATAATAAAAATGTGAGCCAGGCCTCAAAATTATTTTTTTTACTTCAGTTTTTTCTTTTTGATCTACTTTAAAAGCCTATTAGTTTTTAGCAATGAATAATGTCATTTTCCAAGCTTTCCAGTTATATCTTCCAAGTATAGGAGTTAAAACCTTGCTTTGCAAGTTTTGAAATGAAAGTTTAATTACTTCTGAAAAAACAGCAGCCACAAGACTCACTAGAAAACCAAAGGAGGTAGAAATACTGTCTTTTTTACCATTTCTGAACATACAATCTCCCTTCCAATTAAACCAGACATTCTGTCTAGCAGGTAAATTTGAATTATGCCCAACTCCAAGGAAATCCAGGGACCACACATTCCAGATTTTCTTGAGTCAAAGAAAGTTAATGTAATTTCTACAAGATATCTGTATGCCATCAAGATCCATCCTAGCATTTTCATCAGTTTTATTTTTGGTTCTAAGAAGGTCCAAGAAGAATATAAAAAAGGAAAATAAGCTGAACTATTTTTAACTCAAATTAACTGATTTTGATTGAAAGACTGGGCAAAGTTCCAGCAGTGAAGTGTGTGTTTTATACTACCCAGACTGCTTTGCCCTTTGCTTCACATAATGCTAATGAGTAGCAGAGCAACTTGAAAATCTGAGCAGTGAGGTGTGCTAGCATTTGGGTTAGTCTATTGCAGTCTTAAGAAGGATTACGGATTGGGAACTACAGCTCTGCTGAGGTGTGGAGCTGCATTAATGGTTTTCTATGTAATACCAAATCACTAGACCTGTTCTCGTCATTCTGAAGTATCAGACTGCATTTGATTCCCCTCTCAAACAATTAGACCGAGTATCTACAGTGCAGCAGAACAGAAAAGAGCAAAGGGGATTCATCAGGTGTTAAGCTAGAAAATTCCTGTATACTCTGCCTACACCATGTAAACAGCCTGATTATTGCAAGCCATCCAAGAAGGAAATCAATGCTGAGTAAGTTTTTAATACTCCTTATGAGCCAAACAATATTTTATCTCATCTCTTCTGAGGAAAGTAGTTAACACAATTGTTTGGAATAATATTTGGAATAATGGAGATGCTATATTAAAAATTTATAATATTCTGGAGTAAGTCTTCCAAGATGACAGTGATTTTGACTTTGGAACAGGAAGGCTGCACAGTTAACTCCTTCCAGAACAATTACTCTCCAGTACCTAAACTGGTATGTTTCCTCATGTGAGCATGGACACTAATGGATTCTCTTCAGATGATTAATCCTATTTATGCTTCTTTTATCCAAGTTTCCTTCTCAACTAAAACTGATCTGAGTCCATGCTTCTGTCAAAAGGGATGGTCCCTTCTCGTCCTTCAGTTGCATGTGCCCACTATTTTCTCTTCTAAACACTTGTGTTTTTATGATTGCCCAGGGATCCAAAGGAAAGAAGAAAATTAGTCAAAGACTGAAAAGGGATAGTTTTCATCAGGATCAATACCTGATCTTCCTGTGTACAAAGCTCTCTAGGATGTATGCTGGCAGAATAAAAGATATTGCAAGTGCAATAAAAGTGGGGATATCCCATCTGGTATCTGTGTGAATTTCTATCAGTTGAAAGTAATAATTAAAGTGCACCCTGGCATATTTTCTTTCCTTCTTTCCTTAAAATATTTCTTTCTTTTAAAATGATAACATAAAACCTTATAAAAATTATAAACCAAAAAATTTACATTAGAACAGAGCATTGGGGTGACTTTTTCTTTTCCCCATGGGTAAAAAACTTTTTGCTACCAAGATGAGTTTTTATAAAATGCAAAGTTTGATTTATGCATTAGGTCCAAAATATAGGTTAGTTGGTGTTGTTGGCAAGACAAATTATGACAGCTGGGTTACATAATGCCAATACTTTCATTTAGCAGGGGACACTTACTGAGTGTCTGGCTGCTGTCAGGGCTTCTTAGTCTGCTCGCTGAATACAACCTGAGGTGCCATGCCTGTAAAATTGTGTCAGTCAGGGAACATTTACTTCAGGCTCCTGACTCAGGTGAGGAAGTAAGAAATTACTTTCTGGATCCTATATATGCACGAGAGGGACAGTAGCTTCTCTGGAGTTCAAGTCAAAGTTTGATGAGGGAACTGTAAATGACCAGAGAAATCTCTCGTTTTCACTTGTGACTCTACAGAGAAAGACAACTTAAAGGAAAAAAAAATAAAGCTTGACTTTATCATGTTAATAAAAAGAATGAATGATGTATCTTAGACCTTATTGGAGTGAGTTATATAGTCCCAGGCTTCACACTTGATTTGTTTGAAGAGACTGGGTGGAAATGCAATAAGACAGAGAGAGTGAAACTCGTAAATCATAGGAATTAAGGATAAGGAGGAGAAGCTTTGCTTTTCAATTCCACAAGCTCTATAAAGGAAAATGGAATTTCCAGAAATCCAAGACCAAATCACCTTTGAACAAAGTAATCATTTTATCAAGGAGGATTCTTCCCTAGTCTTCGACTCATGTCTCTCTATCAAAAGAAGACCACCAAGAACATTGTACCAACAATTTCTGGATGCTTGATGTTGTTCTAGATCATCAAGAATCTTGAGGTTACAATCTTGAAAGTTCTTTTTAATTTCTCTTTTTTTTCCCTAATGTTTTTTAGTAGCTGAGAGATGGAAAAGGCTTTTATCCTTTGATTACAGAGTGTGAAACTGTGTTGTATGTACATGTGTCTCTATGATCCTTTAACATCTAGACAAAGAAGATGTCAGACAAAGGTTTAAGTATTGAAACAATCTCACAAATATACTCCAATATTGAGTTCTAAACTAGTATTAAGACCAGCTCATGGATTTTCTTACAGTCTGATTTGCATTTTTTTAGAAAATATTAATTTTGCTCTTATGGACAGTAGCCTAGCACACGTGACAGCATTTTCTAAGTGTTAATTTTTAAAGTACTTTCAGTATAATACATAAAAGGGAGTCTGTGTTTCTTTCCATCAGCAATGTGTTTCAGTGATCTTTCAGACTCCATCTACTTACACGTAGGTTGACCTGAAAGCCCTGGGCAAGCGTGGACTCACACAGAATTCACATCCATTCCCATGTGCTGACTACATCTTGACAATTGGCCTTGTAGCTGTTGTAACATGATAAACAGGAACTCACATTCAGACTTGTTTTCATGCTCTGCAGAAAATGCACTTAAACTTTCTTTTCTCTTGCATTACATTGGCCCCATACCAAGCACTATCACAAAAACTTCAGACATAAATATACATTTAACCCATGTGCAGCTAAAAAAGGAAAGTTGTGGGTGCCAGCAGCATTTGTATTTTGCATATGACCAGTTGCCTCAGGCCACTAGAGGCTACTGTAGGCTAGTAGTAATACTCATTTTCCAGACTATTCTGCCATATATTGTTTAAAAAGAGAGGGCATGGAAACAGGAGTTAACACACTTGATTTAATGAAGTAACTTGAAAAAAAAAGAAAGAGAAAATTAAGGACATCTCTAAAGAATATTTTTGCCTGCTCCAAAAGATTTCTGCTAAGAGTCTAAACAGTGACATTAATTAAAACCAGAAAATTATTTTCTACTAAATAGATTAATCAGACTTTGAATTACCTTACACTCAACGTCTTGGAGCAAAATTTAGAATTTCTCTTTCCTAACCCTCAAAACCTCACAAATCATCCTCTTTTGTTCTCAAACAAGTTTCTAAACAAACACAGTAGAAACAACACATTGTTGCCATAGGCTCTGATGAATCCTTTAAACCAAGGTAAATAATATTAGATTTGGACTAGAACCCCTCGTGTGTAATTTATATTCTCCCTCATTTTCATAAGATCATAGAAACTCAAGCTCTATACACTTTATAAATTTTTTGCTCTGGTTTCCCTCAGATGCACAAGCATACCTTTTTAGTTACAAAGAAAAAGTTCATCTGCACGAAGCAAACATATCTGGACCTAGGGAAGTTATGTGTATTTCTAATACACAATGGCACTAGTACTGATTTCTGAGAGCATAACAGTTTTTTATAGCAAAAAAAAAGTGAGAAAACACATCCAACCCTTTGCAGGGTTTATATTCTTATCCAGGCTAAGATTTCAGGCATTTGACAAGTGAATAAAAAGCATGATATAAAAGTAATCATTAACATTATGTAGAACTTTTTATGAACATATTTAACATTAGCTCCTAAGGGAGAATTTTAAAATGAGAGATGAGCTGCTGCAAAGGGAATTTAAAGGGCACAAGGCAAAAAAGGGATTAGGAATTCTAAAGCTAAAGAATTAACATCAAATTGTTGCTGCAAATTTACTTATTACTCAATTCATAAGAATTTGCACAGATCCACTTATTTAAAATAGTTTTAGAACGTTAAGCATATTCTATATATTTTAAATGCTGATGTTAATGGTCACTCCAAACCCATATTTTCTCCCTACACTGTGTTCGTAACAGTAGCCAGCCATACCCACGGGCTGGGCTTTTGAACACTAGGATCATGCAAGTGAGTAATTCAGGAAAGGTGATAGTGCAAGTGCAGTAGTACAGGGAAAACTAAGTCATGTTTTGCAAACTCTAAGTTTACTGGTCCAGCTGTCACCAGAAACTAGATTTTATTCTCAATATTTTAAAAAACTACCTGTTCTCAGTTAGCTGCTGTTTCAGAGGTTGCAAGTTACACTCTCTGAAGAAAGTGTGTTTTCCCTCCAAGATGGTTTTATCTTATCTTGTTTTAACCCGTGTTTTCCAAATAGGCTGTGCAGATAGCACTGCCAAAATAATCATGATAGTGTACTTTAACGTATAGAGGTTATCAACATCATAATATGGATCAGAAGAGAAACTGGACCACAACTTGTGCAGGGATTTATCACCAGCTGGGGCTGTTAGCAATGATGACTTCAGAGACACATGTCCCTCCTGGCAAATTCCTGCTAGTGCAGGGCTCTGCAAACCTCAGCCTGGCCTGGGGCCCACGCCCTGCTCTGCACAGCAGGCACTGCCTTGACCTCTGCCCACTTTGGGCTCAGCAGGGGACAGGTGTGGAAGGTGGACACTGTGCTGCTGGCAGCCTTTTTCTGGAGAAGGTCCAGGGACAGCGGAGGGCTGAGCTGCTCAGAATCCAAATGGAAAATCAGAACAGATGCTAGAGGTGCGGGAGGTTCTAAACAAAGGCTGTCTCTGAATCTAAGTCAAGTTTTGAGTTACACATGCTCTGATTAGGACAATAATGAGTTGTCAGTCTCCACAGCAAGAAAAGTAATTCTGGATTTTGGATCCAGTAACTGGTTTTGAGTTATTCATAAAACAATCATTTTAGGATGCTTCAAGAACATCGTGGGCCATAACATCTCTTCCTATGAATAAAAATCCTCCAAAGGAAAAGGAGCTGCATGACATTTTACTAGTAATAAGTTTGGCTTTAAAACATCATTAACATAAATTACTGACACAAGTTTCATAAGGGCTTTCTAAGCCTTGACACTACCTCAGAGCAAAGAAATAAACATAATGTTAATGTATCTCATTCTGAGTATAATACTGGTAGTTTGCAACTCTTTTGGGCTCTCACTCCTGAAGTTTTTGGTGAACAATGCTGGGCTGGGCTGCCTAGATGATGTCTTACTGTCAATGCAATTTTACACTGTGAAATACACTTTTAGAATTGTATTACCAGGTAGACTGGCATTATATTACCCTAGTGTCTCCAGGAGTAGGTAGAATTAGTAGCCTGTTTTCTTTTAAACTAAGTTCATGAAAAAAAATACACTGAAACAATGAGAAGATTGGGCTGAAGCAAACTGTAATATATAGTATAGTCCAGCATGAAACTGGAGGGCTTCCCTTTTGTTCATATGGCTTACAGAGAAAAGAATTCTATTCTGTGGTCTCTTTCCCTTTAAACAAAACTTACAAAATTTTCAACCCAAGAGAATGACAGAAGCATTTCATTCTCCTCATTCACTTCATAGCAGCTCTGGCAAGGTACTCCAGCACAAACATCACTTTCCAACGTAGCTGAAAGCACAAAACATCTCACTGTCCTCAGAGAGCCCTAAGCACGTGCTGAAGCCCTTTGAGAGAGATGGACAAACTTAAGCACAGGCCTAACCAATTAATTCAAGTTTTCATAGATTCAAATATAATCTGCTATAGCTCCCTGGAGGCTAATTTGTGGTCAGTTTGAGAGAACATTCATATTATAAATAGAAAACATATCTAACTCAAAAGTTCAATGACAGTTTAGCCTTTGGGGTGTTGTGTCAAAACAGAGTAATTGTAACAGGCAAAACTCGAGAACCTGCTGATGAAACTAATTCTTATTTCTTGTTGAACTTCAGACTCAGAATATGATACTCTAGTTCTTGTTAGAATGTATGCCTGTGGTAAGAAAATTATCAGTGTTGGCACTGGAGTTTTCAATTGAAGCTCCCATAAAGCATGGTAGTAATAACTCTGATTTTAAGCATCTTAATAACCAAATCTCATAGACTGTTATAATGATTCATTCTAGGGTCTCAGTAGGGAGGAAAAAAATCGAAATAAAGCACCTTAATCATAAGTCATTCAAATGACAAATGTGAAACAGATTGAAGCCCTTCTATCCGGTTCTTTTTGGTGTTATGTGAACAGTCTTCTAATCAGGAGAGGTTCCTGATACAGTGGCTGTAACTGTGTAAGCCATGGACATATCAATAACTGTAACTGCATAGTCAGCCAGTACCAGCAGCTCATATTTTAAGAGGTGTCAAATGGCTTTGAGTGTCTCAGTATTCACAAAGAGGATGTTTCTCAAAACTAATAACGTTTTAAATGCAGATGACTAATTATAAAGCATTTATAGTCAGTCATACTAATATGGTTAAAATTTATATTATATTTATGCACACGAGTTTATCAGAAGAGGTATGTGAACTGATTTTTAGTGAGAGATAAGAGCTAGATATTTACATTTTTGAAATGATTTCATTTTCACCCATATGTGTGTAATTTTAAGCAGCCATTTCAAGAAATCTTATCCATCATTTACAAAGCCCATCACATTCTTTGATGACTCTTTAATCCCTGAGAGGACCAAGGAGTAAAGCTTTTAACTACATAGTACAACGAAAGGAAAAGAAAGAATTTATAAAACTCTTCCACATTCTAAAGACATGGGAGAAACAATCCTGCTGAGATGGTGGCTGCCAATTCACTCTGGTTTTTCAATGTTATTCCCCTCTACCCTCTTGCAACTGGTTTTCAGACTTCCCTGCTGCAAATTTTGGTCTCAGTGCTGTCAGTTAGTGATTTTTGCCTTGCTGCTACATTGGTAATGAAAACAATGACAAAACTCAACCTTAGGGAAGACCTTTACATAGTTTTCATGTCTATCACCTATAAAAGTCAGTACTTCTCACCATGCAAGTGCTAACTATGTATATCCTCACAGCTAATCTCTAGGATCTGAAAGGATGAAAACAAACAGGGCTAAGAAGCAACCTATCTGTTATAACTTTCACTGACCAAATCCCATGTTTTCATTAATTCTAAAGCAAAACTATGAATAAAATGCAATGTGCCAGAATAGTATTAGAGAGAAGTGCAATAGCATTAGTGCTTTTGGTTTTCATTAAAGTCAGAGGAATGAAGACACTGAAACTTCTTCAATACAATCCCCTAGTTAAGTCAAAATTCATTGAGAGGCAAAGAATTTAAAGTAATGTACTGTTGTAGCAGAAAAAACACATATTAATGAATTAAACCAACCCTTTGTTAACGGTGATACTTATTTACATATTTAATTAACATAAAAGCACCATTAGTAACTTGTGTGAACATATCATTAGGTTTCAGAGACAGTTTTCAACCTAACAGAAAGAGTGAAACTTTAATCACAGTTGTCTGAGTTCAGCCCAATGCAGGAGGAGCATTTCACAATTAATTCTCTTGGCCCAGACACAGATGTCTGGAAATTTGATTAAATAGGTCCACTAAAACATTATTTGCCTTTATTAATGTTGAAGTTCCATATTGCATATTTTCTAATCACCAATATTTCCCACAGATTAAATTAAATGAAAAAAGTTCTTCTATACCTTTAAAATTTTCATCTTCTTAGTTCTTTTTCCTACTTTTAGCTCCTCAGACCAAATCTCTCCTCTCATTGCTGAGGTTCACCATACTCATAATTTCTCCTACTCTAAAATCTTTGTTTATTTAGTCAGTTATCGAGAATATATTTTACTACTTCCTGATTTCCTTCAAATAACATATTAAATAGTGAATGTCCACATTTCTTTTTGAAATGCCATTATTGTACATATAAAATAAAAAAAAATCTAATTTTTGAAGACTATTTTTTTTTCAGTCAATTTGTACTGTCTCATTTTCCATCATTTGTCCCCAGTAATCACATTGCTTAGCCCTGATTCACTTGATTCTTAGCTTTTAACATATTTCAATTGTTTATAATTGACTTTCATGTCTTATTTATCATAATTATCATGAAAGTTATCTTCTATAGATTGATCTCAAACCTCTGTTCTTGACTAGTTTTCTACCTTAGTTCAAGGATTGCAATGGTTTACAAAAGGTTTTTTTCTGGAATTGATGGCCTTGTTACTCCAAAATGGTTTAGCTATTTTTTTTCCCTCTGGAATGCAAATTCTCTGATAATTTTCAAGCTTCTTAGTGTTTTGTTGAGGGTGGATTTGGTCTTTGGGAAAGTCTTCCAGAATGCGGAAATTCCATGGCTTGCATATATAGCTTGGAAAAAGCAGTTTGTCAAAAAAGTTAGAGACCCCTCGGGGATGAAAACAAGGCTAATGGTAAGACATGATCTAGAGAAGTTTTATGCTCATTTAAGTACTTTGGGGTGCCAAGTGGCCCTGGAACAGCTTGGATAGCAGAAATTACGTGTATGATTGACAGGTATATTTTCCACCATCCCTCAGCTGTGCCAAGTGCAGCTGATGCTCTTTTCCAAGGGATGTGAAGAACGTTTCTCTAAATTGAAGATGGTATCTCTGTTTCTATCTGTTGTCTCTGGGTAAAGCAAAATTTTCAGGTATTATTATTTAAGATCACTTAATGACTACTTAATCTAAACATTCTTTTCAAAATCTTCATAGATTCTCTATGAGATTCAGAACTGGGACATAATCTCTGTTCCTTAATTAAAAGGCCCCCACTGTCTGCTTTCACTCAGAACTTGTTCTATTTGTCACAAATAAAATTTATTGCTTTACTAAAGTGACTTTGGATGCTGGCCTGATACAACTGTTTATGAAACCTATCTTTTAGAAAGTCCACTGAGGACACAGGCTCAAAGGTTTCCACTGCTGAATTCATGAAGGCAAGTATACAAATCTTTTCCCCATTTCTCTACCACTTGCCACTAAGCCATCTTCCTGAATAATCACAAGGAGAAGTTAATAGAGAACACCTTTTCCCTCTAATTACCCACTCTAATGTTTCTTATTCTAGGATTTTATTAAAAAGGAGATCTATGACAAGTAGCATTTCCCAAAAAGAGTAGTTGTTGCATACTCAAAGCAGTTTCAAGCAGCAACATTCAAAGACACTGTGTCTGTAATGTCCACTTGATTTCTATACCTTTCCTCAGGGAATCACTGTCTGCATGGCAAATAAGCAGGGTTTCTAGTGTTTTCATTTCATTTGTAATGATAATCAAGAGGCAAAGGGCAAGCACTAACCTATCACAAGTGGTATGATTACTGTATAATTACTGAGTTTCTAATAAACAGACCAGATTTAGTCTACTGAAATAAAAAGAATGATTTCAATAAACAAACACAACAGAATGTTAGTAACTGGTAGAAAAGGGGCATACTCTCTCAACCTCTCACTTGACTGATATATTTCACAGTGAAATCAACATAACAAGTCTTTTGTTTTCTTTGTGTCTGTCATTTTACAGTTTTGACAAAGGAACATTGTTTAAGGAAAAGAACGTAAATATTAAGAGGTCTGGTTTTTAGCTATCAAGGCTGGAGAATCAGATTGACTAAACCAGGATGCAATCACAGACACTACCTTGCATTTTGTCTGCACTCTAGGCCTTGGAAAAGGCAATGGCTATTCTGATTAAATGTGTCACTTGTTCACAGAGAAAAATCATGCCTGCAAACACAAGGGCTGCCCAGAGAGAGGCATAAGAATGTGGCAGTGCAGCAGAGACAGTAAAGTGAGAGCCAGCAGGGCCCACACAAAGGGAGATTTTACAAGTGGGAGAATGAGTGAGGGAGCAGTTACACAACCAGGATTTGCATAGTGGCCCCAAAGGAAGTGAGAGAGGCTGGAAAATAGCTCACAAACAGAAGCAACCCAGCATAGCCAGAAGCTAAAAGAAAGCTTTTAGTGCACAGTGTTGGAACAGAGAGATAATGCAAAATCTCCAAGTTGCATGGGGACAATCTTTTGGAGATTCAATAGTACTAAAGAGGAAAAGGAGGGGGTACCAGTGTGGTAGGATAGCCCAGTGGTGGCCATGTGGGCTCCAGGAAAACAGTGCCTGGACTACCGGGACAGCCTGTTTAGCAGCAGCTCGCTGCACCCCTGGGGATATCCTTGTAATGTGTCACTGTTTGACACTGGAGCCTGTCAGACACAAGGACACGTGTGCCTCCCCCTCTCCAGGCTTTTCTGGGGCTCTGGCATGGCTGTTCTCTCCAGCCTGGGGCAGCTCACTGGGATACTGGCTCTGACTGCATGCCCACAAGGGGGATTCAGACCTGTGCCTCACCAGGACACACCTATGTAGAAGAGCTACAGTTGTGCATATGTCAGGTTCAAATGGATGAAAAAACTACTTTCTCACATATATATTTTATTTTGTGTCAAAATGCCCCCTGCCCTATCACAAGCTGGGCAGATGCACCAACACCAAAGAGACACTGGGAAGACTCCAAAGTATTCAGTGGCCTCTTCAGCACTGTAGCCAAATGCTTCCATTAGCCATTCTCAGCTGTTCCTCACTGCAACACTAAGAATTTTTTTGAACCCTACTTTCATAAAAATATGATGAGATTATGTTCATTTTTAATTCCCGTGGACAAAACATAATAGGTCATGCATTTTTTATCTTCTGCATATTTGTTATTATTTTAATGTCATTTCACAATGTAGTAATGTCACAAAAATGCTTTATTACTGCTGCTATAATGAAGGAAGATTTGGAAAATTGTTATTTCACACTGAATGAAACAGTTATACTTTTTCCAGACTCAAGAGGTTTGTTGTTTTGTTTTCTTTAATTACTTCGGCATTTCCTTAATAATCAGTTTAATTTCTACTATAAAGTAAAAGTGAATATTAAAATATTTAATGTCAAATTATATCTTTCTGAAAATTTATATTTTCCCCAAAATTTGTATTTCTTTATCCAAATTGAAACTTTAAAATGGTGATATTTCTTGTGGAACTAAGCACAGATATTTTGGTTAGCTTTACACTTCCATTTATTGAAGAATATCACAGTAACTGAATGGTACAGTCAGTGACACACAGGGGTGACATCCACTTGAACGTGAGTTTTGTGCCACTCCCTGCAAAGCGTGCTGGCTCTTTCAGCTCAGCTCATGTATATGTTCATAATTTCAACTTTGCAGCTCCCTGGTTTGAATTCATGTCAAATGCCAGGGGTTAGATCTGCACTTGGAGCAAGAGAGGAGGAAAGTGACACCTGGTTCATGCCTCTAACTTGGATTCTGGAATGAGAGTGAACAGCTGGGAAACCTACTGGCTTTTCTTAATATGGCATCATCAAGGCTTTCTGAAAATGTGGCATGATGTATGGGTCAGGCTTTTTTCTTTGCTATTTCTATCACCAAATTGCTTTTGTACAGATTTCCATATTCTAGACTGTTAATTATGCATTACATAGTTTCTGTGAACAATTCCTGGTAGCTCAGTCACTGTTCATTTTGACTTGACATATGAGTCACAAGCATCCTTGATAAGTAACCATGTCAGTAAGCATCAGCTACTTAGAATAAATATTATTCTGGATTAGGAATTCACCCTCCATCTTCTGTGATACTCCTTTCAAAACTCTAGGAACAATAAAGGCACTTGTTCCAGAAAGTGAATACTGGGAAATCCTTGAAAGTTAAAGTTTCTAATTGTGAAACAAACAAGCAGCCAAGAAAAACAATGAAGTATCCCTACCACACTATGTTTATACCACTCCTGTGCTTGTAAATATTTGTCTAGAGTTCAGAACTCTAACTTTCGCTGTATATGAATAATGTAAGATTCTGAGTGGGTTTTCCTATATAAAACAAGATTTAGGAACAAAATGTTGGACTAATGGCAGTATCTGATATGTGGCAAATACAAGTGTGTCACAAACTTTTATATGACCTGCTGAATTTTGAAAAATTTGGGATGATAGCTTTTAAGATTTTTGA
Source organism: Notiomystis cincta (assembly GCA_013398075.1). Classification (NCBI taxonomy): domain Eukaryota; kingdom Metazoa; phylum Chordata; class Aves; order Passeriformes; family Notiomystidae; genus Notiomystis; species Notiomystis cincta. The sequence continues at coordinate 219,430 of VZRX01011937.1, forward strand.
CTCTTTTTTTTCTACTTGTAAAGAGTTTCTAATGGCTCATCCACTTTGGATATCTTATCACAGCCTTGATTTGATTTTTACTACAAATAATAAAGTCATGAAAAAAAAAGATATAAATAAATATGTATTTCACGCAAGACAAAAAAGAGAGATATTCCAGAGCAGTGTTCAAGGAGAGACTGGCAGCACTGTGTACATGAATGATACTGGGCTTGGTGAGGCACAAAGGGAGCAGCAGCCTCCTCTTGCTGCATGGAACGATGACTGGAGCTGACCCCGATCCAAGATTAGCAGTCAGGCGTGTCATCGGAAACTTTTACATAACCATATGACAGATGTCACAGAGCATACACGGGATGAATGCATCCTAAGAGTCAGGATAAGCTGCACTTAAAACTGATGTGCAGTCCTTATGCTTCCTGGGATTAAATGAGACGAGTTGCAGGGTGTGCTCAGTCAGTGCAGCACACATTTGAACAGACTCTGATCTTCTCCTTTCAAGCAATTTAGCACTGGTGCTCTTACTGCACGTACTTTCAGCTGGGGGAAAACCAGTTAAAAATTTTCCAAATTTTAAGATTTTTTTTTTAAGATTGATTTACTTTGATTGTTTTTGCCACAGAACACCAATGTATCAGGGAAGCAGTCACCTGCAATAAAATATTGCCATCTCCAGGAAGCAGTTATTCTGCATCTGCAAGGCTTCCCACCTTGCATTCTAAAAAAAAAAACACCCCAAAAAACTGATAAATTTGAAACCATAAAAAAGTAATTATATAGATGAGATCCCAGAATTATGTTCTATACAATGAGAAATGCTTGAAAATCTTTTACAAATTAGGACTTTACAAATTAGGATTCTATAATTTATGCAAAATTACAGTATTTTCTAAACTCACTCCAAATATAAAATTTATGGATGAGATTAAAATTAACGTAGACTCAATCTTAACATAGAATTTGAAGATCTCTCTTGCTTTTAACCCCTGCAAATATCAAACTGATCAATGACTTCAAAATGAAATGGCCACTCTTTTGACTAGCCAGTGATTTAACCTGCATTACCACTCAGATTTCTTGTTGGAGAAAACTTTTGTCATTGACAGTAGGAACAAATAAGAGCAGACAGTGACAATACAGCAGCATAGAACTGGCTGCTTGTAGAAGTAGGGCTTAAAAACCCACAGAAGGTGTGCATATGAAGTTTTAGATTTGTTTTGGTCTAGTACTTCTACTATTCCATGTCATATCAGTCGGACTTTTTAAATTTAATGTTGCATTTCACAAATAATTGTGGATTTTTTAACTTTGCAAGAAAGGTGAAATTTGATTTACTTATGCTATGTAAACAGTTCACAATCTAGAGCGTTAACTAAAATTTCCATATTTGTATTCTATGTAGACTCTTTCCCACATCTAGTAATAGACATATAATAGTAAGAACAAATGGAGAACTATAAAGAGCCAATCTTCATGCAAAACAGAAATTCACTATTTTAAAAACGTGGATTTATGCCAGTGCAAAACTGATTTCTCAAGGACTGCATCAGCCCAACCACCTACTTGACAAATAAAATCATAATCATATAATAAGTCCATAAACAAAAGTCTGTGGTATACCCTCAGCATAACAATTATAATTTCTTCTCTGGAAACAAAATATTTAAATTGCTTCTGCTATTCCTTTTGTTAAAGGAAATGTAATATGGAATATTCAACACAAGAAAGAATTAAGCTTCCCACGAGCACAGTGGAAGTTGAATCAGCCCTGCTGACCAAATCAGGGAATATAAAACTTGGAGTGCTGATAACAACTGCAACTTTGAAGAAGGAGAGGGAACCCCTTATGAAGTCTCTCAGCAAAGGTTTGTGTGAATGAAAAGAAGCACTTCAGCAGCAGCATCCACCATTCCATCTACACACCTCATCACAAGTTAGGAAGCAGATCTCTCTGCAGGAGCCTCTGCTGAAGGAATAATCTGTTTTACATTTCTAAATCACTTGTTTGTTTGATAGTACTGAATGAACCCTTAGACTAATTTAAAGTCCTTGGCTGAGAACTTCAATTACAAGGAGGACAAAATGTAAACAGAACTTGAGATACCTATTAAACTATTTAATGTAACATTACAGAGCATAAAATCATCAACTATCTTTCACTGACAAATCAGTTTTCAACTAAGAAAAATAATTCCTTTAAAGCTGTCAACATATCTTTCATTTGAGATAACAGAAGCCCCCAGAATTTCTAAGTCCTGGATACTTGAAGTCCTGGAAGTTGTCTTTTAAGACTCCCAAAGATTCCAACCCATGCAAACCCTTGGAAAACAATAAGTAAAAGTTCTGAACCCTAAAAGGGGCAGATGGATTTCACTCTGTGAAAATCTAAATTTTATGGAAAGAGAGATACAGAGTTAGGCTAATTCATGCTATATTGCACTGAGATCCCAATGGTCATAACGAAAGCCATATAACACACAGACAGGTAGGATTATAGGCAACAAACAGGTCTTTCTTAGGCTAAAAGTTAAAGGTTTAATACAGACTGAAATACCAGTGTTTTTCAAATTCTGGCCAGGCCTCCTGCTCACAGTTCTGTGAGTTACTGCAGACAGAATGCATTTCTCCACTTACTGTTACAGTCAGTGGTTACGGTTCGTAATCAGCAATACCTACTGCAGCTAACAGGTCTAAAATAATCAGCAAGAACACTTGAATTTTCATCACTCTTCCATCAACTATAGCTACAAACTGAGCTGCTTGTAAGTCTGTTTAGAGCTGAAACTAAACTTATATTATTTGCACCTTTTTCCTCCCCATGTGCTACATCAGGAAGCTTCAAATTAGAATTTTAGGCCTCCCATCCCATTCATACATATGCTAAGCAGTCTGTAGCTCTCTCATTACCACTACCCCATGCTTACATGTTCTCTGTCACACAGCAGGAGACAGACTGAATTGTTGCATAAGTCCCCAACAGAAGTCTTATTTCAGGCAACCCTGTATATGGCAAATGATGTTTATTAGACTTGTGGGCTGTAACAATATCTAAAGCCTTAAATCCCCTTGAGAAACGTGGAAGAGAGACTATCTTCTTGTGAAACTGATATTACATGAAAATAAGCATGAGTGGGCAATTTGAAATCCAAAGGAGTTCTGCTATCTGCTCCAGTGGAGCTGGAATTTCAACAAGAGCCTATGAATGTAAATTTCACAAACTGTAATATTCCCAGGCCTTATGGTCTCCCTCTGTGCAGACGCTCATGGTGGAGGTGAAACAACACTGACACACTCAGGGCTCTTCCTTCTTTATGCACATCCCCCCTGTGAGCCATGCCCAGCAAGGGAGGGAAGAAATCACTGTTGAGGATATGGCCTTACACTTGTAATTCCTCAGTGCTTTGGTGACCAAAGATACATGGAGATCTGATGCTCCTGGACCATCGTACTCCCTTGAGTTGATGTCACTGCTGTTACAGGAGCTGTGTGACAACCCTTGTGCCTTCCCAGACCCTTCTCATGTACTGCATGGAACCAAGCAAGGCCACATAAACCTCTTTTGGACTTTGCTTTGGAAAACCCTGTTATTCAGTGAGAATGGGAGGCTATCAAGATCTCCTCATTTATAGCTTTGCCCCCAAAGGAGACAAGTGCCTTATAAGGGAGGTCTCTATGATCTTGAGGGAGAAAGAAGGATTGTAATGTACTAATCTGAATGCCAAAAACCAGAGGGGTAGATTTGCTTCCTTATCTGTGGAGATAAAGGTTAGATGAGATGAACTTGCCTTTGCATTTCTTATATGTATTTCATATCCATATCCATGTATTTCATATCCATATCCAGCCTTCATCTGGACTACTTTCCCAACAGAGTGTTGAGAAACTATTCAGATAAAATACTTAAAAGTGTAGATTGGCAATTTTATATTGTCAGTTATGAAACCTTTATTTAGGTTCTACCTTTTACTAACCTCTAGGGTTCTCCTATTGTCCCTAATGACATTATATTGCATCAAAATTAAGCCAAAGCTTTTCATTGGGAGCTGTGCTATTTCTCATGACTTAGTAGTGCTAATGTTTAAATTCTGAGTCCTCTTATTGCTGATTAAACCTCCAAAGACTACAGGAAAATTTCTGTTTCACTGGTAGAAAAGAAGAAATCCGGCACAGTTTGTACCAAAGAGATCACTTGAAGAATGTACGTAAGGTTACTGCATTAATGAATAAAGCAAAGCATTATCATTTTTAATAGGAATTAAACAGCTAGAGGGAGAAGTAGGGCAATGCTGTGATCAGTGCAAAGAAAAACAATCTAACCATTTTAATTAACTGTATTTTAATAGCTTTAGTTATAATTGAATAATTTAAATACCAAGGGAAATAGTTAAATCTCCTAAAAGCCTTCTTTTTATTTACATTTTAAATACAGTTCATGGAGAAGGGATGGCACTGCGAAGGCTTAAAATAAATGGGTGGGGAAAACCTTACTAATTTCTGCAGCTGCTGGACCAACAGGAAATATTTATGGGATCTTAGTCATTGCTCTCTGCAGGAGCTCCAGTCTAAAACCTAACATATTTTCTGCTTTTCTCTCCACTTCCTCAAAATATTACACAGTCCCTGGTGCTGCTACCCTTGACTGTTATAACCATAAAATGCACAGAAAGATAAATGTGAAGCAAGGATCATCTAATCCAATTTTTTAAGTAGGCATCGGTGAAGAGGATCGCTACAGAAAATAAAACTATTGGTCAATGAGGAATTTCACTTAGATTTAGACAGAATAAAGATACTTGGACAGAATAAACTGACAGAAACATTTATCTTATATAAAAAACCCAATACCAGTCATAATAGAGCCCTTCCCTACTATACTTTTCGTGTTATCTCTGGCTGATCACTGGCTTCCATGCTGGTTTTCAGAGTTAATCTGTGATGAGGCTCGTGCTTCCTCTCACACAGACTTCACCTCTGCATGGTTTCACTGACTCTGTGCCATGACAGAAGTTCAGGTGAGAGGGACAGGATTCCAGCCCTGTCTGTCATTCCATCTGTCTCTGAGATGTACCCTGCCATGCACGGAGCCCACTGTCCTGCCTGCCACAGCACCCAAAATGCCAAACATGTCTTTGCAGGACAAACACACAGTGAGATCTCTCTGTGATACATCTTTTGGCAACCAGCAAGTTTTGCAGTTTAGAGACTTTCCTAGCTAGAGAAATATTTCTGGGATTGAATAACACAAAACAGAGTTTCCTTCCAGTAGTATATCTACACGACTTTTTAAAATGGTGTCAACTTTTCATGTCCAAAGTATCCCATGGTGAAGCCTCTCTGCCATTCATCGCCTTCTGCTGTTTCGACCCTGCCATTACTCGAGGCCAATTAGTTCTTCTCTCAGAAGTGACAGTAAAGGATAATTTTCCAGTCACTTCTGCTTGCTGGTTGGGATTTAATAGACCTCTGTCATATTCCCCCTCACTGGTTTATTTTCCAAACTGAAGAACCCTAGTCTATTTAATCTTTTTTTTTAAAGTTCTTTCATACCTTTGATATGCCCTTTCACACACCTCCACCTCTCTAAATCTCCTAAAACCTTTTCAAAACCAGAGAAACTGTAAATGAAGACAGTATTCTGTTCACACATTTTTACCTTCATCAAAAGAATATTTCTGGTTTTCTTCCTCTGTTTTTCTTTTTTAAGACTTCATGTAAAATGTGGAATGTATTATGGACGTACAGCATTTCGCAAAAGATAGAGGCAAAAGTGTCAGTAACTCTAATACCTGGAAATAATTACACTAAATGTACAAATTAAAATATCTGTATACCCTTCATGAAAATAAGTAAACCCAAACACTACTAAGGGACAGCTCTTACTACCTTTTTTACCAGATGTTAATAATGACAATATTAAGTGAATGGAATTTCAGTCAGAATAGTGTGGGTTTTAATGGAATTATTTGTAAAGTGTTCAAAACTCCTGCTCCAAAAGCCAGCCTATAAATTTTGATAGGCTCAGTTTCTAATTCTGGCTCAACTGTTTCTGAAAATATAAAGACATTGCTATTAAATTTCATTTTTATTGTTTTTTTCTGGGAGCCTGAAGTGCATTAGGTGCCTCACAGGCAAAGAAAGAGGCTGGAGTCAGTCTCAAAATGCTTCCAAAATAAACACACAAATTTGAATAAGAGGTTGGAGGGTGGACCCAATGTAAAAACAAGATGATTATTCTGGTGAGGCTGACATTTTTCATTAGGGGATATTTGGTAATACTGTAATTTCTAAAATTCAATTCTTCTAGACATTGTCACGTTTGATTCCTAAAGACCTTAACCCCGCATAATCAAGGTTAACATTTTACTCAGTTTTAGCTTTTGTTTTCTCATTGTTGGAAAAGTCATGACACACCTGCTTGCTGCAGCACGCTGTACATTTGAGTAAAACCAGGGAACAGGATTCTTTTGTTGCCATGAATGGCAAGCTGAAGAACCCCACAACTAGGAATTCTCACTGGATTCCAGGGGCTGTTTGACTGCCCCAGTGTACAGAGTGATGTGAACATCTAACCTGATTTGCATCTTATGCCTTTCTATTACTGAAATACAAAATTAGAAAAACTGCAACAGGCTTCCAAAAGTTTCAGTCCTGGCTTGAATTTCTCACTGACTCCACTGGAAACTTTACTGATTTTTATGAAATACATAGAAGTCTAAAAACCCAACTGAGCTTTTAGACAACCAGTTGCAAGGCTGTCTATTGACTCAAAATCGTGTAGAGTTAAGTTTGTGCATTATTCAACACAGGATATAAGGAAAATGATGGGCTTCTTATCACTAGTTCCCTGATATTCACAATTCACAGTAAAAAATAGAATAATAAAAAAACCCAAAATGAACTTTTATTAAACCATTAAGAATTGTCATGTCTACATTTTTAATATAGTCTAAGAGAAGCTTTATTGCTATTTCTGATTCATGTTTAACAAGAAATATTTTATGCAATTATTGTGGATTACACTTGGCAACAATGCACTCACACTGCTTATTTTTGAATCCTGAATTCATTCAGAATATATTTTTCTTGGTATTTTACTTCCTAGTCAGGCTTTGTTTCTCAAAGTTAGAAAGAGGGGGCTAAGAGTAGAGAATTATGATAATACCATACCTGACAGAAAAAACCCCCACCCATCTAAGACCAAGTCCTTTCCACAGCTGGAAAATACTAGGAAGAAAATGATGTTCAGCTGGTCTCTGGATGGGGAATATTAACACTTATAAAAGAGTCGTTATTGCAGTGAGGAGAAGAGAACATGAAAAATGGCAGCAGGAAGAAATTCCATGTTCTGGAAGTGAGAAAGTAGAGAGGAGGAAGTCTTGAATTCCCAAAAATAGTCTAGCATTAATAATAATAATAATAATAATAGCCAATTAATAAATTGAGGCAAGAAAAAGGATCACGTCACTTTATTTTATAACATCTGCTTATATATATTAAAATAATTTTGATAGAAAACCTGTGCAAATTCCAGACACACATACAGACTGAAGACAAGGCTGTCTCCACATTTGGAGCTTAGGAAAATATATGTTTATGCTGTTGAGGAATATGGAAATTAAAAGTCAGTGGGAATCCTGGGGACCAAGGTTTTTAAAAGTTGTTACTACACATAATCCATATCTCTCAATCAGATCATGACATTTTACCAAATACATTCTGTATATAAAGACACAGTCAGAAGCTTTAATGTGAATACTGTAGATCCCTGACCCACTATCTTCTAGATCAAAATTGTTCAGTCTCCTTCTTTCCTTCCTCAAGTTTCTTTGGATATCAACTAACACACTTATTAGGGATCTGACCTAATCCCCAATGACACAACTTGTGTGGGTGGCACTCATTAGAATATGCTCTCCAATAAATGATCTGCTGAGGTTCTGACAAAATAAATGCTTATTTTCATTATCAGTCACTTACTCCCTGCCACTTCAAATGCACATCCTCCTAGGTATGGCTTCAATCCAAACTGACATCTGAATTACAGTCAAGCGTGATGCCAGATTTTGGTTGATAGCATGAAAGTGCACATGTAGAAGTGGAAGACAGACACAGCTATTTACAATATAGAAACAACCTCAGAGGTTAGGGCAACCAAAAGAGAATAGTACAATTAATTACTTAACTAGAGAGTTTGCAAGAAAAAGAACAGAAGAGAAAAAGGATGAAGAAAAAATAGCAGCAGTTTGAAGAGCTTAGCTGTGAACATTTTAAGAGAGTTCCATCTATCAGTGGAAACAAAGAACAGAAATAGAGTGGTAAGAGCTAACTGGCTTCATTATCGGATTGTCCAGCAATCTGTTAGCAATATGTACAGATGATTTCATGCAAAGCCTACATCTGTCTTTCTGAAGCTTGTCAGTAACCAGAAAAGTGTTGCATAGAAAGGATTATCAGGGGGTGTGTTTGTAGATCTGTGGTTACCATCAGTAAGAAAAGCTGGACATGCTAAAAATAACTATATGATTCTTTCTGACATGAAACTAAAAGTAATGAAAGAATGTTTACAGAATGAGTCCTCATAAGGCAGAAAAATTATGATCTAAGCTGTATGACAGATGTCAAGAAGACTGATGTGTGTTTTAGGAAGATGCTTTTAATGACATGCTTGCAGCAGTTGGAAACAAACTGTCAGACCAATAGCAATTCTTTTTACTGCAGACCAGCCCAAGGAAATGGGAGTTCTGCCTTGGAAAATACAGAAGGGAGAAAGATTTTCCTTACCTCGAGCAACCAAATAGCTTTCCCAACATGAGAGCAAGTGCATTGGTACATGTTAAACTGTATCAGTCAAATGCTTTGGACCATGGCATTTTACTCTTCAGTGATAGCCATGCCCTGCCACTGTGCTCCACATTCCTCAGTGAGTGGACAGGTAATACTAGACCCTGCCATTTAGGGCATAGAGAGGCTAAAGGGCTTGCCAAGGTCACAGACCAATTTAGCCCAGTCTCCCGAGTCCCATTCAATGCCCTAATTACAAGGTCTCTGTTTCCCTTTGTAGTGAAACAGGAGATTTACCCGGTGTGCTGCTGTGTCTGAGGTAAAAAGCCTCACAGGCTTTCTTCCACTGTAGGCTGAAAATGTGGCAGGGAAGAAAGCAGAGGAGAAGGGGGTTTGTACTCTGTTCCTTCATGACCCAGGGTGCCGTGCTAAGAGGAACTACTAAGGCACTTGAGTAAAATTAAGTAGGACTCTGGGAATCTCTAAAAAATATTCACAACAGGGCAGTAGTTGGACCATATGACTCTGATGTAGCATGAGAACAGAGATCTTTCTTCAGATTTTAATTTCTCTATTTTTAGGAAGTTAAACTTTATATGATGGTAAACAGACTAGAATTCCCAGTCCTTAGATAATTCTGCAAATACATATTTTTCTCCCTGTTCCAGCTGCAGTTGGTGTTTTACTTGGTTTTCTTTCCTACTTGATAATTTAATGCTACAACACAATCTTAAACACATGGCAGCACTTCAGAGGCAGGTGACTTCCCTGGAAAGGTCTGCAGTAACACAGTCCTTGGAGATGGAAACAATTATTTAAATCTATTGTTGTCTTTAAAAGAAAACCAGTGCATGATTTCTGTAAACCCTTTTGCATCAGTTTTATTCTCAAGTGTCTTCTCACCTAATATTTCATGATCTTTACTTTCCTTCAGAAGACAAAGTTCCCCTTCCTTTCTCACAACACATTTTTTTGTTTCTTGGCAGATGCTGGACCATCCATTAGAGATCAAATCCCTCTTATGATGGTCTCTGCACAGGCTCTTCCATAAAGACAAGTGTTAAACAGATCTTGAGAGTTAAAGGACTAGTTCAAGGCAAACAATCAATGGAAATCAGCAGTGAAAGAAGTAGGACTTGAAATATCTCAATTTACGCAAGAAGTTACAAATACAGATGTTAGAAATAGGTAGTCAGTAGATCTCTATTGTAGACCTGAGATCAAGTCTGGAATGCAGTTTTCTCCTTATATCCTCTTTTTTCTCCTTTAAATTTTTTTTTGAAGGAAGACACATAATAGCAATGCATTTTGTACAAAGAATATCTTGTAATGTTTTCTCCTTTTTTAAAGGACTACTTTAGCTTGGAGGGAATAAATAAAATCTTAAATCTGCATTTTAATGGTAGTCTCTGTACCACAAATGAATCTCTGATCATAGTTATGATCTATTATTATGTACCACTGAAAGTTCATTACTTTAATGTGTAAACACGGATTCAAATGTGACAGAAAGCAACTACAAAGTAACGAATCAAGTCGAACTGGACTAAATGTTAGTGTAAACAGCATAAAAATAAATCCTCTGAAAGTTAAAACCTACTTTCTTACTTAGCTTTGGGGTTTATTTTAGCTCGTTGTAGTTTCTGTGCAGTGAACATTTCTTTTGGGCAAAATCCATTTCCTAATAAGTTTACATAATGTATATTTGCAATCAGAACATGATAATACAGAGTGACTTTTACTATTTAAGAAATGGAGCACTTCTAGCTGGATATCATTTCAGACATAAAATTCTCTCTACCAGAGGCAAAATATCTCATTTATAGATTGCAGTAAGTGGAGGGTGAATCCTGTGGTCATAGTACAAGATGCAAGTTATAGAGTTCAAAGCCATATTCCAAGCTGTGTCACACCATTCACAGGTGAAAATAAACATGTCACAAGCTCATGTGTTTAAGGATTATGATTAGTATGAATTAATTACCATTAGAAGCTGGAATTTTCTGGACCGGAATATGAAGAGTAGATATTGCATATTTTAAATAGGTCTCACAGTACCTGGGAATTATTTGATGCTACATTTTTATGATAAAGGTAAATATGTCTGGGATATTTTAGTTTTAGTCTTTGCCCAGAAGAATTGGGGAGTATAAATTGCATTGTGCAAAGTATAGGTAGAAATTACTCTGCTTTGCTGCATCATCCATGTTCAAAAATGATTCATTCACATGCAAAAAATATGCAGAAAGATTTTAGCATGACTAGGAAGTGACATGAAAATAGCCTTCCCAGGAAGTTGAAGAGAGCTGAGATTGTTTGTTTATTTGAAAATTAACAACCCTATGATTATGGTCCATCAAAGAAGTCAACTTGAGCAAGAGCCGAGCTTTCAGTGCTCTGGTTCACAGCTGGTATAAGAAAAAGCAGCAGCAAACTGCACAGAAAAGTTTGGACAGAAAGACGTTTAAGCCACTAGAAAAATGAAGATTTCTAATGCAGCAAAAAAGCTGGTTTAAAGATGGAGTTCGATGGGGATTTATGCCACTGCTGCTGTTGTTTTAGCAGCAGAATGGATTTGATGACCCAGAAGTTCTGTTCCTGCCAGTGCTGTAATTTCTCTGTAAAATCACAAGTCCTGAAATCAGACTAATGTTCTGCTGTCTCCTCTTTGAGTAAAACAGTAACCAACATTTCAGAAGTGTTCAGATCCTTCAGTGTTGGCTACTAGAATCATATCCTACCTCATTAAATCAAAAAACAATTCTGAAATAACTCAGATGTACACAAATTGGTCACATTATTTATTAGATACTTTATTTAATTCAGACAGATTTTCTAATTCTGAATGATCTACCAATACACAGATATTCACTAAACTCATTATGGCAGCATAAGTATTTTTCTAAATTGCTATGATAATAGGGTTAAGGAAAATTTGTGACGTAGTATGGAGTTTGCTTTGTCAGTACCTCATCACCGTGGGCAGATATACATGAGATATAACTTCTAGGACATTCATTATTCCACATAATTCCTAATAGTTGAAATTTTGCTCTCAAATAGGTTTGTAAGGATTTTGTCTAATATAAGAATGGCTAAAGTCAATAGGAAGACTCCAAAACTCCATAAGATTGAGATTAATACAAGGAAGAGCTTTTATTAATGCAATTTTTCCTTTTCTGTTTTTTTTTTTTACTACAAGTAGAGAGCTATTAACAGAAGTTCCATTACACTAGCTGATACACTGAGGCAAGAAACAGTGATACGTGGGTTTGTGAGTGATTATCATTTGATGGAATTGTTCTACATAGTTTATGTTAAGCTTTCAGTTGAAGCTTGCAGATTTAATTTATGGAAAATGCCTAGAGTGTTTGACAGATGCTATAAAATCAAAATGAAATAATTAACTTGTAATGAGAATAATAGGTCTAAGGACAAAGACATGAAAAGAACAACAAAGTGATTCATTGTGGGGGAGCAGGGAAAGCAGTGGGCTCCATCTAATTAGAGTTTTCAAAAGATGACTGAAGAGTGGACTCACAGCAAAGGCTTTCTAAAAGCAAGAAGAGGCATTACAGAGTGAGGCAGAACATGGAGGTTCAAATATTTGGTTGGCTAAACTCAAAAAACCTGACGGTAGCTGAAGATACACCTCTGGAACAAACTATTATAGCCAAAAAAGACTCACTTGATATGTTCAAATGAAGACAGGAAGCCTTTCTTGAACAAACTGCTCGAGTACAGGTTGAAATAAACAAATTACTTAACTGACTACACTGGAACATGTAAAGCACAATGGTCTATGAAATAAAAAAGATGAAATTATAAAATAGTACTAGAAGGAAACACTGTAATCACTTCCTGTGTGAAACAGGTATTGTGGCAATCAGACAACTGACAGATTAAGGTACTTACACATTAGTCCATGACCTGCTCAATTTTTGTGCCTCTTGAAATGGAGGACTGCCCTTCTAACAGGATCTGGGCATTAAATTGCAGAACTCTGTATCATTTCTCCCCCACTCCACGTCACAAACAGTCCCATGCTAGTGTGATAGCTGCAGTAAACTCCAAGAGGAGGAGAACGGCTGATGCAGTCAGCATGGCAGATATTTTAGTTTCTTCACAATAACCGCAAGGCAGAGCTTGAAGACAATGTAGTGGAATTTGTTAAATAATATAAAATGACAGGGAGGCTACCATCACACAGCAATTGTACCCTAGGGTTCTTAAGAGGCACGAGGCAGAACCAAATGCCTCTCTGACCCCTGCGGGCACGATTATTTTGTAATAACCATGCCCACACCCTGCAGCTGCTGTTTGCCTTATAAAATATATTTCATTGTCCCGTGGTGAAGAAAGAAATTGTCATTCTTTACTAATTAAAAACACAAAAGGTGGCAGTTAAACTGGTAATTAACAGCTCTAGTAGACCTAACATTTAAAAAGACTAGTCCAGTAAAGCCTGCTGGCCCTTCTACCTCAGATGGTTCTGGGACATGAGTGTCTGTTATGTCCTAGTAACACACGAGATTAATCTTAGTTTGGCCTTCTAGGCCCTGTGGCTTTCTGGGGTGTTCTATATTTCTTTACAAACCTTATAAAGAAACTTTAAAAAAAAAAAAAAAAAAAAAAAAAAAAAAAAAAAAAGTCGATTCTGTGCTCTGGAAAAATTACCATTCCCCTACTGTTTTACAAAGTTCAGTAAGAGGATGCTGATATGAGCAAGGACCAGCTAGCAAGTTGCAGGCAAGAGCAAACATTCTTAGTTAATCAATAGCTTGCACCTGGGCTGTGCAAGGAGGAGCCACTTCCTCTACATCGGTGGTTTAGTAACCTCTGTTGTTTGCATGGCTCCTCTTGACCCTTTTGTCTGCTTATTCAATTTATTTGTAAAAAGCATTCTGTTAGGTGCTGTTTTCCTCCTGAGCCTGCTGTACAGTCAAAGTGGGCTTCTGGTGTCAAGCATTAAACCCAGTAAAAGGAAGTGAGGAAGTGAGGCTATAGCTCTGGGATTATGATGTCTGTGCTGCACAGGACAAAGTAGAAAACAGTCTGAATCCAAGAAAAACTTTCCATAATCATCTAGAAACACATAATAGCAATGTGAGTATAGACATCAAGCAGTAAGAAGAAGGGGAGAGGGAGAGACGGGGTTTTTTGCCACAAAGTAGAAATCTTGTCTCAAAACAATCATATGAGATGCAATTCTTACTGTGGTGAAAAAACCCTGACATAAGAGTTGTGTAAACAGAGTTGCTTGAGGGTGTCCTTACTGTTGTTAGCATACGGTGGCCCCCTATTTCAGATAAAATAATTAAGCTCACAGAGTTGAAACAAATCTGTTGCCCTCAAATAAATTCTTACTTTTGTAAGGCTGACTTATGTAATTGCCCATCTGGGAAGATCCAGACTCAGCCAGCTGAAGCTATTTGTTCAGGTAACATGCACAAACACCACAGCCAAACAATGGCAGAGCACAACAGGAGCTAACAGGACTGCTTTCTAATGCTGTTCTTCAAAACACCCTTGATCAAATCATGATAAGGCTTCTCTGCTGCTACACTTTGTTACAGACTATACAACCTTTTTTTGTAGTCCGAGAGCTGCTTTTAATTCATCAGATTTAATCTTTCAAATGAATACCAACTTTTCTCCCTCCTCAGCCTTTCTTGTAGTTTCTTAGATAACTTACAGCCTCTAATGGAGCATTGCATACAGAGCAGCTTTCTCCCTAATCAAGTTTTTGAAAATTACACCAGACACCTTTTAGTCCTAAAGAAGAAGAAGACCAACTTTACTTGAGCACTCAATTTTATAACAACCTAGCTCAATGATTCATGACAAATCATGGTCACCAAAGGGAAACTTGTGACTAACTTCCCCAGCTTTTAAGAGGTGCTTAGGAACCCTTTACTCTGTAATAGAAGCAAGACCTGAGAAAGAAGCTCTTTGCTTAATACTGCTAACGGGCTAACTCAAACATACACCCTACCTACCTGTGTACAGCAGCTTAAGAGAAAAATATGAAAGCACTTTCTGCAAAGTTTGAAGCTAATAAAGGGAGAAAAAAAGTAAGAAAAGGAATGTATTTTTCTTTTTAACTCTTGTTTTACCCTGCTGTCCCTCACAAAGCATCTAACCCCTAATAGGAGCCAAATTGACCCCTCTGAGCACCTCCCTTTTACAGAGTGCTGAGGAACTGCTTAATTCTTGACAGCTGGGTCAGCCCAGAGACTGGAAATCCCTGTGCTTAGGGGATGCAGCTGTGGAATTACCCCCAGTTAGGGGAGTGTTAACTCTTTCCAGGACCTGCTCCAGCCAAAATCCATGCACAGTACCCACTTGTAAAGCAAAACTGAGCTGTGCACATGGTGAAATGCTGGAGTTCTCTGTAAATAACTTGTTAGGGAAATATTCCTTCAATCAAATCTTCCTCAGAGAAAGTGTCTCACATTTTTTTCTCCTCCAACGTTAACATTTTCTGAGAGATTGGTTTATACTATTTTGCACTCATGATATTTAGCTGAAATCCAGCCATGCTGATTAATAAATTAGTCAAATATGTAATGCTAAAGTCTCTGTACTACTCACATTTGGAGAAGAAACTATTTAAATCCATAAAACTCAGAGGAGTTAATGACAAAGTGGTATTGAATCAAATTAGCAACCTAGGGGCTAAATTTGCCTAGATCCATTGCTCCATTAAACTTTCTGACTGTGTGGGGTTACATGTCAATTAAGCAGTGCAGCCTATTTAACGTTATGAAAAACAAAATCTCATTGTGAAGCCAGCAGCGGAGCTGAGGTGTTTGACGCAGAGCTGTCTCATTTACTGATTTGGTCATGGCACAGGGGCAGCAGGGGGAATGTCTCTCTCTCCTCACATCTTCCTGTGTGCCCAGGCTGCCTGCAAACACTCCAAGAGAAGTTTTCCACCATGCACTGCATACTGTCTATACTTCCCACAGTGCTGGCCCAGGGAACCTCTGTCTGTGCTCATTCTCTTGGCTCTCCAGGCCTTTAGGAGGCTGGGTAACTAGCCAGAGGCACACAGATGTGGTGCCCACTGCCCACTACACCCATTAGCCATGCTGCAGGAATCACACTGGGCCCACTCCTCCCACTGGCACAGTTCCAGAACCTGCTCTCAGTTATGAGCAAGAAGCTGTAGGTTGAGGTTTTGCCCTTTCCTGCATGCAGACAAAACTCCTGTGCCTGCGTGCAGTGATGTACGAGACGGAGAGATGAAGCTGTAGGTATGCACTGGGTATTTTGGAGATATCCTTAATTCATGTATAATTAAAATAGAGTGTATGTCAACTCAGCACCTATTAATCAAATTATTGATATTTTAACTGCCTCTATAGCCAACAATGACTGCAAGCTGCACTGCCTGAGTACCACTTCAATACCATGTATGCTGGACATGAAGATTATGAAAAAGGCTTAAACGGCCATCAAATCCTGTTTCTCTGGAGTACTAGCACCCATTTATATGGCTCTTTTCATAAAGGTATCACTTCTGATAAGGTTTATTAGACATCTAATCTGTTTCATTCCGTCTACGAGGCTATTCCAAAATCTCTCCCTTAGGTAGTGAAAGGCTCAGGAAATTTCCAACCTATTTTAATTCATGGCAAGCTTAATTTAGCTCTTTTGTCTCCATGAAGTTTATTCCTGTGAAGAAATTATATAAGGTAATCTTGTTACCCCGAATGGGAAAGAATGGACTACACCCAAGCCTTTCTAAAAAATTGTTCAAATCTATATATTTATTCATGTATTAACTCTTGGCTTTGAAGAAAACACATACACTAAGAGTTCCCACAGTTTTTAAGGTTAACGCAGCCCAGCCTCATGGGCTGCCAAGTGTAGCTACTTGTCTGTGTCAAAGTCATGTGAAATTTGAAGTTACCGAGACATTCTTTGTAAAAATAATCACATATATATAGACCTTTTCTGGAAAACTTCATCTTTCACTGGTAAAGGCAGCAGTGAGACACTGTTCAGGAAATGGCCAATTAATCAAATATTCCAGAAAGAAAAAAGTAAATCAACTCTTAGCCACAGTGAAAATCTTTGTTATTTAGAAACATGCAGAGCTATTTCACTAACAGACATCAGAAACCCTGCTGTGCAATACCTGCTTTAGAACTAGGGAAGCTACCATTAATTAATTAGTGGCTTTTTCTGTTGATTAATACTGGTAAATTAGTTCAGAGCAAATCAGAATAGCCAAACTGTCTTTTACTGTTCTAAAATATACCAAAGGTCAGCACTTTCCTAAAGGCCCTCCAGTTAGGCTGGTGGTAAAGCTCATGAAAAGAAATACTCTTAGGATTGCCATACTCACCATGAGACAAAGCAGAGAGTATGAAGCTTCCATTCAGATGTATATTACCCAATAGTCATCCATTTGCATGATGATGGAGAAATAAGAGATCTGTGGACAGCAATTCAACAGCTTGCACTGGAAAATTGTTGTCTAATATTGTGCATCTAACCTTAAGTTGCAGATTTATGCTTCAGGTGGATTGTGTTTTACCTCTGAATCTCCTTCTCTTGGGAGGGGGTAAAAATGGAATTGGATTTATATCCCTGTGTCTTCTGAACCAGACACTGCCTAATAATATAGGAGTCTGGGTACAGAATGACATTAAAGGCTGTGAGTATTTGATGTTAATCAATGGATGGCTGTCTCGGTGGGAGTTTGCTCATTTCTGCCTTAAGAGAGCTAAATTGCTACATCTAGCTATGCTGGGCAGTATTGAAACAAGCAGTCAATACTTTTTTTCCCAGAATCAATACATAAAAAAGTAACTCAATGGAAGTGACCTGAGAAATGTGCTAGGAGGAAGAAAACAAGAAGCAGTCCACCTTGTGCACTGTACCCCACGCTGGTTAACCAGACAAAAACATACACACACCTGTAAGGGGATACAGTATTTCACAGAGATGTTGCCTGGCCCAGAACTGGCTATGTAAACTCCTCAACAGTAAGAATGAAGATTAAAAGCAGAGAAGACAAATATTTCCCCTTCCACTGACACCTGATACAGAAAAGCACTTAATCATTTGCTTAAGTCTCCCCCAATTCAGCCAAGCTGTTAAGTTTAAGTGCTAGAAAGTCGATAGGATGAAAGCATGTGTTTAACTGCATTGCTGAAAGGGGCAGTTTGCAGCTCAGGATGTGGCAGATGTGACACGAAACACTGTTTTCCACATTGGCCTCTGCTCAATGCCAAATCCAGTTTTCATGGGTGGCAGCTGAATCCCTTTCCATCTTTAAACTGAGAGAATGTTAAGGATGTTACAAGTTATATCCCTGAGAAATGCTGAGCTCCGAGAATCTTTCTGATGTCTCTAAAGGACTACCATCTCTCCAGTGGAAAAAGAGGGAACAGGTGAAAATCCCTAAGAGATACCAATAAGTACATTTCTGGCCCAAGGTGGAAGAGTGCCTTGCTGAGTCTCCTTACTGCTGCTGATCCTCACCATTAATCCAAGACTTGGGGAGCACTGGAAGGGACACAGCACTGTTTTGATGGGAGAATAAATGACAGCCTTCCTAACATAGTCTGGGTGCATGGTGCATTCCCATGAAGCAGCTGAAGTGCAAATTAATTTGAGAGATTGAATAACCAAAGACAGGCATAATGTGCAGTGACATGGCAACCCTGAAAACGTGCAGTAAGGGTGTGTGTCTGTGTGCTTGTGCCTGTGTGTTTATGTGTAGGAGGAGAGCTGCACCTGTGCCTCAGCCCCAACATCTGCTTCATTAATGAGTAGTATGTGCTCTTTACAAAAACAATTTTGTGATTTGCAAAACATGACTCCCAGGAGTGTTTTAGGGGAAGAGTAGAGATACTCTGCTCTGATTTCCCTATCAAAAAGTAAACATGAGTGACAAAATATTAAGTATTATATTTCAGAAGTAATATTTTCTTCTTATACAAGCTTAACAGTAATTCCATTCATTTTTCATGGGCTCAAAAGAGGCAATTAAATTTGCTGGATCGTAGGACCCTAAAAATTAGGAAGAAAATGGAGTGTTGTCATGATGTGCTTTTAAAATCACATCCACTATCTGTTGGTAAGCGCTCTATTCATATAAATGGAGAGGCAAGACCAAAGCGTACTGTGAAAGGCAGCATCCTGGAAATACAGAGCACCTCAGTCCTTCTGTCAGCCTGGATTGTTGTGATATATGTCAGAGACCTTTACTGACAGCTAGAATTTGGGGTCAGATTTGCACCTAAACTGATTTTGCTTTTTTTTTTTTTTTCTGTAGCTTCTTTCTATTAAACAAAATAATAGTTTTCAATAGTTATCAATTATGAAAAGCGTGGGTGCATGGGGCAAATGCATTTGAGTTATTGCTGTTTCTCTGGAAGCAATAAATCTCTATTGAGCAACTCTTCACCTGAACCAATAATCCAAAAATAAGCTAAAGACTCCTAGGAACAGAAATATGTCTCCTCAAAACCTTCAAGGACTATTTTGCGTGATAATACTCTCAGGCATCATGTCCTGGGAGAAAAGCATTCCCTGGGCATAAACCATTACACTTCTGACAAGAAGCAGCAACAAAAAGAGCCTCAAAAGTTGCCCATGGCAGCTGAAAAGAGATGAGTGTTATTGGATATGACAGCAAGTGATGGGGAGCTGGTTGCTAACCAGGTGTATGTAGGCTGGAAAGAATGATTAAAAACACTCTAAGCCTTAAGTGGTGGATCAAAGGAAGACCTAATTTTTTTTCAACATCTTCTTGAATAGAGGGGACACAGTTTTCCCACTGTGACAAAAGTAATTCCAAATTTGTTTTTATCTCTGGCTCCAGATCACTAGTTGTACTGACAGTCCAGTTTGATGGGACTACTATGAAAAATCCAGTTTAGCTCTTCTTTATGCTCCTTCTGTAGGAGCTGCTTGTCAGTCATTAGGGATATAGGTTGAAAGCAACCAGAGTAAATTATGCTCTAAATGAAATGAGCAATCTACCAATTTAGGAGAACTTTTTAAAAAAGATTGTTTTTATATGTATTGTTTTCCTCTAGTCTTTGTTACATGAGTCTTATACAGCTTTTTCAATTCACATCAGTATGTAATGAACAAAGTTTGGTTTTCTTTACCTTGGGGAGAAACTCCAACTAATAAACAAACTTAAAAATCTGCATCAATAAATCCAGCCATAACTCAAAAGCTGCAGTGACATCAGAGTTATGGTAATTTGTGAAGATTTTGGAGACAATTATGGAAAATGATTGTGTAAGAGGACATACAGCCCAGCTTTGTACCAATTTGATACATAGCCTTGTCAATTGAGAGTTATGTTGAAAAACCAAGCTATCTGGGTTCAGTTTCATTCCCAGAGTATGAAAATGAGAACCCAGTATTTAATACAAATTGACATTTTCACTGCTTATGTCCTGTAATGTGTTAACTAGATCACATTCGATCATTGCTCCTGTGTCTAGAAATGTGGTCAGTAATACTTCCATACTTCTAGAGACCTCTACAAGATGCAATTTAAAAAAAAAAAAAAATCCACAGCTAACTGAGAAATAAGTCTTTTTCATATGCCTCAGGGCATATAATTGATAATACTTACCCCAAATGGCTCTTATTGCAGAAAAATGTAACCAGCTGCACAGCAATGAAAAATCATGATAGGACTTTCTTTTACATACCAGTGCAGCCAGAAACATAACCTGGAAGGTCCCATTGGCCATTAAAAACTGTTCTGACTGTAGTGAGGTCATGTTAGGTCAGCATAGATGCATATATTACTGACATTTGTATTGTAAGTAGACATTAACTTGAAATCAGATGGCTATAACCCACTGGAGATTAAAAATGAGTCTATTCTTTGTACAGCTGGAAAGGAGAATGCAGGGAACTGGTACACAGAGCTGCAGCTCCCATCCAAGAGGTACTGATAGCAAAAGTCTGAAACCAAAAAATAATAAAAGCAACACCAACCTGGAGACACAAAAGCTCTACCATCCTGCTTCTGGAAAGGCATGGGAAAGACAAGTAAAACAACCCACTAAATGTAATGGTATTTTCCTTCTTTGCACATCTCACAATCACTATCAGTAATTTCCCCTATTTCAAAAAGATGTCCTGGCACCACTGGAAAGGCTTCAACTAATTTGAGTGCAAATATACCCAGCTGAGAAAATTTTTATAGAAAATGATTATATAGTCATAATATCATTAAAAGAGATTAAGTAATGGTTAATAGAATTAAATTAATCACAGTTAATTGATTAAAGTATATGCACAATTTCTTGCAGCATGGCACCTTCATTTGAAAATCAACTTGGTCTAGGGGAATGGGGGGGAATGGGAAATATAAGCAGAGGAATGTATTGAAGGAAGATGGTAAAACCTGAGAAGTAAATGGTACTAAAATTTGTAGGATTTAATGTTCCAAAAATGATGTACCATGTAAATCCAAGAGGATATTCCCAGCCTACAGGTGAGAATGATATAATTTTGGGACCAGCAAGTGCAAACACAGGATATTCCTCAAGCTATGTCTCACATGTTAAAGTGTACCTATTATCAGATTGAATGCAGCTACTCCTTGAGCATTTAATAATAACTGGAAATTTTCCAAAGACCAAAAGCAATATGAGTATAATAATATATTGATTTAAGTGTTTTCTACTGCTCCAATTGGTTTAATTCTCTTGAAAAAAGAAACACAGATTTAATATCCTAATTCAGATAAAAATAGAAGCAACCATTTAATTAATTAAAGTTCATGTCACTCAATTAAATTATGAGTTTAGAAACCAGCAGACCATTTTTATAGTTCTACAAAGCTATCAGAAATACTTGCTGTAGGCTGAAATTTTTTCAATTTTTGGGTTAGTTTTTCTTTTCTCTTTTAACTAAGAAATCCATTCTGATGTTATGAAAAAAGGAAAAAAAACCCCAAACTTTTAAAATGTCAGCTTCTGAAAAGAGAAAGTCATGAAACTGGCTTAGAAATATTAACAGCATGCCAGTGCTGTAAAATCCACAGAAAGTTTAATTTATTCATATCTCCGTGAGATATATCTCATTTTGTACTCAGGCCAGTGACCCTTCCCACATTTCAATGATAGTGTTTATCTATCCCAGCTTCCCCTTTTGGGGCAGAAAACATGTCTACAGAAAACAGTAGTGGAAAGGACCTTGGGAAGAGGAGCTATACTTATGTAATACCTGACAATTACATCTAAATTATAAGGCATCAATGTCCCTCATTGATTCCAGGCCTTTAGCACAAGCAGGAAGTTTGTGTTGTGTGTACAGCACAGTGCAAGCTGCTTACATCAGGGGTTTGGTCCAGAGCAGCAGTACAGTTTTCAAGTCAATATCATGTTATTTCTATTCTCAGAGCATTTAGGTGTTCATTAATTACAATCCAGTTGGAGAAAGCTAGTCTGAAACATTTGTGACAGGTGCACCTCAAATGTGCATCAACACCTTTGGGAATATATGGATTTGAACCATTTCATCCTTCCTACAGTTTCAGACTTCATGGGTAGCTGGGGTGTTCACTCCAGGGAACCAGATGAAATTTAGTCTGGAGGAAAACACCGCAGTGAGTTAGGGTAGACATAAAGGCTTTAGTACCAACTGTTTAGATCTACTGCCAAACTCCTATTGTGCCTAATTACCTGCTAACATAGTTACAGCCTAAAACTCTGTTGCTTTAATTTAGGGCCATTACTTCTCATTCTAGATAGTAAAACAAATTATTCTCTGAGTAAGAAATCCCCTTTCTCTTTTAAAATAACATTTACATACCAGAACACTGTCTTCATTCAGTCTTCTACAGACATCACAGTCTAATCCTTCACTTTTTCAAGCCTTTTCTCCTGGTTTTCATCTGGAGCTGCTCTAAGTACTCCTCCCTTTCCCAGAGGTGTGGTGCCAGCCTTTACTGGCACAGGGTGAAAGTCAAGGCTTATTTCACGTATTTTACAGAAGATGCTTCTCTTACATTTTCCAATACAAGATCTGCATGTTTCCAGTAAAGGAAACAAGAATAATGCTGATTCTTATTCACTGGAGTTCTGTTAGAAGGTATGGATCCTTTTGTAGAAAAGTGCCCCACAAGAAGTTGCTTCCTGGTGTGTGTCTGTGAAGTTGATTATTGCTGTCTAAGCAGTAACAGCCTCACGCAGTGTGGCCTACATCATTCACCAGCAGAGCTCTGTGCAATCTGCATCTTCTATTTTATGAGAAATTGTGCTTAGAGTTCCTACAATCATTTATTAGTGCTTCATTTCATAGGAAATGTTGTCATATATAGACTTTAGAAATAGAAGAAAAGTACTTGTGTTCATAAATTCAATAAATTTCATTTTTGTTTTCACTTGATAAAATTATGTGTCTTAGTCTAAACATAAATGATTGAAACACTCATTTCAAATTGAAATGTGCTTTTGAAAAAGTCTAAATGAAATACTTTTAGTAGTGTGTTTACCAGCTTTTAAAGAAATAGCATCAAAATTGATGTGCTTCAGCAAAATGTTTAAAGGAGCTAACATTTTTGTAAATGCAAATGTATTATGTCAGAAAATTTTTGACCAGCTACTCTCTGTGTGATATCATGGATAATTTTGTTCTGGATATTGATTTGAGAAAATATTATGCATTAAGAAAAACCTCAAAGGTTAGTGACCAAGAGAGACTGGCTCTTGGTTAAATGTGGAGAATAGTATTTCCAACTGAGATTAGTCTGCATTTCACATAAACAGATTAGAGAGTTTAGACACAGTACAAGCTGGCCAGTTGTTAAATAATATAATAACAGGCTTCAAATTATCAGTGCTTGAAAAATGGAAAAATGTCATTGAAATAGTTCTTCACTGCAGACTGTTTTAAATAAAAATTTTTTGACAAAGTTAAAAAATCTCTCAGAACACAAATATCTCAAGATGGTATTAAATAATGTGAATAAAATGATAATAAAAATGCATGGAATTGATGAAAAATTGAACTTTTTTTTTTCCTCTAAAACCCTTTCTCTGCATTCAATTTTCTTAAAGCCTGTTGAAGATAATTTCATTCTGATTACTCCTAGTTTAAAAATCTCAACAAAGGCTGTAACAGGGCCTGGAAGTTACTCCAAGAGCAGCAAGTGCTCTCCATATGAAGCAGAAAGGTGCTAAATGATCTCTGGATGCTATTCTACTCCAACAGCAGGGAGTTCCAAGGTAAGAATTTCTGTCTTGGTGTTAAGGTAATGCCGATCTGGGGTTTTAAGATGAACATATTTGTTAATCATGCTTTAGGGTTCTGTGTAGTAAAAAGTATTAAAAATTGTAAGCAGAAGTCATTCATGTCATGTCCTCAAAGCATGACTCAAAACATAGAATTAAAATATTTACATGACTACATAAGCAACCTTCCATTCCATACATGAATAAAAATAAAACAGGATGACTTCCTTTTTTTTTGTGATAGTTACTCTGATAATTTAGCCTCCTCCTTTTGAAAATAATTATCAGAATTATATATGTCAATTAATGTGGATTTCTGATTGTCAGAGAGTTAGTTAGTATCATCCATAGTTGTCATTGCACTTGAGCAGGTGGTGTGTACACACTCTGAAGATGAAGCACTAACCCAGAACGCACAGCACAGAATGAAACATAACTGAATTACTTTCCATGTACTTCTCTTTGCAGTCTCAGTCATACACAATGACTGAAAACCTAGAATCACCTTCTCCCCTTTTAAACTCTCTATTCACTTTCCTTTCCATTTGTCTCACTCTTTCTCAAACACCACCCTGAGCCCTAAACCATAGATTTCACCTGAGATTTGCCTGCCCTAGCCTGTGCACTGCTTGCTGGCTATGTATCTTCTTCTGTATATTCTTATCTACTTATTTTACAAGTGAGGGCTGTGTCTCTCTGCTTCTCTGGATGCAGTGCCTAGCACCATCAAGTCCCACTCTCTATCAGCCATTGTGAAAATCTTTTAATCAAACTGTAGCTCCAGTACAATTTTTGGAAGGCAAAGCTACTACTGTGTGTTAAGAGATGAAATACAGCAAATACCCTTTGGTATTTGCTTTCTTCTCTTCTTTAGCTAGCTTACTATGCGTGCACTACGGGTCTGCTTCTCAGTTATGATAAAATTACTTTGACAGAATGAAGCCTCTAAAAGTAGATGTAGAACACTGCCTCAAAATCCACCTTCTGTGGTGATCCCTTGTCCTGCAGCCTCCGCCTAGCATCCAAAAGGCTACGTGGTTTCACAGAAGCCCTGCTTCCAGAGCCCAAATATGGGCAAAACTGGGGACTCAAGCAGTTTCAACCTGTGGACTCTACATTATTTCAGGGAGTCTGATGAAGGTATGTAAAGAAAATATGTTCTTTGTCAAGCTTCAATCATCAGCACAAAGGTCATACCTCCACTGGGAAATTCCTAAAAACTGGAAGTTAGCAGAAAACTTTGAAGTATTAGTGCTTCTTCCATATTTGTTCAGGGATAATAGAAAATAAATTCATATACAGAAATCACAAGACTCCACCTATGCCAAGATACGGGTGTTTCAAAGACCTGTCTATTCTCTTCCCACTCTGTTAGCTGTATTAATTGAGATTCAGGTAACATGGTATAAATAAAAAATCTGGATTGTGCTAGTGTGTTCTAGTGAATGAA
Organism: Notiomystis cincta; assembly: GCA_013398075.1. NCBI lineage: Eukaryota > Metazoa > Chordata > Aves > Passeriformes > Notiomystidae > Notiomystis > Notiomystis cincta. The sequence goes on from VZRX01011937.1 coordinate 244,891, forward strand.
AAAAGCCATCTGCAGAAATAGGTGATTAAAAATATCTGCTTAGAAATATCAATTTGAAATGTGATTACATATTTGTATTTTTTCACTGACAGTTGAATGTGGCAGTTTATGGAATGTATATGATTTTCCTCTTCCAGATTCCTCCCACTAAGTAGAGGAGGTCATCCACCTTTATTGGTAGCATTTGATCTACAGCAATTCACTGTCCTTCAGCAGCATGAAAAGCCTCTAATCAGCTGGTGGTGTGGACCCCAGCTGGAGAATGCTGTATACAGTAGCAAACGTGGTACCTGTTCAGAATGAAAATGTACTGCTCTATTTGCTTAAAGCTACAGGCAGCAAAGCACCACTCCTTGCATGTTAGTCAGTTTGGATTTGATCTTTGGAAAACCAGAGTTCTGAGAATTTGCAGATTTTGGAAGGTGGCAGTGTTTACAAGAAGATGATTAAAATGACCAAAGATTTGCATGCAACCATCCTATCTCCCCACCCCCATACTATTCTTTTGAAGAATTCATGAAAATAAAAATATTCACCTCTGTATAACACCCTGTTTGTCTGACAAAGAAAAGAGCAAAAGATGTAAAGCATGAAAACATTTCTTTGTGTATAATTTTAGCACAACAGTTGTTGGCAGTCTCCCACAAACATCTCTTCCCAGGCAGAAATTAGTCACCAGGAAATACACAGACATGATTGTTTACCAGCAGGGACAGGACCCAAGACATACCCTCTATAAATGCAGTGTATGACAATACTGTTGCCTGAAGACTTCTTCATAAATGCATTTAGGAGATCTATCAGATGTGATTCTTGACACACTAATTCCTCAAGGCATTGTACACAAGAATTAATCAACTGTATGCAGAAAGAACGATACAGACAGCAACTGTAAAAAGAAGGCACACACATGCAATTCTTTTTGTGGCTTTTAGCAACTCCAATGAATGCAGCCAGATAACAGAAGTTTCCTCAATAAATGCACCCAGGAAACCAATGAAGGTAACTGAAGCTGTGCAAGAGACACAACAGCAGGCAGCAAAGAACAGCCAGTGATCAGAAATGAGGATTTACACTTATATAGCTGATAAAGTGAAAAAAAAGCTATAACCAAAACCAGCCCCAAGCCCATCAGCTCTTTTTAGACCGCAGTCATGCAGGTGAGGAAGCAAGGAAGGAAGGGCAAAGACCCAGTCAATGGCTTTCATTCAGACATGAGGCAGTGCTGTGGGGAACTGGGGCAGGCCACAGCCTTCTGGCCCAGTCACGTGGAATTTGGTGAGGAAGTGATGAAAAACAAAGGAGAAAGCCAGCCATCCATACCATGTACTAGGCCTACTCCATATAAATACTGAAATCTGCCTGTGAAAGTAGAGACCAAATTCTGCTAAGTTCTACTGAGACATCTTGGCCAAGAATAAATCAGAATAATTTTCCATGTGGAGACTGATTATCTATACAAAATATTTCCTTTTCTGCACAGAAGAAGAGGCAGAAACAGATGTGACAGGGCAACACGCGCTTCTATACCAGCACTACCTTGACCCTTCTCCTGAATGGTGCTCCAGAACCTCTCAGAACAGATCTTTGAGCTGTATCTCTGGCTCATTATTCATCTGTATTCCTAATTGTAAAGCTTTTTTCCTCGAGACACTTTCAATACATCAGTATTTATTTTTTTTTGAAGCTGCCTTCTAAAGCATTATTTATTCATTCATTCAAAGTATGTACAGAAAAATAATAAAACAACATGCAGGACTATAAATATTTTTCCTTTACCAAATGCTTGATCTTTCAAGCATTATTAACCTCTTTTCATTGCAGCTACTCCCCTCTTTGGCTAGGAGAAACATATGTATATTGTGTGAGACCAAGGAGCCCTGTTAGCATTCACAGATATTTCCAGTGCAGTGCTGGGAAAACACTCAGCCCACTTTCTCTCTTTTCATCCCAGGGCAGGGCTGGGAACTGTAAAATTTTTCTAGAATGTTGGAACCAGGCTAGCAGTACTCCACCCAAATAATAGCTTTCCCATTATTTCCCTTGAAATATCAGGTATTTTCTAGATTATCCTTGCTATTACTGTGTGTGAGGGAGATTTTCTCAATAGTCTGTCTGTTGCTTTTAACTCTTTATAGGGGGGAAATGTTAGAAAGGTAAACTGAGGTACATGACAGAGAGAGAATAGGGTTTTTTTTGTTTTTAATCTCTTCATGCTCACATCTTCCATGACACCCATGAATCAGTCAGTGGAACCTATCATGGAATGTATAAGTAGGGATATTGATGAAAATTTCTTCGACTTAAAAGACACATAGACAAATGTCTAGCAGGGAAGTTCTTGTTCTCTTTTTATTTTATTTTTTTCTTCTTTTTTAAATAATGAACCATAAATTGGTGTTTGTCTTTAGAATACTGCTAAACCCTAAGAAAGAATGACACACCACATATTTTAAATAACTACTATAATAATCAATTTCATGGGTTCTCCAAGGTTGAGAGCAAATTAACCAATCAACCTCCACTTTAATCAACTCTTAGGTGATTAGGGCAAGTGATTTGCAAGGCAGCATGAACAACACATATCAGCTTGCTGAGTTTTTGCTGACTCAAGAAGCCTTCTGTGTTTGCATAATAGATCTAATAAAGATTGAGAACTACAGCTGTGGAAGGCTGCCCGGTATGAAATATTCTGTGAAGGATGTTATGATAATAATCTTTCTACTGCTGCCATACAAATAAGCCAAGTTGTATATATGTTTTGTTTGCACATATGCCCAATTACTGGCTTCCACCTCACAGTGCAGCTTTTCAAAACAGTAATAAAAACACAGGCTGCCTCTATTTAAATACCTAATAAGACTAATCAAGGAACTCTGTTCAATGTCATTTTGCTTCTTCCTCAGATAATGCTCTCCTGACCATTTTAAATGTCCTCCTGAACAAAATACCACTCCTGAAAGTGAAGCATTCTTCAGGATCCAGTCCTTACCTGGTGACATAGAGAGATGAAAGATACCTGGGGATTCTGTAACCAGTAAGTGGTTTTACCATGTGCAACATATTTTCCTGAGACCTTGAGTGCCAGTGCATGCCATATTCTCTCCAAATGCAAGATGGGATGTGGGGGAGAACTGTATCTTTGAATCCTGACGATATAAAAGTATTAAGTCTAGGATGCAGTCTAAGTCATCCAGAAGCCTACTGTACTGAACACCTGCAGACTCAGGTGTTTCCCCAGGAAAGATGCAGTTGTTCAGGGTTCCTGAGGATTTACCCAAAATAGGTTAATATTACTAATGACAACAAATTTTAGGCACTTTCTCCGGTGAGAACATGTGCAGAGAAATCGAATAATTTTACAGCTGAATCTAGGTATTTAAAATACCTGAAACTCCTTGCGTCAGTGCAGTGCCTCAGGTACACATACTCAGCCCCTCCAGGCTGCAGGGACAGTTCTGTGCTGCAGTGTAAGAAACACAACTGGCCCTTTTTTAAAAGCCATCTTTTCTCTCCTGGCTTATTACATCTCCTGCTCCACTGAATCTCAGCAGGATTTTCTGGTCTCTTCTTGCCTCAGATACATTCTCACAGTCATAATCTTGTATAAATCAACAACTCAGTGCTGGACAGTCAGTTCTCTGGTCCACTTGAGGATATGGGAATCTCAGCTACTTTCACAGGCTGCTGTCACTCTGGGACTCGGTGAGAAAAACAGCCAGACAATGTGAGATCATCACAGGGCAGTATTTGTCTGAATTTTCAGACAGTCTCAGGAGAGGCAGTCGCTGTAGCTTCTAAAGCTACACAAGAAACCTTCAGGCCCCAAAGCTGACTAAATCCTTAAGAAGAAGAAATTGCACTGGGCACTCTGAGGCAGATTTAAGAGACTCTCCTTCCCACAGCTGACATGGGAAACCTAGAAGTTGCTACTGCTTAATGTCCAGCTAAACTTTGCATGTGTTGTGGCAGTTAACAATTTTTCGATAAAACTGACTTTAGTATCTTGTCAGTTGCTTGCAGCTTCTAAGGCAGACATAATATACAGTTCAGCACCCACAGAAATCAATAAAGGCTCAAAATAGTAGAAAATGAATAAAGGGCTGATATACAATTTTTCAGTCAAGAAATGTTTTTTTTCTCCATATCCAAGTACTCAAAACATGTTTTAAAAAGTGAATTGAGGCTCAGAAAGGTATAATACTTTAAGAACCAAAACTGAAGATAGGCTGTGCAATGTTACAAAGACAGCAATGCTTTTTCAGCACTAAGAACTTAAAATGTAAATTAAAAAATTAAAATGCAAATAACTCTAAAAAACTATCAACTGAAAAACTTCTGCCTTTTCACACAAGAAACCAAGGAAAGACATTCCTTAAAAAGTGGTGCTTTTTTTAACGTTCATTTATTTGCAGATTTACATGTATTTATGTTCAGAAGGACTCGTTCTCAGCCTTAATCAGATCAACATGCTTGTAAATGTGTACATTTTTCATAAACTTGGGTGGGCTACTAATCTGCATAGCCCTAATAAAAAGGACTGTGAGGCAATTAGCTCTAACCCACCCCTATATATAAGCACTACTACATACTGGGAGCAAATTATCGGGACAAGTCATTAGAGTTATAATAACGAGATCTGGAACATATTGAATGTCTGGTTACATAAACACACAATCCAGCATACCCTAGGAAATTAAAGGAAATATTATCCAAAGAAAAATAACCATTCTTTATTTCTATTATAATACCTTCAATTTTTCAAATGTTTTCTCATTTTGTCATTTAAGACATTTGAATTCAAGCTGTGAAATGAGAAATACTAAGTGGCAAACCTTTCAGTAAACTTTATTCTGAGGAACTCAGAAAAACAATTCCCTTGCAGTATTTCTCTGTTTGAATTTTGTGGACAAGACCAAAATTTCAGCTTGTGTTTTGAAAGGGAGAAAAGAGACAGGTACCAGAGCAAACCTGAAAGCAGCTGGTGTGATGAAATAGCATCAGTTCATAGCAGTCTTCAGACTCATGTGGACAGGCTGTTGTATTTTCATACTATCTTCAGAATCTCTACTACTTGTCACAGGAACCAAACCAGACCCACTTCCCATCTGTCCTGCAAATCCTTGCACACAGAGGTAGGAAAGCCCATGGTGGGAGGATCTGTGGCCAGCCCACTGCTTTGGCTCTTGGCAACAGCACCACTGGCTTCCATCCCCAAGTGCCCTCTCAAGGAGCGAGCCCACAGTCAGCCTGGCCTGCGGTGGTCACCAGCAGTGCAAAATCAAGAGTGGACTGAGATATCTTTATGCTGAAGGAAGAACATCAAAGGAATTATGCTTAAGGCACTTGGGAGTGACCCAGAGGAAAGGAAGAGCCTACATATCAGCATGAGAAATTACTCATCAGCAGAGTAATCCCCCACAGGGCTCTCAGGGTTAATCAATTTATACTTTATGTAAATCACAGATGAACCTGTCGCCTGTTTGCTGGCACTGTGGTCTTTAGCAGTCTGTCTGCTAGTGGATTATTTTAACATTCTTGTGAGTCTTGTGACCCCGTAAAGTCACTGCAGTGTTGCTCAGTTTCAACCCACACCTGAGCTCAGGAGCACTGCAGAAGGATGAAGGAATGTACCTTTCAGCATCCATGTCCACTAACTTTCCAGCCTGTAGCTGTCTTGTGTACACAGAACTGCTCATTCATTATGGCTCCACTAACAGTGACCTATATGAAAGCACCAGATTTCATACAACCAGCCCGTGCAGGTACAGAGAAGCCAGTATCTTTGGAAACAACAACAAAAAAATAACACCACAGTTTTGTTACTTATTTACTGTATTCTGAATTAAAGCAATGTATCAACTTGTATCAAGCCATTTGCTTTATTTCTGCTTATAATTCCTAGTTATTTGAATCTCATTATTTTGAACTATACTGAAAATAGGAAAGACTGGTCTCAGTGAAGAGTCTTGATAACAGAGCTGAATATTGTAGCTAGACAGAGAGAGAATGATAATTTGCTCTGCGTACAAACTTGCCACTCACTCCCAGTTATCTTCAGAAACTCCATTAATAAGGCAAGGCCGCAAGCCATGGCTCAACACCTAGTTGAAAGTTTGGCCTTTGATCCCAATAGAGGAATTTTATTCTTTCACTGAGGATGGCCAGGGCTTGGCTTCTGTCCTGTGTGTAATTCACCAGAGAAGTTTGCCGTTTCTGTTTGTTCTCCGTGCCTGCTCACAGATGTAAAGGTAAGCACGTGCCTAGTCTCTGCAAGCCTTGAAACCTATTTTATCTGCCACAAGAGAGCAACATTCAGTCCTTATAAAGTAATTGTATTTTTTTAATGTAAAATGCTCTTAATTGCATAAGCCTTTTTTTAACATTACCATACGTAAAAGGAAACTAGCCAGAAGTCTTTTTTCTGGGACTTAAGGAATAAAGGTCAAACATTTCCTTTAATTCTGGTCTTTGACATATAGACTTTAAAACATGGCCAAGAAACTACACATCTGGCAGCTTTGTTCTTACTGTATTAATCTGTTCCCATCCAGTATGAGGCCTGAGTTAATGAATCACTGGTGCTGGATATGATCCTCAGGGAAGTTTTGAATTTACTGTGCTGTGTTTTATATTGATGGCATGGTGCTGCAGAACTAGAAGAGACACCTGCCCTGGCTCAAAGGCATGTCTTTCACATGATTCAACTAATAAAGTTATATGAATAGGAATTTATTACTGAATTTTATGAACACTAAAGTCACTGTTTATATAGTCCAAGGCTGGTCTGATCCTTAAGACGCTACGGTATATTATGTTGCAGTGTTCTGCCAAATAAACTGAGCTGGCTGTGAATTAGCCTGGGTACCAGAAAGAATATGACCACATTAGCATACTGGTCCAGTAATACATAACACCCTGGTCTACCTTTTTCTAAGCTAATATATCAGTTAAAATTACTTTAGTGGAAAGTTACTCTGATCAAATTACTACCATTTCTATTTGCTCAGTAGCACTCAGCATTCAGTGATTGGTCTGATCAGGCACCAAGAGTAGAGACACCCTTCCAAAACTGTTATTTCTCACCTAAGCCAGGCAGTGTTCTCTGAACTAACCCAGAATCCTAACTAGGTAAGTTGGTCTGCTTCCTCTCTTGTGAGCAGCCCTGCACAGGCCTGAGGGAGAGCACTGAGCTCAGGAATGCTGACAAGATTCTATATTTATCTTCCTGATGAAGAGGTTGTTTCTCTAGTCTCTTCCTTTCACACAGTTTCTGCCTTTTCACAGCCAAGGTACTCGTAGAGACCATGATCTCATTTTAGTTGTGCTCTGAAGCCTGAGCTCAGGGTGCTCTGTGCCTCGGCCATGAGCAGCAGAGCTGCTCCAGGGCTCCTGCCCTGGCTGGGCGAGCATGGCTGGCTGTGTGAGGTGAGGGAGTGAGCCCTCCTTTGCCCCTTGCAGCTGACCTGCTGCTGCTGGCCAGACAGAGGGATAACCCTGCTGCCTGGGATCAAACAGGAAACAGTCCATCTGCTATCCTCATGGGGAGCTGGAAGGGTTTGAATCAGAGAACTCAGCCTTTACTCCCTATTCTCATGGACAATCCCTCTTGTGTCCTTTACAACTGAATACAGAGAGGTACTCAATGCAAGCAAGCAGATTTCTGGGTAACGATACCGATTCAAATATATTTTAGCAGAATTCCCCCACATATTTAGTCAACAGCTTTGTGAGGCCAAAGTTGAAAGGTGCTACAATTTTAGAGGTAAAGCAAAAGAGTCAGGAAGATATACAAACTGGCTTAGCATAAGTGAAAAACAGCACATAAAACTCCTTAAAAACTGCTGCTTTTAACAGCTTCAAATCAGTGTCCATTGAAATTACTGCTTCCTTCACCAGTCTATCCTTACTGAAGACTTTCAAGGTACTTACCCATTCTTGCCACTCTTCAAGGTCTCCCAAATCATTATTATAGTCACTAAATTAGGAGAGACAATTAGCAACTTATTGTCACTAATCTATGTTTGTCTTAACAACTCGGCACCATTTCCAGTCTTTATTACAGTCTATAAATGGAAAATTAATGAGAAGTGTTCAAATTGCCTCACTGAAATTAACTAAAAAATGAAAATATCTACAATGCAAGAACCAGAGTCTGATACTGTACAAATATGGTTATGAAACAAGTCAGGCTATTCAGGCTCACCCAGCCTCCAGTACTAGACAAGACTGAAAGCCTCAACATGTCAGCTCCAGAAAACAAGAGCCCAGAGAGAATCTGATGAGGGCTAGAAGCTGAAGTTTAAGAAATAAACCCCTATTTAAAAAAAAATTAATACAATTTTAAAATCTTGATTATTTTTCTATTATATTTATTACAAGAAAACAATTTACACTTTCTCATATTTACTGCATATTTTCCCAGGGTGTTTTTTTGGGCTTTTTTTGTTCTGTATACATGCATGATTCATGACTGGCGTTGTATCACACAATAACAACAGCAGCAACAAAAATGCCCCAATAAACAATATGAATTTGTCACACTAATTAAAATATTTATTCTAAATGATTTTTTCAGAGTCTAACCTACCTTCCTTCTTCATTCCCCTTTGCTTTTTTATCAATATAACAGGGTATATAAGTCAGAATATCGATGTGAGCCACGCCTTCACTATAGATCTAAATTATGTTCCTGACTCCCTTTGAAATCACGTCCCATCTAGTAAAGAAAACTACAGTTACACAGAAACTCAAAGTTTTAGCTTGCTAATGCCCCTGATGACTTCATCAATTAGTCTCTGTGCTAGTAAGATGATGGTATGTTACTAAACTTAAGCAAGAAAGGACTTTTTTTTTCAGATGTATGCAATCATAAAGCAATTAAGGCATCCAGTCTCAGTTAAAAGCCACCAAAGTTTCCTAACTCCTTTACAATGCTAGGACAACTGCTTCAGAAGTGTCCTTTTAATTTCTAAAACATATGATGCTCAGTTCTATTTGTATCAGTATTCTCTCTAAAGGCAAATAGACCTTTATCTTTTCCAGCCTTTCCTTCTAGCAGAAAGAACGCTATATTAGGCTGAATAAATCAAGGTGGTTTTCCCTTCTCTTGTGGAAGAGTATATAAGTTTCCTTGTTCATCCCAGCAAACTTTTTCTGTTTCACCTTGGAATCATCTTTCTTTCCTAAGAGACCGATTGTACTCATCATTCCAGAAGAAGTCTTCAACACTATCAGTGCTGCCTATACGAATTATTTTACCAGACACATCCTCAGACCACACCTTTTCCACAGCTGTGTTCATGGGTGATTCATAACTCTACTGTGATCAACTGAAAGACACAGAATTTTTCCTTCTCCATTGTTTCCATTTGTATTACTTCTAGATTATAATATGAACTGCTGCCTCACAATTTGAACAAGTAATCCCACCTCTATAGACCATAATCCAGTTCTCTTGTGACATTCTTAACCTCCTGCTTTTAGGCATGCCTTATCCACTTCTCATCAAGTGTCATTAGCTTGCGTGTATTTTCTGTGTCCGGGTCATTAAGAAAAATATTAATATTTGTCCTAAGAGTGTTCCTTGAGGACTTAACTGACTGTAGCCTTCCTTCACCTTTCAGCATAACCCTCTGTGTCTTCTTTTTAGCCAGTGCCTTATCCACTTCACAGTCCTTGCTCTAATCCCCATCTCACTTCCCTTCACCAGTAATTTCCCAGGTGGCACCAAATACTGTACTGAAAGCCAGAAGGATTAGAACTACCACATTTCCCTTGTCTTCAAACAATCTATTAGACAAATCTGGGAAACAAGGGTTGAATTTAGATAAAAATCCCAGTAAAAAAAGGTCCTGCACCAAAGGGAATATCAGGAAAGGAAGCACTAATGTCAGGGAGAAAAATGTAGACATCAGAATGCCTTTGGCCTTTGAACAAAATAGGTGCCATTTAGAATTTCTTGGAATGACTTTGAAAAGAAAGAGTACAGTAAGAATGTTGGTTCCTAAATTAATTTTTTGGGGGGATAAGTGAAGAGGATTTTGAGGTATACAGCAATAAGCTGAGAGAGAAACTCCCCATGAACAGTCCTGGGTGTTGCAGAGTCTGATGACAAGTAAGAGTCGAGTCACGTGTGTTTCAGACAGCAGCCCTGGCCTTTTTTGATGCATGGATCACTAATAGTAATGAAGTAATTATCCATGTGTGTGACATGGTTATACTACTAAATTAAGGTAATCGAGGCGTCTCTTCTCTCCTTTGTTCCTCAGCTCCTGAGTCTCCCAAGTATATCCAACAAATCTTCTGATAGAAGCAGATGAAAGTCCAGATGAAAACTGACTTGGCCACATACTCAAATTTTAAAAGAAACATGCATTTGTTTTAGCTGTTAAGAGTGTTTTCTTCTTTTCAAATGAGTCAGAGGGTTAATATGAAAATAAAGCCTTTCCTATCAGCTTGTGCAGAAAATAGAGAAGCGTAGGATATTATGATCTGCAAATGATGCGAATTCAAGTATCCTGCATGCTACAAGAGGGAACTTCATTTCAGACCTGAGTAAATTGGCCTGGCAGGGGCAGCAGGAAGGCAACTCAAGGAAGGAATCCTAAAGTCCAGCCCAGTAGCATAGAGTGGCCCCAACCTTTTTTTCTGGCCTCAAGAATGAAATAACAGATGTCAAGATCCTTTGTTATAGTCCTGTTGTGGCCTGCCTATAGATTAGGATATTTGAATTTCACTCCCTGCCTCTGCTAAGAGTTTCTTTGAAAGCCTGGTGACATTGGCTTTGTGTAGGTGAGGTGGATTTCCTCTATAGTTCGTGTCGGCACAGAAGCACTTGAAATGCAAAACACAAACATTTTCTTAACAGCCCTAAATGTCCTCATTATTCAAAGGCATGGAAACAGGCCAGAAACTGTTCAGATTACCAGTGAACCATTCAAGCTAGCTGTACAAAAGTAGGTATTATAACATGTGAGAAGGTACAGAGAAAAGTGACGACTCTGTTGACTGTAGGAACAAAAGCAGTGACACTATAGATAGTTTATAGTGCTTAATCCCTATAATCTGAAAGGTGAGAAAGGATCAAGAGGACTGTATTAACTGAAGTATATCTGATTTTAAGGTTATGGTTGCTGCTGAGAGATAATCAAGCACACATTTTAGAACTGTGTGTAAACTGGAAATGAATAATTTCATACCTGACACTGGAATTACTTATTCCGGAAAAAATAACGTATCAGATGCTGCCTAAACAAAAAATTGTGTAGAAGCAGGGAGCATAGGGTTCTCCTGCATCCTTCAAAAGACAATCACTACCATTTTAAATAAAATAGCATTAAAAAAAAAAGCCCCCATGGGCTGAAGAGCTTTTATTCATTCCAACATTCCTGATGTTCTTCATAATGTGCCTTTTTTTAAACATTACCCCCTCAATTAGCTCATAATTGCTGTCCGTGCCATATGAATTATGCAGCATTTGATGTAAATTCAGATTCCCTGGCACTGAACAAATCTAAGGGCATTTCAGAACTTGGTGTAATTACAAAAGTAATCCCTTTAGACCGAGAAAGAAAATGAATATCATCTTTTTCATCCTGGTTGGTTTGTATGGTACTCCTGTGCTAAGTTCCCCTTGGGCTGCCTTGAAAGTGCATGGATTGGGTCTGGCTGAGATGGAACTCATTTTCCCCACTGCAGCCCTCATAGAGCTGTGCTCCACTGGTAGCTAGAAAGGTGTTTGTAACACAGAGTGTTTTGGCCCCTGCTGAGCAGGGCTGGCACAGCCTCACAGCTGTCTCTCCAAGATTTACCCTTCACTGATAGACTGGGATTGGGCAGGATCTGGGGAGGAGACAAAGCCAGGAGAGCTGACCCCAAATGACAAAATACAAAAAAAGCTAAGAGAAGGAAGGAGGTGAGGGGCATTTGTTTTCACAACATTTGTCTTCTAGAGCAATCACTATGTGTACTGAAACTCTGCTTCCTGGAAAGGGGTTGTACATTGTCTGCTGATGGGAAGTAGAGAATAAATCTTTTGTTTTCCTTTGCTTCTGCTGAGGCGGGGAGTGATAGAGAGGCTTGGTGTACACCTGGCACCCAGCCAAGGTCAGCCCACCACAGTGCAGTACAAAGGAAGATCCTAAACTGGAGTAAATGAGCACAGCTCAGGAAAAATTGATGGATCTAGCCCAGTTTACATCAGTGATACCTGTGGCTCCAATTTCCCCTCAGATTTTATCCTTGATGAGTTCTTTACTGAGACTCTAACTGAACTAGAATCTGAGTGCAAAGTAAGTCTTGCAATGTACTATGCTCTGAATTATTCAACTGTTGAGAGATTCAACATTTATCCAAAATAAGAAGAACAGGGGCAGTAAATTGGTAGATTGAAATATATGGCAACTTGTACAACAGTGGACAAAGGAGTAAGACAAGAAGCAATGGGGAAAAACTGATGCATAGGGAATTCCACCTTAATATGAGAAAGAACTCCTTTACCCTGTGAGTGACTGTGCACTGGAACTGGTTCTATAGAGAGGGTGTGAAGTCAAACTGTCTGAATGAAATCCTGTGCAATGTGTTCTAGGATGACCCTGCCTGAGCAGGGAGGTTGGGCCAAATGCCCCATGGTGGTCCTGAACTTCTCCTTCAATCTCTGTGATTCCACGAATATTTCTCTAGCTTGTTATATTTGTTTCTAGAATCAGGATTATAAGAGAATAAATAAAATGCTAGGAGGGAGTCTGGATTCTAAGTGATGTCTAATGCTCTTGGAAACTAACAGACTCTCAATAAATGTAAAAAATACAGCAAGATTTATGTGCATCAAAATTTTTCATTGTACCTAGCACAGAAAAAACCTATTTCTGAAACTGGTCTTAGGCTGGGAATATATCTGAACAGCAAAAATCCAGACATTTACTCTACTGTCAGACATAAAAAACCTCAGCATACTGATAGCCTTGATATCAAGGTGATTGGTGAAATTCTCACTAAATACAAGATGAGAGAAAGCAAACTAAGTAAGATAAGGTGCTTGAGGTTGACTTCCATATGCAATTCTTAGCTAATGTTCTATTTTCAGTTTAGAGAGAAGCAAATCTGACTCTCCAAACCTGCAGACAGGGGTGGGGTGTATTGCCAGGGTCGAGGAGATGCTAGTGAAGCAGGGACAGGAAATGCTTGGAGGAGCTGAAAAAGCAGGAATAGAGAAGACAAGATATCAAGAAGATACTATGACCAGTAACACAGGTGGATTGCACACCAAATCAACAGTTCTTAAAGCATACAGATTTTCCATCTGAATTTTCTCCAGTTCAAGGGAATTTGGGCTAATTTTTGCATTTAAACAAATTTGTCACTAAACTTGACTAAACTCAATCTTGAGCTTCCATGGGTTTTTTTTTTTCAGTACCAGGACACATAAAATTATAAGACAACAATGAAAAGAGTTTTGGCCAGAAAGTCTCAAATACAGAGATCCCTAAAGAGCCAGGTGAATGAAAGCCTAGCTAGACTCTCTCCAAACATGTTTTTCTCTTAGATTAATTAAATATCACTATCATCAACATATATAAACACAATTCCCTTTTTTAACTACTCCAAACTGACTGTAGCTCAGATTCAGTGATACAATGACATTTTTCTCTTCTTAATCTATTTAACAAACATGCACTGTAACCAGCAAAATTACAAGAAAGTTTTTTTGAAAGACATCAAGAACACCAATACAACTGATAAGACTGTGATTTTCAGCAATTTTGCTATTGTGTTTGCTGCCCCTGATCACTCTAAGAAACTTCTGAAGCTGCACAAGTAGGAGTGAAGATGGGCTATAAGCCATGAAGTACCTGTGTTTAACATCCCGCTATTGACCCTGCTGTCAGGGATGTTTATGCAGCCCTTCTGATGGTTTATCTGAGTACATTATGATCTTTATTGCAAGGAATGTATGAAATATAAAAGTGTGACTATTCCACCTTTATAGAAGAAAGGTGAGAGTCAAGAAAGATGATGTGATTTTCCTGAGACAACTTAAAAAATAAAGTATGTGAAATCATGGATACTTAATTCAGCATGGCCAAGCTTAGGCTTCCTGCACTACAACAGAGAGACCAGTAAAATTCTGCCTCCAGTTTTAACCTGGCAAACACATTCATTTATCCTAGTATGTGTGGGGAGAAAAGAATCCAGCTCCTTTCTCAATATACTGTAAACACACAACTTTTTGCCAAAATAAAGACCTGAAGAATCAAATTGAATAGATGCTAAGTTCCATACAATATTAAAATAATTGCTACTAGTATTCCTCACCTTTAGTATTTCTGGCATCTGGTGGTATTTCCTGACTGTCTATAAAGGGAATCATTAATATCATCCCTGCTTTGCTGCCTCTTTGTCTTCCCCTCCCCCTCCTTTTCTCTCTTTATATGGAGACAAGCATGGTAGTTTTCACTGAAAACTGAAGTATAACCATCTAATTGTTAATCAGCCAGTAGAGAGTGGCTGATAAAGCAAAATGGTATGATGATTTCCACTTGAGAGTGTAAAAATATTAGGCAAAATTGATCTTTGATGTACTCTTACCATAACTTTTCTTTCCGGGTACTCAGAGCCTGAAATCCACATTCTTAAAATCAAATGTCCTTCCTTTTCAACAAACATTATTACAAATTTGAAGTCAGTTGATAGTTTGCATTGACTTGAGCAGGACAACAGTAAATGATGTGCCCAAGGTCATATAGAAAGTCTGTATGAGGATGAGGAAGATTTTATTAGCTGTGTACATTAACATTTTTTCTCTCTGGCTATGACAACTCTAAAATTTATTGTCATTCCCCTAGGTAGTGCCCTGTATTGCTAGCCTGAAATCATCTAAAGCAAAATTATTTGCTTTCAGAGATTTTTTAAGTATCCTAAAAAGATTAGGGCGTCTGACTTTATTTTCTGACACTTGGAAATGAAGTTGCATTGCTACTGAAACAAAATTCAAGAGTAATTATGTTTCTGTCTAAATATTTGTCAGTAAAGCTTTTTATTCCGCCTCCCCTTCAAAGTCTG
This sequence comes from Notiomystis cincta, assembly GCA_013398075.1. Lineage (NCBI taxonomy): Eukaryota > Metazoa > Chordata > Aves > Passeriformes > Notiomystidae > Notiomystis > Notiomystis cincta. The sequence goes on from VZRX01011937.1 coordinate 259,954, forward strand.
CTACAATCAAAATAGTTAGTCACACCACAGAGCACAGAGATTCCTTTCTGAACATTAGGCATCCAATCCAGCTTTTTTTAGAAGCCACCAAGAAAACGGTGACCCCTTCCGCACACATACAATACAGACAGTCACTCATGCATTAACAGCCATAAACCCCCAAAGGTCGTTTCCATGACAACCCCAGGGTCCTTAATGACCCTGACAGTTCAATGATTTTGTTTTGTTTGAGAGTGAAGGAATAATAAGTCTTCTCCCATCACCCCCTACCCCCTCCGCTGCACTGATATGCTGTTCATTATCTGATCCCAGGCTCAGCCCTGGAGACAGAGCGGCAGCCAGCTCTGAAAGACAAGAGCCTCGCTGCAGACAAAGAGCATCGAAGGAGCTGAGCGTGCTCAGCATACTGCAGCAGCACCAGCCTCATTAATTCCATCACTAGCCCAATGAGTTTAAGCAAGTGCCAGGGGTATTACAATAGTTTGTAGCAATATGTTGCATAAGTGAGCCCCAAATCACTGTAGAGTTATTTAGAAAGTACATTTTGCATACCACTAGCAGGAGTGCTTTTATTAATGATGTGTACCAGAAACACAATAAGACATTGCAGCTACTCTGCAGCAAGACCTATAATTTTAATGACATGATGAATAAGGCAATTAATGTACTTCAATCTATTTCCCATATGTATCATATTTAACTTCAGAGAACTAAAAAGATATCCAAGAGAAAGAAGCGTAATAATGCATCACTAAATGGGCAGGCTACTCCTAATTCTTTGAATGCACGTTTCTTAGTTCTGCTCTTCAGCTGAACCTTCTATTCTTTAATTAGAAATCAGCTACAGGCATATGCAGACTTCCATTCCCAATATTAAATAGAGTCTTCATTAAATGCTATAGAAAGTGGCTCGTTGATCCAATGTCATTCTCTATGATATTCCTCTAAAAGCCACTTCCATTGTTTACATGAAACTATATACATTCATTTGATCCCAGTCCAACATTACCTCGTCATGACTATGCTCTTACTAGTGCCATATTAAACCAGCTCTTTGGTGACCTATTTTATGGACGGATGAATCTAAATTGCCTTCGTTTTCCTTCACTTCATAGATTAACTGTGCATTGAACATAAATGGTATAAATTACAGCTTCCAAAAGGTTTCTCTAAGTAGTATCAATGGCCATTGGCCTTACAGCTTTCAGAGTTGCTGCGAATTGCAACTGTGTGGGGAGACCACAGCTGCGTCTTCCCCTTCCTGGTTATACCGAGACCTCGAGGCAGTATCCTGGGATGAAAACACTCAGTACAGCTGGAAGGTCCCTGTCTCTATAGGTAGATATGATACTGTTAGACTAATTTCATACCTGTAACATGAGAGGTGGCCCAAACTTCCTAATGACAGTGAGAAGTCTTTAATGTGACTTAGAACAAATTATAACAGTTTTGCTGTATTCAACTTCATTATATAACATTCAATCCTTTGATCTAGAGAAGTGCTTAACTTCAGATGGCTTCAGGAGAAACATGCTATGGCACAGTCCCCTCAGGGCTCACACATCCTTAGAACACAGGCCCCACACTGCAGCCATCCAGAAGAACTGTCCCTAACTCTTTAGTTCAATGCCCTGGCATTTATCCAAAAAAATATTTTAGACAAATGAATATTCCCTGAGAAACCATGTCCCTCAGTACTTGAACTCTATGAGATGCCTGATTTTTTGCCGCTAGTTGTATGTTACATTCAGTCATTATTTGGGGAAAGTCACTCAATATTTTCTGGGATAAAAAAAAAAAATTTTTTCTTTATTCTGAATAGTAGAATCTAATATGAATCAAACTACTTACAGAGTAAGTAAGAGATAGGACTGGAGCACAGGCACTAGACCCCTTCTGCTCTTTGCTAGCACTCAATTTCCACTCCCTCAAATATAATGATACGCCTTTTAATCTTGCCTACACTCGGTTTATTCCTCTTCACTGCAACCTAAAGCAAGGTCACTGGAAAGTCAGAGACAACACAGCAAGTCTGTCTCATGCAGGAAAGAAGACAGATTTAAAGAAAAAAAGTTAGCATCTTGCTTCTACAGTTAATCGTTCCCAGCAGCACGCCTTGATAGTATACTACAAAGGTAATCCAAACTACCAGTTACAGCCACACTACAGCCTAGGTGCTCCCCAAATATGACATTTCCTCCTGCATGCCATCCATGTTTGCCTCCTTGTTGGCAGAGTTTCCCAAGTTGTGCAGAGCTTCCCCACAGAGCTCCATGCACGCCTTCCTGTGCGAGTCCTTTACTCTCACAGTTTCATTGCCATGTTCTATGCACACCCTACGTTATGCAGAAGTAGTCTTGGTCTGATAGCAATTAAATATGCCCAGAGGCCTGGATTCTCTCTTCGAGTGCACATGCAGCTCTCATTAATGTTAATGTTGGCTATGTACCTTATCACAAGGAGAAGCAGGGAGATCCCTAAAAGTAACTAACCTGGGGAAAATCTGGCTGGGAAGCAAAATGATGTCGTGTGCATGCACATAGGATGCAGTTCTCCATTTCAATCTAGTTTTCATAAACAGTGGAAAGTCGCCAAACCCACAAGGGAAAGAAGTTAAGCATCTATTGTATCAGGATTCTTATACAGCCTCCAAATGTAACCACGCTCTGTTTCTGCCCTGCTAACAGCATAACACACTCAGCTATGAAACACAATATGTAGTCCTGTAGAAATTTGGAGGATTTTTATTATTTTTGCCACAACCAGAGACACTCAAAGAGCCTGAATGGGATTAGGATCCTACTGAAGTGTCTCCTGAGAAAATGTGTAACGTAAGTGTCTCTTCCCCACTAAGTTTAGACATAAAACAGGCAAGACAGACAAAAGCAGTGGTTATCTCCATTTCACACACTAGCAGCAGAGGCATAAAGATGAAGTTATTTTCCCAAGTTTACAGTAAGAGGAAACAGAAACAGACGGCAAATTTCCTGAAATCTATCCCAACTCTTTCACTACATCAATGTCTTTCCCCAAATCTGAAAGCTTCGTCTCCCATCTCATTCACTTCAACAGTTCATGAAACAAAACTGCATCCAAAAGGATTTTCTGTGGCATTCCCTCCTTCTTACATTTCATCTTGTTAAAGGCATGTAGCACATAGTAAAAGACAACACTTCAAATTCCTTTTCCAGCAGGGAACAAAAGACTCTCACGGGACCAGGTTCTACTACTTTTAGGAGAGATGCTCCTCCTAGAAAGTGAAAGATTGACCCAATATACAGGACATGTCCCTGCAGCTTTTACTTCTGTTTACAACCTCAATTTGCCAGGGACAATTTTAAAAGTTTCCATTGTACATAGTTATGTACAAAACAACCATGGTACAGAAAAAAAAGAAGAAAAACATGGTTTAAATTGAATGACCATATGTGATTTGGGAGCAGATCACTCTGATTCCCATTACATGGCATGTACACAGCAATCAGGGAATCAGGCCCAGCCAGCATGAGTTCATGAAGGACAGGTCCCTCTTGACCAACCTGATCTCCTTCTGTGACAAAATAGTTCACTTTGTGGACGAGGGAAAAGCTGTGGATGTTGTCTACCTGAACCTTAGTAGGGTTTTCAATATCTTCTCCCAGCACTTTCTCCTGGAGAAACTGGCCGCTTATTCATGGCTTGGACAGGTGCTCTGTTCCCTGGTAAAAATCTGCCTTTGTGGCTGGGCCCAGAGAGTGGGGGGAGTGGAGTTGCACCCAGCTGGTGGCTTGTCACCACTGAACCCCAAGGTTCAGTATCAGTGCCAGACGTGTTTAATATCTATATCTACGATCTGGATGAGGGGATTGAGTTGGCAGACAACAGTGAGCTGGGTGGGAGTGTTGATCTGACTCTCTACAATTACCTGAAAGGAAGATGTACCAAGGTGGGTATTGGTCCTCTTCTTCCAGGTAACAGTGATAGAAAAAGAGAAAACAGCTTCACACTGTGCTGGGGAGGCTTAGATTGGATATTCTGAAAGGGTTGTGGAGAATTGAACAGGCTACTCAGAGAAATGGTGGAGTCATCCTCCCCAGAGGTATTTAAAAGATGTGTAGATGTAGCACTTAGGGACATGGTTTAGTGGTGGACTTAGAAGTGTTAGGTTTATGGTTGGACTTGAGGATCTGATAGGTATTTCCCAACCATAATGATTCTACAATTCTCAGAGGCACATCTGAATATTCATGAGGCAAGCCTTTCCCATGAGAACATTAGTAATGAGGGGAAAAACTTCAGCAATTCAGTGTCTGCAAACCATGATTCATCCCTTCCAACACCACAGCTGTTAAGTACAATTTTGTTAATTTATTTGGAAAACTTAGAATTTCGAGTTTTCACATATATACTGACTTGTGAAGTAAAATTGCCATGAAGTAAAAGTTTTAATGACTAGAGCAAGTCACTTCAACTGAGCTTCTATAAAGTGTGTCCTAAATGTCTGAGGTGATATGAAATGTACTTTGGGTTACAAAACATTTTAAGACAGCCATATGAACAATGATTCAAAGTAAGGATAAGTGTAAGGGAGTGCTAACTAAGCATAGTTCATTTTTTACATTAATGTAGTATCTCTCTTTGCATGTATAAAATAAATGTGTGTTGAATGAGAAAGAGGAATTTCTTGAAGTAGTATAATTTAAAAGCCATTTGAAACTCAGAAATATGCATTACCTTCTTTTTTTCCCCAATGGCACTGCTCATAACTATAATTTCCATGGCGATGAAAAGAAAGGCATCTGAAATGAAAGTGTTAGAATAACAAGCTTTTTCCATTTCACTGTTAAGAGCAGGACAATAACTGCTAAAGTTCAGAAACAGCAGACCTGAAAAAACATTATTTTTATCACCTGCATTACTAAAATGTAATCTGTGGCAATTTGCCCAGGCCTCCTAAGGTTGAATCAGAAGACACTACTGTTATTCCTCCCAGTACTTGTTGTTTGTGCTAGTCTGGGCACAGTTTGATGTCAAGAAACAGGCTTCTACTGCCAAGAGGACAAGTATTTAACAGTGGAATAAAATACACTGAACCACAGTAACCTCAAGCTTTGATGCTCTAATTCCTTATATTGGAATTATCATGAAACTTGGACATAGAGTGTACTTTTTTACCAGCTAAAATTGTTCTACATTATTTGTAGAATCACTATTAAGTCATATATTATTTCTTTCATATATTTTTAATGAAAAGCAAGTATTCTTTTCCTCATGCAACAGAAGTATTCACAATTAAATGCTAGTGCTCGTGTACAGTACAAAAAGGAAAGTACCAATGGAGGAATAATGTGCTTAGCAAAAGTAAAGCAGAATTATGTGCCTCGAATTCCAGGAATCCTCTTTACCAAAACCATCTTGGCATTCTGAAAGACAGTTTTTTTGAGGTTCTAGCTGTGGTTTTCAAATGATGTAGGCATATACGTGCCTGCTTTCTACAAAACTCTATAGCTGAATTGCATAAAAACCCCCCTTGAAAGCAACACATTCCCAAGATGACACAGGTAAGTCAATAATGTGTTAGAATTTCCAGTTCTCATCTGTATAAAACAAATTATTTTGAGACCTTTGCTTTCTTCTGAGTCTGAGAAAATAAGATGTTGACCTGCTCTGTTAAACCAATTTCTGGGAAGCATAAGACCTTAGCTAAAAGCATGGAAGTATCTCAGATGTAAGGGATCATGCTTGGTACAGATATCTCATCCCAAGCAGCCCTTCCTAAGCATCACTGCCCCTGACTGCCCCTGCACCAGCCACAAGCAATAACACATTACACACACAGCTGCACTGACCCCCCTGACCAACCAGAGCATGGGACCCAGCTCTGGCTCTGCTTTGTCCAGCCAGAGACAGAAATACTAACAAGGATTTTGCTGTTGGTTTCAGCAAGAATAGCTTCTCACTGTGAGAACACGTGTAAGCTTTTCTGATCAAGCTCTCTGTGACTACCTTACTGATTCATCCCCAGAGAAGTCATTTAGATTTTCATATTTCCACAACCATATTGGGCAAGGAAAACCGTATATTTTATGCATTTATTTTCTTTCTGTTTTCTAGCTGATATCTTGTTTGGGCTGCTTCTTTTGAGAGCAATAATGGTAACCCTACATGCCAATAAACATTAGTTAAGTAACAAAATTACCAAGAGGTGAGTTCTAAAATGCACGAGTTTTAAAACATAATTGCTTTTAATTTTTGAGCTTAATGCGATAGGAAATTTTGAAAACTTGCCACACAGAATTAGTTTGAACACAACAAACCTTTTCTTCATTTTGCAAGTATTTTTAAGACAGCACTCATGGCAGCATAACACTGGAAATTAAGAGGCACATAGCAAGGCAAACAAGTACTAACTAATCTGACTTCGACACAGAATCTTCTCTATTGATTTTTCTTTTTTCACTTTCCCCTCACTCCAGTGCTCCACAGTGCAGCTCAACGTTTTTGTCTTTTATTGCTTTTCCTGAACAGGTATGCTAAAATATTTCATCTTTTAATACAAGGAATTCAGGATTTTAATTAATATGATCAAACTTTTTCATTGTTTTTCTTTAAAATTCATAAAAAACATACTTTCTAGTGCAGAAGAGTCTGTGCCTGCATTTATTTCCATATCTATTCGTCCATATGTTCCCACAGGAACATTAATTTCAGTAGAAAACATTTTGGTTAAAAGAGTCTCAGATTAGTCACCTATTCTGCCATAGCAGAACTAAATTTATTGTTTCCATCAGCCCACAAGCACTGCAGTGTCCTGCTACCAATTGTCATCCTGAGCGTGTTTTGTAGGCAAGGCCACGCTACACTTGTGGACCAAATGGTGTATGCCAAATGATTATGCAGGCCTTGAGGCACTCTGAGTGTATAAACATTTACACTACAACAGATCTTGGGCCAAGTGGCCAAGTAATTGATTACAGGGCTATGAATGTCACTGGATTTTATTTATAAAAATCCCATGACATTGGCTCTACTTCGTGCAGATGTAGCACTGGCAGTTTTTAAAAGTAGGATACTCTTAGGTGAATTCAGAAGCAAGCAGACCTTGCAGAAAATTGTGGAGAATAAATAGGAGCAGGTCTCACCCTGGCTACCACTTCTTCTGAATTCATAATATCTGACAATTAGGCAATGCATTATGAAGTGAATAAGTGAACATGAGGAGATCTTTTCTGTAGGCCTTATTGTATAAAAACCACAACAACACTGAGCTAAAAAAAAAGCAACAGTTAAAAAAAATTTAAATAATAGACTGCATCAGAAATATTTGAAAATAAAATCATTTGAATTTTAGCTTTAAATATAGAGTTTGAATAGAAAATGCTAAATGCTGGACAAGAGACAAATTATTACAGGAAATATTTTTAAAGTTTTATTTAGTTTTCCCATCAAATCTTGACTAATTATTTTGAAAGGTAAGGAAAAATTCTGTGGAAAATCAGAAGGAGATATAGTGGTAGTCAGCTGTATAACATTAAACGTCAGAGGCACCATTTTTATCTTCAGAGGTAGCACTCTTAGACACACATATGACAATAAAGAGCCATGCAGAAGCATATTGGCCTTCAGTTTTAACATCTGCAAAATACAAAGTCTCCAACCCATAAAATCATATGGACAGTTAACTTTGCACACTGTGTTAAGCTTCTTGACAGAGCATCTCATTCAAAAATGCACATAAGGGCACATTCAAGTGTGCTTCTCTGTAGCTGAATTTGCTGTCCTGATTTCTTCTCCCTTTAAATACTTTTTTTCCCTTTCTCTTGCTGCTTAACTGGAAAAGAATGTGGGAGTGCACCCTAATCTGATTCAATGCATCAGACACAAAGGATAAACTCACCTTAAGGGACTGATTGACAAAAGCAAGCTGTAGGTTAGAGACAATGATTTTAAGCATTCCCCTTGTTTGTAAAATGATTATCTGTCTAAAAGCTAAGCCTTTGCAGAACTGATGAAGAATGTGCTACATCCACAGCATTTGTCACAAATCTGCTCAGTGTACTGCTCTCTGAAGTACCAATAGATGCTCTCTAAATGTGGTTTACAGACACTGTTCCCCACATGCTATGTCATTATAGGTCCTCCTTCTCTAATCTACTTGAATCTCTGCAGTATTGGTGTAGTTTCCTTTCAAGCATCACCTCTGGCAGAGATAAACAATTACACAAGCAAGTGCAGGGAACTGTGATCTTCACCATGTCCATAACGACAGCAGTGGGACAGGAAGATCATTCCAGAGTTCTGAGCTCACCACGTGACACCATGGCACTGGCTGTCTCCAAACCCAGATACAGTCATAATAAAAAACAATGCATTGTTCAGAGTAAGCAAATTATGCAAACCTGGACTTGTACAGCTCTTACTGGATTTGTAAATGGTTTGTAGATGGAGAGAGTGAAAAACTGAACAGGTAACAATTCTGTGTCTCGGGTTTGACTGTTCCTTTAAACTTCTGAGCAAAACCACTCAAGAAGGATGAAGTTCTGGGTTTAAGATCCAAAACTCTTTTCTAGAACACCAGTACTCAATGTGCTACTGATACTAGAAGTTGCAATCCAAAAGGCAGCATGTGAATTGAACTTCTCTGTGATATAATTAGAAAATAGTTATAAATATATGTGGTATGTAATATTTTCAGTAGAATAGCATCCAGAATTACAGTAAACACTGTTCAAGTACTCTGTGACTGTTGGGAGCAATGCCAAGCTGCTTCCTGGCAAGTCAACAGCCCTGAAGAATACAAAGGTGGTTTGGGGTTCGCTTTGCCTCCTTTGAAGTCCTGCCCTGCACAAAGGTTAGTCAGACTACACTGAAGGTATCAGAACAGCTAATATGTTTTTCTTTGTGCAGGATCTGTAATTGGAAAGCTTTTTGAGCAGCAGGAGGGCAATGATGCAGTTCTGAGAGAAAAGTAGTGCATTTCCTCTGTCACAAACAAGAAATAAATCACTTTCAGTGGTAAGAAGTCAACAGCAGCATCTTCAGAATACATGTGGAACAGAGCTGCTGCTGTTAGAAATGAAAAAGACCTATTGATCTGCTAGCCCAGCTACCTGCAAATTTAAGACTGTACTCTACTGAATGTCTGCTATTGTTTATTTTCTAATCTAGTTTCAGAAGATACATATTGGTGATCCCACCACTTTCCTGTTAGATTTTATTCCAATTTTCACATAACTCCCTGTCAAGAGGAGAAGAAGAGAGTGAGGTTGTTATCCAGACTATTTTTGCGTTCCTTAGACTGTATCTGGATGTCCCCTCAAATAATTTTTTGATGTTTACCTGCCTAGGTTTCCTTTTCATCTTTCTTTACCCAGCTTTACCTATCAGAAAGCAGCAGTCCTCTGAATGCTCTTTCTGGTCAAATGACCACCACCAGTTGCTTTCTGGTTGCCCTTTGCAGCTTGTTAGATTCTTTCTTTCCAAGCTCTGTGGGCAGCATAATTTTAGCAATGAGCTGTTCCAGGATGACAGGCACAGCAAATAAGAGTACTCCAAGAGTGTAAGGACCTAATTAATAAACTAGGAGAAGCATGTAAATGCAGGGTGTCAGGGCTTAAAATAAAAACGGGGACAAACATGTTGGTTTCTTGGAACCTTTGTAATTGTTTCATGTCAAAAGCGCCCAAGGCTAACCAGCCTTTAGTGGATTGATAAAGGACCAATGTGTCGGGTCTTATTTAGTGGAAGAACCCAATTAATTATTATACAGAATTAGATGCCATTTAGCATTGCTTATATTACTGATGACTCGCTAATTTGGCTGGCTCTGATGTAATTACAATTAATTTACGTCCTTAATCCTAATGCTCTAACCTGGCTTTGATTTAATCAGGCGATGTGGAGGTATCACAATCAAAGCAGCATTGAGGAGCTCACTGCTAAAAAGAGATAATTACACCTTACAAAACATATCCTTCCTACTACTCACATGTCTTGAAATACTGAATTAGAACGGTGAAAGTTCTCAGTCAGAAAATCTCCAATAGCAAAGTTGAGGACACTGCCCAAAATTCTTTTCCTTCTCTCAGAATATGCTGTAAGAGCTCTAGTTGTTTAGCTGCAATCTACAGATTTTCAGATAAGCGCAAACAAAAGCAAATCTTCACGCCACGTCATCAAGACATAAGAGGCGACAGACAGTAAAACTGAACTGCCTGTAATATCTGGAAGAACTTATCAGTGCAAATGAAAATAATAGCAACACAGAGCTCAGCTTCAGTTTGCCTTGATGAAAAGACAAAGCAAAAGAAAGTAACAACCACATTCTCTTGGGGATGCTGGTCTTTTACACCCATTATGCACCCCTAATTGTCAGCTACCCTTGACCTTCCAACATTGTCACAGCTTAGAGATAGCTGTTCCTTCTATCTCATCCCACTAAGCAGGGAGTCCCTAAAGGTGGGGAGAGACAAACAGGTCTCTCTGAGCCATTCCTAGAGCTGTTAGAGAGGGCCCTTGCTGATGGTTTGTTCTCTGGTGTCAGGGAGCAAAGTAGTTTTGAGGAATCAGTATTTGGATGCTTTCTAAGAAAGTAGATATAAGACAATCCTGGACCCACAGAATTTTGCTTACCTTGCTTCCTGGTTTCTCACTGGGTTGTAGATCTGTCCCCAGACCCTAACAATGCAACGTGCCCTCTGCCTTATTTTCTCCTTTTAAACTTCTGTTTTGAATGGGTCTGAGAAATTTAATTTCCTGATTGGTATATGTCTACAATGCCAAACTATTAATCCATAGGTCATTAAGTTAATTTTATTAATTCTTGAGGAAATGTTTTAGCTACTCATTCATTCTTTAGCATATAACTTAAATGTGCTCCACTATGAAAAGCTTCTTTGCTATTGCTGAATTGAAAGGCACAGAAAATCTCTGTTCTCTGTCTTGGAGGCCAGCCTGACAAAAAAGACTTCAGCTGAAAAAAGACTGCCATAGCAGAATGCACACGAGGGCAATGCAAACCTGCTTATTCTTTTGCAAACAGCACATATTAAGTGAGGTTATCATAACACTGGAAGTTAAGACAGTTCATAGGCTGGAATGGAAGAAACTGCTCAGTGTAGGGAATTTAACTTCAGTTACCTTGGTTATGTTGCTTTGCAACCATCAAACTGCTCTTTTTTCTTACAACGTTGCTGCCGTGTAGTACTGTAGTACAGCTCCAAAAACACTGAGCTTACCATTACTGATGGCAGCCAAGGGAACTACTATAACTTAGTCTTGTGTTTTTTTAACTAAAAGCAGGACATTTTTATGAGAAAGAACATTAGCTTCCACTTTTGTTTACTTGCTATGATACCTTCTAACTACATGCAGGGTGAAAGATTAGCTCTACAGGACCCACATCTTCCCATGTCTCCTCTTATCAGTTCATAGCAAACAACCTGTGCCCAGATGTAATGGGAAGAGAGCAGGACTCACTCCTCATCTCCTCTCCCCTTGTGTTGTTCATTTGTTCATTGTGTTGTTCATTGTATTCAAATTCATCCACACTCAAGTCTTCCTAGCTCAGTATAGCACTTAATCTTATCAAATATATGCTTAAGTCCCACTAAAGTCCCTGAGAGTTAAGCATATGCTTGTATGCTTTGTTGTAAAGCAGACTGTCAGAGACCCACCTGTGTGCTCTTCACAGAAATTGGGTCCAAATTGTTGCAAGCACTTTCATTAGTCAGTCTCTAAGACAAGCCTGCTTTTATCAAGTTGTCAGATTTTGCACAGAGGGGAAAGAAGCGAGGGTAGCTTTGAGAGGGAAGGAGAGCTGTTCCTTCCCAGTGCATGCAAACATCTCCCCAACAGCTGACAGAACTGCAGATGTGTTGTTTTGAGATGCCTGCTCTGTCTACAGCAGGCATGCTCCAGAGGAGATAATGGCTGCCATCCCACCGAGAGTGCTGTTATATGATCCTCTTTCAGTTATTTGAAATATGGACTTCACTCAGAGGATTCTAGGAATAGCTGCTCCAGCTGTTCTGGAGAGATAGAAAGCTGTCACAGGAGACATTGTTAGACTCTGCTAAAATCAGTGGCTGCACTAAAGATCTCACATAAACTCCTTAATGGTTTGTACCATTCAGCCAGGAGTCAAGGAGAAGTGAAATGTGGTCTGTGACTATAAGGCAGTTTGTATTCTATGCATCAAGGCTGTGCTTGGATTTGGCAGGCAGAATAGGAAAGACACTAAACGGATCCTTTTATCAAGTGTCTGAGCAGTTACTTGATCTAAGAGGTTTGTATACCTGCAACCAGCAATGTAAATGTCTGAGACAAATTACAAGGCAGCAGTAGTGTTACAGTGAAGGATGAAAGTGCACACAGAAAGGCAAACAAGCAAAGCATTACAACAGCCACTTAATGGCAAACACATTTATTAACATCAAGTGCGATGTTTGTAGGTTTTCCCTGCCACAACCAGCTGCAGATGCCAGCTACTTAAAAAGATGAAACAGTGCAGTGAATAAAATTGAGGGATTTTTTTTTTTTTTTCAATGTAGCCTGCCTGCATTCTTGGCAGAGGAAGCAGGCTCCTAGCTCTGCCTTCGAAGGAACAAAAGGCATGCTGGCACACAACGAGCAACTTGATTTCACAAGGCCTCCTGGGAAGGCTGTACGGGAGCATGGCTCTGTGTCTGGCAGCTGCATCCTTGAATAAAAAGAGGAGGAGGAAAAGGGCAGGAAGGAAAGAGCACACAAGGTCTCCATACCACACATGAGAAGCTTTTACACACAATCAGACATCCTTGCCCCAAAGTATTCAATAAAAGAAGTGTTCAAGGTGAACCACTGTACTTACTGCACACCACAGCAGCACATTTCACAGGCTACTGTTCTTTTATTAGAAACATTTCTCACAGGTTTTATTGCTACTCATAGATTGTAAGGATTCAGTTTTTTTAAGCATAGGAAATACAGTGAAGTAGAAGAACTAAATAAAAATTTGAAAATTTGAGATAGTTTATAAAGCAAAAATAGCATTCTTTCCTTTCACTTTCTGCTTTTACTCAGGAGAAATATGCAGTCAAAATGCCAGTGGGAAATAGTCCTATTGGATGGAATACATCAGTTTATTTCAGTTTAGGGGATTGACTCAAAATATGTATTTTATCACGCCAGTGATAGGACATGGACAGAAAACAGCTACAAAAATTAAAGCATGACTCAGTGGAAATTGAGACAGAGATACATTAGTACTGGATTATGTCTGTGATGTAAGAGTGTGAGGTAAACCCTCCATATTTATGATACTGATTCTCATCAAGACCTTAATCTGGGTAAGTAAGATACAAGTAAGGGATTGCTCACTTCGGAACCTTAAAAATATTATGAAGTTCAACATAGTTAGGACACTTTTCTTAAAAGGCAGAGGCAAGGTTCTTCTGTGTTTCAGAGTCCTAGAAAACTTCTAGGCAAAGTAGAAAATGAGGAGGACAAAATTAGTATTACCACTATAATATTGGTGTCTCAGCACATTTCTAGGATTGGTCTTTTCGTTTAACTCCAGTGTATTTAGAATCATGCAGAGAATTAAATTAATCATTATGCAATGGAAATCAGGACAAATTTCCTTAAGGGCATATTGACATTTTATCTCTCATTCATTGACACAGATATAAACAGGAGTTGCAAAAGAGTGAGAATCTCTTCTCTTGCCTATTTCACATTCGTAAATCAAAGTAGGGCTCAATCTGATACTCCTGCTATTCCAGCAGGGAAAAGTAAGGGAGGGCATGCACTCCCTGAAAGTAAACTTCTGGCAGTGAGGCCAAAGAAAAAGAAGTGTTCAGTTCTTTAAGCAAGATTGTGATCCTAATAAAAATAAACATCTGGTTATCTGAAACCTCTGTCAGAAAAAGTATTTAACTATTAGCTCTACCTGGTGGATCAGATTAATTCTTCTTCCTATTCTGAATATTTTTTTAAATCATAAATAATTCTACTGATGCAGAAGGATGCCTGGCATAAGCAAGATTGCTGTAGTTGTAAATTTTAGACAATGGAGCCTTTAAAGAAGAAACCCTAAGCAAACAAACAAAAAACCAAAAAGTCCCACAACCCAATCCAAACTTCATCATGACTTGTTACTTGCATGCCAAATGCTTGTTAATTAAGTGTTTTCTCTGTCAAACAGAAGTTGCTGCTATTCAAGTTCAATACTATAAATGTTGCTGGGAGTTTAAGATAATTATGTACTTCAAACAAAACTGTGCTGGACTGTCCACAATGGTCACCTCACTTCTTTGCTGGCCGATCACCTTGGGTTAGCAGTTTAAGTAGCTTACTCTGAGCAGAATCAACTACTCCTATGTGGCCATCCACTTTACACATCTTGTAGCCCAAAACCAACTATCCGTAGCCCAGTGGATCTGAATAGTGAGGAATGTGATTCTCTTAACATCTTTTAACACTGTTTCTCTGACTTTGCATGCAGTATTTTATTGCAGCACCTACTCCAGCTTCTCTTTGGTCCCTCTTGGCAAGCCATGCACAACACGCTCCACAGCCAGGCTCGTTCTCACAGACAGACCGAACAGCCACCTTTTATAACAGACATAGGATCCATAGCAATTGACGTGGTTATTTCTAATCAACTTTTAAAATGGCATCATTCAGCTCTCCTTAACCACATTACTTCATTTTCAAGTCTGTTTTGCTACCGATTTCTAATATCCTCCACAGATATAGGACATCACTCAATACTGCATTTTCTTTAGCTAACACATTTATCTGCCAGCCAAAAAGCTGGGAAATTTAGAAAATATGTTTGCAATTTTGGAATTACATCTCTCTTATAAATTAGTTGATAAAGCCATTTACTGAAAAGATGCAGAATTATACACACAGTATTTTTCAAAAAATCTCTGAAATAAAAGTTAACATAAAGTACTACAAAAATTAACTTTAGTTTAAAAAAAAAAGAAAAACCAAAACCAACTAACATCTTTTTCCTTAAGGCAGACCTTCTCTCTATGTCCAAATTCCTCTTATTTTCTATTCAGATCAGAGGCTTTCTATGGTTCACTGTTTTGTGTGAAGAATGTTAATTTTTGATGATTTGTGAACAAAATAAAGGAAGACACATCTGGAAAACTAAGGAAGTGGGGAATATTATATTTCCACTTAATTATTAGTTATGGGACAGAAAGTATTATGGATTTCTCCAGTGAGGAAAGAAGAAACCAGAAAGAACACAGAATGCTTTTAGATATTTATCAGTTGAAACCCTGATAAAGGCATGAAAAGAGGTTGCAGTGAAAAGTTTTCTATAGAAAGTTCTGAGCCTACTCTTTCCAAGGTATGTTTGAAGTGGACCTCACAAGTGGTACACAGGGTTTTCAGCTCCATCAATTCCCAACATTTGATATTAAGCAGTTACATGGGAACCTCATTTTACACTGAAATCTGAGCACATTTCTATCTCTCTTTGCAAGGAGAGACATCAAGAGTGTGGCTTCACTATTCAAACTTGAAAGCTCAAATAGCAAAATTGAATTTTAAAAAACCCACTTAATGTAAAAGTCTTAAAAGGATAATTCAAAAGGCTTGCACAAATTTTGGTGCACAGGATTCTTCATATTTGAAAGCCTGGTTTTCTCAAAATTGAACTGTTTTAAGTAAATTCTAGAAGAATATTTTTCTTACTTGTATTCCAACAGTAGTCAGTGCTACTTGCTTTAAAATAAAATTATTATTTTCTAAAAAGCAGACTAGTTCAGTGAATTTAAAATGTGTGAATTCATTACCCACAAGTCATCAAGAACTCAAGGATTGGTAAAAATAAGTCCCTATTTGTTAGAAAATATACACATTCATACAGTAAGTATTTAAATAGTCATTTAGTGTGTGCATTCTATCCATTCTGACTGCAGTGCTCAGTGCATGATTTCCATATTCCCACTTTAGAGAAGTAGAAAGTCTTAATCTGAACAAAAATAGAGACTCCAGATCAGAATAGTCAGTTATCAAACTCTGTATTTCATCAAAACTGGTATAAACAGCCTTTGGTTAAGAAAAATGTATATGACATATTAACCCCTTCAAAGAAAGACAGAACACAAATTTCATAGGAACTGCTTGTTCACATCACTGGAAAGAAGAGCTGAGCAAACAAAACCTTTGCCTATAGGGACTAAACTCTTGTTAAATATGTTTGGTTTAGAATTCACTTCTGTGTGAACTTTGGCCAAGTTTTGTCACTCTAAAGAACAAAGTTAACAATATTTTCACAAAAGATGAAATTTGAGAGTCAATGTGGAAATCTACACTTATGAACAACTATATTCAATCAGGGGATTGTGTGTGCGGTCAATACAATTCAAATTGCAAACATAAACAATGAATAGCAAGCACTCAAAGGACCACTGACAGAAAACACCTTGTCAGCATTTCACTGCCTGAAATATCTCAACAACAAACATTTGCTGAGTAATTGTAATCAACAAATTTGTTGTAAGGCATCCAGTTGACAGACAATTTATCAATAGGAAAAGAGAAGATAAACATGTGAGAAATCTTTGTAGTTCTTCCATTAAGATTTGTGGCCCAACATCACAAATTTGGAATTTGGAAAATTACCACTGGCCCTCCTGCCTCTGCTGTGATAACATTACTTCTAATGCTATTTATAACATCAACAAGCTACAAGTTTATAACAAGTTACATCCATACAGGTAAATAGCCTGATTCTTCAAATAAGACTTTGTACTGTAAGATTATCACAGACAACATTTGCTTTATTTGTTTATTCTCAAACTGTGCATATCCTTTGAAAAGAATAACTGGGTCAGGTGAAACACTGGAGAGGGAGACTGCTCTTTTCCTGGAACGGAACAGTGTGCTCAAGCTTGGAAAGCCAAAACAGCCTATGAGAGGTGGCACAAAAAAAAGAACAGGATCACTACAAAGCACAGGGATCCTGATGTTCACATGCAGAAGAAAAGAGTTTACTGGAAGTCCCAAGGAGCAGATAGTGATGCATCAGAGCACAGCAGTTTCCAGGGGTAATTGGAATGTGTGTTGCCTTTCAGAAAATCACCATGGTGTTATCTACAGAAGCATTTTAATAGCTCAAAAGTACACTTTTAAAAAGCAAATTCCCCAATTTTCACACTTACTATGCCTTGATTCACATCATGAAATTCTTCTGGAAAAAGAAATATGGATTCCCTTTAGGTGAAAATTAACTGAAAATAGTTTTAAAGGAGCGAACTTTGTGTGCTCTGGGCACATCTAGTTTAATGGGCACTCAGTCTTGAAAGGTATATGGATGGATGTCATTGTCTCACCATCATTAGGTACCCCCTTTTAAAGCAGAGTACAATTTGGGCTTTTTGAATTTACAAGCCTTTTGACCTATTTTGTGTTCTGACAAAACAAAAATGTCTAGGCAGATTTCAAGGTTTACTTGACCACCATTTGGTCATCTGAATGTCATTCTTTGAATGCACTTGAAATTTGGAAAGCAGTTACTGGAAACAAGGTCCCACACAAACATGAGTAAAGAGAGTGTTAATATTTCCTACTGACTGGAAAAGGTGAAACATAACTCCTTATATATAAAAAAAGCAAATAAGGGAACTACAGGCCAGTCAGTCTCACCTCAGTGCCTGGAAAAATCATGGTGCATGTCATAGTTTGCACCTGGAAACTATATTAAGGCACATGTTAAATAAGGAAGTCATTGATGAAAGTCAGCATGGCTTCACTAAGAGCAAATTGTGCCTGACAAATTTTGTGGCCTTTTATGAGTGGGTTACAGTCGTGGTGGATGATAGAAGAGTGACAGATATGTACCTGGACTTGTGCAAGGTGTCTGACAGTACACTACATGACATCCTTGTGTCTACACTGGATGGACTGCTCGACAGATGAGGAACTGGCTGGATGGTCACACTCAGAGTGAAGAAGCTTGAGTACAACACCAGGCTGAGTGGTGCAGTTGGCACACCTGAGGGATGGGATACCTTCCAGAGGGACCCTGGCTGAAGAAATGGGCCCATGCAAACTTTAGGAAGTTCACTGAGCCCAAGTGTAAGGTCCTGCACCTGAGTTGGAGCAATCCTGAGCACAGACTGGGCAGTGGGAGAGACCCTGCTGAGGAGGACTTGAAGTACTGGTGGATGAGAGGCTGGAGATGACCTGGCAGTTTTCACTTGCAGCCCAGACAGCCAGTCATACCCTGGGCTTCATCAAAAGCCATGTGACCAGCAGGGCGAGGGAAGGGATTCCTCTCATCCACTCCACTCTCAAGAGATCCCAGCACTGCATCAGCTCTGGGGTTCCCAATAAAAGAAGCATATGGACCTGTTGGAGTGAGACCAGAGGAGGTCACAAGGATGATCAGAGGGTTGTAGCATCTCTCCTATGAAGATGGACTGAGAGAACTTAGGCTAGCTCTGGAAGGAGAAGGCTCCAGAAAGATCTTCTAGCAGCCTTCTAGTACTAAAAGGGGCCTACAGGAAGGCTGAAAAGGAACTTTTGACAAGGCCATGTAGTGATAAGACAAAGGGGAATGCCTTTAAACTGGCAGAGGGCACATTTAAATTAGATATTGGGAAGAAAATCTTCACCATGAGGATGGTGAGGCACCACAACAGCTTGTGCAGAGAAATATCAGAGGCCCCATCACTGGACGTGTTCAGGGGCAGGCTGGAAGATGACCCTGCCCATAGCAGGAGCTTTGGAACTAGATGACTTTGAAGGTCCCTTGTGACCCAAACCATTCCATGATAATTTCTACTGGAGCAATTTTGTCAGCAATTTGGCTCATTTGTCATGCCAAATTTGGTGCTTGTGCTTGGCCCTATCTATTTGCAGATGTAGTCCTGGTCATACACATACACTGGTAGGTGACAAACAGGCTTATGTGGCCCATCATTTCTAAGGTATTCCCAGCATTTAAGCCATGCAGAGTAAGCTGCATGCCGCAGGGAAATAATAAAAGGGGATTAAAATCTTTCTTACATATTAATGTATAAACTAAATTCCTATAGACTTAATTCATTGCTGTACCAGAAGTGGTATTTTTTTTACTTCCAAAATGGAGAATATTTATGTAGAAGAGAATAGGTATGCTTGGGAACAAGAAAAGAGTATAAATAAAACTAAAGAAATCAGAGAAGACTTGGCATAAATAAGCCAATTACATAGGCTCTTGAACTGAAATCTTTAATAATGCATAAAGTAAAACAGAGACATGCAGCAGAGCTAATGCTTGCAAATGAGCAGGTCTGCGATGCGGAAACATTTTCCCAAAGCGAGGCTAACATAAAGAATACAGTATCTAAAAAGATCTCTCCAAAACCCACCCCCAAACCAAATCATGAACTGAAAAAAAATAATTAATAAAATAAAAATATATGAAGAAAAAAAGTCTATTGAAATTGCATTTAGAAAAATTTCAACTGAAAAGAAGTTAAAACCGAGTGGAGACCACTATATCATAATAAACCTTCTGTAAATAAATTATCGTGTTTCCTCACAGACCCCTTTGTCAACTCAAGATCTTTGCAGCCCGTTCTCTCTCTTGTAATCCAGCTAATTTCATTCAGTCACTAGGTCTGCACGTGGTTAGTTCAGCTCACAAGGGTTCCTGGGGACAGCTCTACCACTCCACATTTCCTGCTAAATCTGAACTGCCATAAAATGATGGAACGAAAGCCCTGAGCACTAAAAAGCACTCTCAGTTTCAGGAAAGCTGAAATGGTGTGAATTCCTTCACACTGATACAGACATGTATTTGAGTAGAAGACTGCGAATAGATGGAAAGGGCAGCAGGAACTGTCCCAGTTCTACCCCAGTGCTCCTCCTAAGGCTGCAGGTTCAGGGGTTCCGCGTGGGTTGCATGTGGAGATGCTGCAAGGACTCCTCCTCAACCCCTGTAGCTGCTCTGCACAGCACAGTGGAAGGAGACCTCCTCACACACTGGTACCTGCCTAAGTTCACCAAGGTGCCACTACTTGCAGGGAACTGAGACTCACAGCATACAATACACAAACTGAATTACGTCACAGTTTCTGGGGAGTCAGTAAAGGTGTTTTCCTCTTGCTTCATATTGCTTAGCTTTCACAGTGGTAAAGGAAGAAAGATGAGAAAGCTGATACCCTTTGTATGGTGACAGTTCTGTGACCACCTTCAGCAAACAGCTGAACTTATTGGTGATATTTAAAATTTATTACATAGAATTTCCTGCCTCACAAAATGTTTTAAAACTAAATTTATATTTATAACATATACCATAAAAGAGTATTTTTTAAATACTAGTTAATATGTTTGAGCATAAAATTTACCTCCATCAAACCCAAAATCTCATTCAAATACTTTGATTTTTTTCCCCTCATAATACATTACATTTGATAAAAATTAATCTTGGATCTGTTGAAAGGAGTATTTGATTAATTTCAAGATATTTAACCATGGTTTCGAGTACTCCTATGTTCTGACACATTTTATAAAATTTCTCCAAATTTTTAAAATGAAAATTTCATTTTGACTCACATTTTCTCATTTTTTTTCCATATGAAACCATATTTGGTTAGAAAACGTGCCAAGCTTTAAGCAGAACATTATATATTCTATTACATCAAGGTGTAATTATTTTGTGACTAGTTTCATATCTCACTTCAGGTCACACATGCAAAAGCTTTCCCCGTTTTACATATTTTAGCTTTTGCTTTATTCAGGAATAAGGAAGTGGAATATTATAAGACCTGACCTGTTGGTCAAACTTCCAATAGCAATTGCAAGCAATTATGGCAAAAGGAAATGTCACCATGCACTGAAAAAAAAAAACCTGTTACTCCATCTACACAATGCGCAGAAATCATCTTTGTTTTATAATGTAGTCTGAAAAAATTCCCACTTTAATCAAGAAAAAAAATAGTGAAAAATGGACTTCTTTCTACACTTGAATTTCACTGTTTGATGAGTGTTCAAAAAATTGTGTTATGCTTCCTAGATGTGTTTACATTCCCTATTTTTTTTCATGTGCATCCTTTTGACCTGATGCTTAAATGCCAAAAATACAGGACAAATTATTATTTTAAAATGTGTACCATACTGCTTATTTAATGATATAAATACTGGTAAAGTTTTGGATAATCAGGAGAAAATCATTGATGCTATCTGACAACACCAATTTCAATCTGCAAGTTTTACAAAAATTCAGCCAAAAACTGAGTCACAAAGGTAGTTACATATTACCAGCTATGAAGTCATGCATGAATTTTTCAAGTTTATTTTAATCTTTAGACTACAAACCCTCAAGAATGTAAAAATCATTAACTATCTTTATTTTTTAATAATCATTATCTAATAATTATCAATTATTTATTTCTATTTATAATAAAATCAGTTTACTGATTTCCTTACAAATAGAAATAATAAGAAATGTAAAATAGTCTATTGTGAGATAAAATAATAAATGCCTCTTCAGGGATCCACTAATCCCTCCAGCAAAATTAATTACCCAATAACTGCAATTAAATTAAATCAAATACCAGCACCATAAAACTAATCAGCCCACAGAAACTAACTCAAACAGCCAGCTACCTGCAACATCCATCCCCTAGGATGCATCCTGCAGGCTTTTTCCACAGATGCATGACCAGGTAGAGAAAATTCAGGCCATTTGGTACCAATGGGGCAGTCAGGTACAAAGAATCAGATGTCTTCACCAAAAAATGTTCTTACAACTCCCTCTAGCACTTCATCATGGCAAAGGTGATCCCACTTGGACATCTCTGTGGATTGAAGTTATGACTGCAATGAAAATTCTTTTTGTAACAGGAATTTCAGTGTCTTAGGGCTTTTAATATGGCAACCAAATCTTCAATCACATGTTTTACAATCATCAGTTTAAAACCGACCTTCATCAGGATCTTGATACCTGTTGGTACCTGATGCAGATCCAAGATCAGAAAGGTCAACATGCTCGAATGTCTTCTGCTGGAGATATTTTCTGGCCAAAAGAAGCACCACAAAAGTCTTGGGGTGAGTGGCAGGAACGAAAGTGATGGCAAGGCCAAAAGCTGTCACTACCTCTCACTATAAACTGATAGATGAACACCTTAAAGCATGGGGCAAGAATTAGACAAGCTACTACAGGAAGAATTCATGAGGACAAAAAATAATTCCAAACTATAAAACACATAAAAGTTACAAAAGAGACATTTAGAAACAATGGAGGTTTTGAGAGTTAGAGTAAGGAGAATAAAAAGATGTGGCAGGAAGGGAGGGAATATCAGAGAGGAGACTAAGTGAAATGACACAGAGAATTTAAGAATTGTGCAGGGTACGAAAAGCCAGAAGAAAAAAATCCACTGTCAAGCCAAGACACGTAGCAGAGATGTAACCATTCTTATCTGTACTTGAGGGCATGAAATAATTCCTTTTTTAATTTTGCCTTTTTAATCCTGTCAATTGGAGCTGTCACTGTGGATGTAATAGCAAGTATCCCAATCACAATATCAAAGACTCTTCACTGACACTCCTTGAAATAGCATTAATATCTGCTCACTGAGGGTACTACATGTAAATGTTCATGTGCAGTGCTGTGGCTCCCCCTTAGTCAGGTAGCAGGCTGCTACTTCACATTCTGCATGTAAAATTATTATCAGCTGGCCTAATGTTAGATCACTGGAGTATGCTTTCCTAGAACGAGACATTGCTAATAAGACTGCTTCCTACTCTATCAGGTTATTATTGATTCTGTATTTCCAAATATCAAAATTGGCCTTTAAGCCCAAAGCAGGATTTAACTTTCCATGAGCAACAGGCCTGAACCAAGACGTCAGGCTTAAATTTTGGGGAAAGATGAATTTAAAATCTGAGTTCATTGATTCCACAAATGCTCTCCAAAACAAAAACAAAACAAACAAAAAAAAAAGACAGGCTCAGTAACATCCAGGTAGAAATGTCAGGTAAAATAGAAATGTAGAAATCCAGGCAGAAATAGAGTGGGTGAATTTCTGATGATTCCCACAAGATCCAATATTTTACCATTTTGGTTAATGCTGTTTCAGCACCACGCTCAGACCTTTGCTCTCACTCCCACCTTGGCATACAAAAGGGACAGGGACAGGAAAATTTAAACCCTTCAAAGTCTCATACAGCAGTACTGTAATTACTATGTTCATAGACAGCTACATAGGAGAAAACGAAATCACATAATATGCTGAGGTCAAGCAGGTATATAGAAAAGAGTAATTTTATACCTTAAAGCAGTGGAGTTCTTTAAAATGTTGCAAGTTGCCTCTAAAAATGCAGATGATTAATACTGAATGACCTATGGACTCATATCTGCTTAAAGGATGTAATATCTAATTGTTTCACTGGATAGCAGGTAAATCAGAGTGGGTCCATTATATTTTCAGTACATATTAGATAACAAACTTACTGCTTACACGAAATATTTGTCTAGGCAAGCGATAAAGGGAAAGATAAAACATGTCACTCAGAAGCCAATTAACAAAGTATATAGGAAGAGACAAAATAATATATATTGAATTTATTTGGAAAATAGTATTATAGTCAGGTCATTATTATTTTTGTCATTGTGGTATCATTAAGAATTTAACAAAACATCATTAAAATTTGGTGTGTGCTGATAGTTTTCTGTAGGAGCCTAAATGGATGAAGTGCTTGTGACCTTCAGTCTGGATAAGGACTCTTGCCTTGGGAAGTGTAAGGCTGAGTGTATGCTTACATGTCCAGTGGGATTGGAGAGATCTTTTTTGTGGTCAAGTAATGCTCTAAAACAAGTAGAAGTCAGTGCAGTTCTTAAACCATTATTTTCTTGAAAATGCACTGAATTAAAAATTTCCTTCATTACTTAGCAAGGAGCAGGACTCAGGTATCAAGGGACTGATATCTTACACGTTACAGAACCATAAGGAGCGCTAATAACAAACCCAAGGAATAAAGCATAAGAGGTGCAACTCTCTTGAATCACTGCAATTGGGGAGGTGCACAAGTTAATCTGACAAGAAACATCATCTGACAGTGAATGAATTTGCATTCATTTACTAATTTGTAATGCACATTTCAAGCTGATTGACAGAACTCCTAGTTAGGAAATGCAGTCACTTGCTCAATGTAGCAGTATGATAGTATCTGGAAAAAAACTGGGTTAACACCTTGGGAATGCATAGGTGAATCCAGGCTTCCCTTAAAAGTAACAGAAACATCAAGAAAAAACAAATATAAAATTAAAAATCTAGGGATTTAGCCATTTAGAAGATTAAAGACTTTCAGATTTTGAGAGCCTGCTCTGGGGAAAAAAAAAAGCCTCTAGATGCTGTGAATTATACCATCTTAATTCTGAGAAATAGTCAAATTTGATATTTACACACAGACTATGAAACAGACATGCTGAAAGTAAGCATAGCTGCTTTTTTGATAACATTATTTTTGTTTCATTTATATTTAGTAAAGCTTTTCCACTTGGGCTAACATTCTTAATTTTGCAAAAACCACTGTGGAAACTTATGGGATCGGGATCTGTACTTCACCTAATCTCCAAAATATTTGTTAATACTAAAATGTTGCACAACAAACTGAGAGCTGACTGAGAAAGGCATTAGCCATCTGCTCTATTGCAAAAATTACTTCTGTTTGTCATACTGATCTGCCACACACTTTCAGCTATTTCTAAGAAGGCAGAGCGTCAAGATGGAAACGTGGGGGATTTGTGCCGGCTGAGTTCAGGGGCTGCTCAGGAGCTGCAACAAAATCTTTCATGTCTCTGCCCCCTGCCTCACGTTCTGCACTCCTCTCCATTCCCAGACTTTGGCAACTCACCCTGAGCTCATTTCTTGGTTTTCTATGGAGGACAGGAATCATTATCATATAAATATTTAAATTGCCTTGGAGCAATGGAAGCACTGCTACTTGCTGGTAGGTATGATGCTGGAAGCTGCTAAGTGGGTGCTATCAGCTACTTTTTCTTTTCACCCAGGCCAGGAAAGACCTAGGAGCTGCTGACAGGATAATGAGTTACCTGTTCCCCCACATTTCCCATGCTTTCCTAAATTTTCACTAAAAAAATACTAGCAACGCACTTGCTAAGTGACTGAGTGCAGCTTTCCAAGTTATGAATTTATACCCAGTGCAGACTTTTGCATTGTTCGGCCAATTGCAAAACATGTAAAACAGGGAAATAGTCTTTTAAAGGAGCCAATGCAGTCATTCTAATTCCCCTCTTACATGGAGGTGACACTTAATCACTCTCTGGACATGAGAGAACACAACCTGCAGAGTTCTGATTTGGTGACATCACACTGCAGTTTCTACACTGCCAGCAGGTACTCAGTGCAACTACAGGACAGCTAAGTACATGAACTTTTGGCAGGAGATCTCCACAAACACCATCCTGCTGGTGATGCCACTGCTTTCTGTGGAACAAAATCACATTATTTTTTTAAATTTCTGTTTAGGGACATTGAAAATCAGTCCCATGTTGTTTTCAGCTTTTGCTCTTCTACAAGTTAAAGTGTCCACTCTGCTAAGGATGTTTGGATCCATACAAACACAGTTTTGTTGTATTACTGAATAAGGAGGCAGTGTTAACTTTCAGTGTAGCGTCTACATGACAGAGTCCAAAAGGCATGAATTAGCACCTGTGCCCAGATCCAGGACACAGATTGAAGCAAAGCAACTCCAGAAATGATATGATTATGCCATCAAAGAAATTTAAACAATATGCTTCTGATATTTTGTATTTCAATACTTTAAATGTGAGGTGATAATTACATTTTTCAAGACGTAAAATTGAAGGACTTTTTGTCTGCCAAATGAGTTAACCCAGCTGTACGTGTGAGGAAAGGTTTTGCAGCCCATGGATCCAAGTGCACAAAATATACTGGGAATACCAACATCAGCATGGATTCAAACATTAATAAAGGTAATTGGCTCAAACGGATTTGCTTGATGTTTAACTTTGTAGCTTATTGTGAATCTTCTGTGAAATAAAATACTTTAATGTGTGTTTATGACTTAAAGCAAGAAGTTAATTTGATTCTATAGTCCAATATTGTCATTTTTCTCATCTCTCTTTAACAGGAACACCTAAATCAATTTACACAAAAATCTGAAATTATAAAATCAGCGATCTCTCTTAGAGGGAGTAGGCAGAATTCTCTGTGAGGCAGCAGATTTAACAAGAATCTGAAGAGAGAAAGCACACAAGAATAAAATATCATTTGTTTGGTTTAAATGTTTCTTATACTTCCTATAGCCCTGCCACACAAAGTCCTTACTGAACATAGTAATCAATGCATTCTCTGTAGAAAATCATTCATAATCATGGATCAAGGTTTTATAGAAATATTTGGCTCTTAAATGGCATTTGTTTGTAGAAGGACATATTTTTGTGTAAAACCAGCTTTAACAAAGTATTTTCAGCTACTCACATTAATTCATTTTTTTAGTAGCTCCTGAATGCTTTCTATATGTGCATGAAAAGCAGGAGTCACATTAGTAGTGTTATGATTTTTCAATATTGGCCAAGATTTTGAAAAAAATTATCATCTTCTTACATATTTTAAATGGAATTTTGTTGTTGTATTCCTGTGCCATTCTCCTGAGCAGCTAACAGCACTGTTATGGCAAAGAGGGCTCACACTGACTAGAAAGATGTTTCATGACGTGACGGAAATATTTTCGTACGTGTTCATCTCTAACAACTTCAGACACCACTAGCATACCAAGGATGACAGGATAAGGAGTACTTCTACAGCAGAACCTGGACTATTCAAGGGTGGAAAGAGCAATTTAAAAATTAGGATACCCAATAAAGAAACACATTTAATCTTTCCCAATGATTTCTCTTGTATCTTTTCAATTTCCAAGAATAAATAACATCCAAAATTTCCCCATATAAAATTAATATTTTGGAAGTCCATTGTCTAGTTTGTCATTAAGTCAATGATATATACCAAATTTTCTGACTTTTTTTCAAATGGAATTTCCTTCACTTTGAGGTTCCAGGTCTTGTCATATTAAAGTGTTTTGTTTCAGTTTTCCTGTTATTTTTTTAGTTATAAGTATCACAGAGCCAAAAAGATAAGTAGGCAATCTCTATCAGCAGACCTGACTCAGTTTAATTTTTTTCATAACTGTAAAAATCTCCTCCCATGCTGAACACAACACTACAAGGAGCAGAATCCCTTTATTCTTTAGGACTAAATTAACAACAGAGCAATTCAGAGATATTTCTTGTCCTTACATTGACTGCATCTATAGAATGTGGTTTCTACATATTTTCAAAAAGATCCCCAGAGGACTGGCACTTGAAGCTTATGGCTAAAGATTGAACAATGAAACAGGTCAGCTTGTCCTAAGAAATCAGGTCATTCAGCTGCATTTCTTGTTATCATTTTGACAACAGGGGATGGGGGAACAGACGCAGTTGTAAGCCAGCTCTTTGGGAGAGCCACTTAGAGAACACAGGGAAAAAGCAACACTTCTAGGGCAAAACCAAAGTTCATATTTAATACATGGTCCAGTTATTATGGGTGCTGGTATCCCCTTTTTTATCTATTTATGAGAAAAGCAAAACTATTTCAGACTGATGATCCTATATCTTGTTGCTTTTGTTTGGGGGTTTTTGTGGGTTTCTCTTTTTTTTCTGGAGGCAATGCACCACTATTAAAATATTCACTATGGAAGACATTTTACTGCTGTGGATGTTTGCAAGAACAAATTGAACAATCACAAATTAAAGAGTTACATATTTCTTCAGAAAATTTTAGCTTGTGGTAAGATGCTCAAAGCTTGAAATAGAATTGATATCATACACACTTACAAAAAAAAAAAAATATCTCCCTATGGTTACAGAATTTTCTTTACTTAATTATAAACTACAGGGGACATGCAAGATTTTATCTTTGTACACCCACAGATAATCCTAACTTTGTCCATAAAGTCACTGAAGCTCTCCTGAGATGCTCTCTTGAGTTTATCAGAGCTATCCTGAGGATAGTTCTGATATATTTTGTCAGTCTCCATCTACAGAAGTCTAAAGTGAAGACAGTGGTTGTCACACAGCCTCTAACTACACTCCTCCATCAATGGGAGCAACCAGTGTAGAGAATGAATGGGAAGGATACCGAAGAGAATTACAGGGATGTCTGAGAGCTGCAATGTCCCCTGTGGATGCCAAGAGAGCAGGCAGCTTGGAAGTAAGCTTTCAATCTCCTAATAAGTGGAAAGAGATGGAAATTGGAGAGCTTTTCAACTTGACTTGAATTCAGCTGTACCTACATCTGACTTGAAAAAAACTTTGAATGAAACATCATTAGCTGTTGGAACCTCTAAATTAACTTCTGTAGACAAGGAGTTTATGCATGTATACATAAATATATATACATCCATACATATTAATTTTCCAACGCTTTTCTAAGATCCTCCCTTTCTCTTGAAATAGTTATGCTCACTTTATACTCAGAAAATGAGAATAATAACAGTTAATGTAGCTGCAAGTAAGAGAGAAGGTAGGTCTGTTTGACATGCTCTTCACTGAAACACAATCAAATATCTGAAAGTATTTCCAAATCTCTAAAGTAGCCAACAGAACAGAACATAGTGGTATGATACAACCAACACACCTACTGATTCTGATTCTTGGCTTACCTGACTGCAAACAAGTCTAAGTGAGAACTGGGAAGTTATGAAAATGCCATCAGGAGGCATTGTATTGGCCTAGAAACAGCAGATTTTGTCAGTGGAATGAAAACAAGAAATGCAAGAGAGCAGGACCAAGCATGGTTTGAAGATCATCACATAGGTGGTACTCAGCTCAAAGCCAGAAAATTCTAGGCAGGACAAGAGCAAAACACACGTGCTGTGAGTAGCAGGGACTGTACATTTGTATGCAGGAATGAGCTGGGTAGGTGGCCAAGTAGCTGAACACAGCTGAAGAGTGCTGGGCTGTGCAGGGTATATCAAGAGAGGAGTAGCTGAAGCTGTTTGCTTCCTACTCTCTGGACAGCCAGGCTGCACTCTATTGCTCTGTGACCAGCAATGTGCAGTACTGTACTGCCACTCTACTCACAAAGCTTCCTGAATAAATAAAACCAAATTAATGATTGGTGCATTTGGTCAGGTGTCTCCATTAAGGGTCACACACCTTTGGCCAAAAGGTCTCGTAAGGAAAAGCCACAGTTTCATTTGTAGTTTTTCTTTGGTTTTATTTTTTTCCTTTTTTAAAGAATGGCCACATTTATCAAAAGAAATGTTTCACTGCAGCTTAAATAAGTAAATTAATATTAATATGAAAGAGCCTGTAGAATTTTCCACTGAGGAACTGACCTAAATCTTTCACTAGAACAACATTGATTATTATCAGAACATTTACCTTGCTTTTTTTTCTCTTTTAATTCTGCCAACCAACATTTTGTGCTGGAGCTTAAATAATAGGCTACATTTTTGAAAAAGTTGTTCTTATCTGTTCCCAGATGAACTAGAAATTGGAGAAAACAAGCCAAATTCCAATTTGGAGAGAACCTAAAGTAAGTCTGCTTTAATAGTCAGCCCTTGACTAGGGGGCCAGGCCCTAGGATGTCTGTGATCTTTAAGCTGCCACCTAAAAACCTATGAAATTATGCTTAGCTGCATCTCCAGAAAACATTTTTTTCTCTCTGATTCCCAAAGATGCAAATCTGTTAAAAATACACATTTCACCTACATCTGTAACACTTTGATACACCACTTCCTTTAATAGTAACTTGTTCTATATTGCATCAACCATCTGGCATTCAGCACCCACATTGTTCATGAGACCCCATATTAAAGAGAATAAGAAGCAGTTCTACCATTATAACTCAGTTGGCATTTAGCAGTAACAACTGCATTTGTTTCAACAAGCTTGTCTTTTAAAAATCTATTCTCCTCCCATTCCCCTGGGGAATTCAATATAACCATAGCTAGGTGCATACAGTTTACAAATACCCTTCAACTTAACTGTGAAATTCTAACCCCTACTCGTAATAAAAAAGATGCAGAAAAAACATCTGTGGAGCTGCAGGACAAAGTCTCCTTAATATCAGAAACACTCTGGTCAAAACATTTGGAAGATGCATTATCTAGATAAGCATTAACAGAAAGGCCTATCAGGGAAATTTCACCCAAACTACCACATTTTATTAAACCCAGGGGAAATTTTAAAATCACCCCATTATTCTGATGGCTCTAGCAAGCCTGTTTTCTCTGGCTTGAACGTAACTTGAAAGAGATCTGGCTTAACCCTAGCACTAAATAATGTGGAGAACCGCCTTAATGTCAGAGCCAGATTGAAAGAAATATTTTCATCTTGGCAGACTTCACAGAAGCAGGAGTAGTGTCTTTTGATCAATGTCAGCCTAAATGCCAGCTGGTTGGCTAGCACTTGAGGGCTGAGCTCCATATTAGACATACTTTAACCTCACCCACACTGCCACTTATTTAAAAGCCAGGGATCCCTCACGGAATTTTGGAATTGTGAAGTCTGTGACATCTGGACCATGGAACGTTAAAAAAGATTGTCCTAAGCATGCAAAATAGTTTGCAAGTGGAGAAAGAAAATAAAACTCTCCAGAAAGATACATTTACTCAGTATCTAAGCAAGATAATGGTCACTGTTTGAGTGCAAAATAATATTGTGAAAAAGATAAACAGCAAAGGAATTTGAGATGACACTGATATTTTAAAGTGAGAAAAATGTGAAGTTCTCAACCATAGTTGTAAATTATTGCACCCTAATTTTAAAACATTATTTCTATTGAAATATAAATAGGCACAAAACTACAACAAACTTGGCATGTAGAGATTTCTCTGACAAACAGAATAAAATCACCTTCATTAACACTTTATACTCTCCTCTCATCCATGCTTATTCTTAATCAATTAGGAAAACTGCCAGACATCTTTCAATGTGTCAAGCTAATTTCTTTACTAAACTGATTATAAGCTAGGCTACACCTATCCAAAAGATACTGTCCAATCTTCTGCTGCATCCTCCTTGAACAATAATTTTTAAACACAACTTCAGTTCACTATTTCCATTTTATCCAAGTTGTACATATTTTCTATTTCTACAGTTCTGCTCCTCTTCCTCCCTAACTCACTGCTGTTCTTTGGAAACAGCAGTTGCATACTTTAGGACAGAATTTAAAATGTATCAACCAAATGGTTCAAATCGCTCTTTTGTATGCTCAGCCATCAATGCCAGGAACTGTTGAGACTATTTTGGATGCTCCATACAAAATACAAGTCTATTGCTACGGACTTGTTTTTCTCAGTTCTTCCTTTTTATGGGTCACAGACTCTTCATATGTTGAGAAGGTTTAAAAAGGTTTCATGCTAAAAAATCTCTATAAATTGCTAAAGACAGCACACAATTCTATGGATTGTTGTTGGATATAATTTTTAATTTTTAGAACACTCATACATCATTGATAACCATCTGTGGTTTCAGTGACCATTACAATATATTTCAAGGAAATTCATACTGTGGAGCTTAAATTTTGTTCCTATCAGATCAAGAGCTTTTCTGCATTGCTTCCTGCTTATTGTTCATAAAGAATTTAAGATCATTAAAACCAGGTTTTTGTCTGTTGTTTCATTGAATTATAACTCAGCATTACTGTTTCATTCCTTCTCTGCCAATAAATCTCCTAGAAAACTTGTGCAGAGTCTCTGCTATTAAAGTCAAGTAATGGTCAGAAGGCAAAGAATTGTAACTGCAGTAGTAGTACAGATGCTTAATTCTGGGCAGCTTGGTCCTCAGGTACTTGATTATAGCTTAGAGATGATGCAAAGCTTTGTTTTTACTTCATAATTATGCCAGGAATCAACATAGGATATTACATAATATGTTTCAAAGGGGAGAAATTTTAATTAACAAAAAAACCCTATGAACAACTACACTAATAGCAGAAGAACACATGATCTTATCACATGGTCTAAATTTTGGGCCTGCCAAAAAATTCTCTTCTAAGTCATCCTAAATTATTTGGAATCACTTCTCACTGAGCCTGCTGATCAAAATTAATTAGATATACTAGACAGGAGTGAAACTGTAATAAGGAGAGTTTTGAAATAATGTTCCATGTGTTTAAAACATGTTAACACACTGATGGTCTAAATTTTCCCTACAGTCCACATTGCCCTAACAAAAATCTTCGATAAAGGCTGACAGCCAGGTCTCCCTTTGCTTAAGTAATTTTGCCTACTGAATTAATTGAGATCAATGATCAAAGATGTGAAAATACCAAGAACCTGCTGGGTCATTTGCCTTACAGTTGCAGAGAGGAATTCCATATCCAGGAGGAATCATCCCCCTGCTGTCTAGTGACCTACTATTTCCAAGACTGCTCTCCCCGAAGGTAACACCAGGATATGCTGGAAAGGCTCTGGAAGAGTAATCTACACTTTGGCAACACTTATCCTAAATATCATTCTCAAGGGAGACACTGGTATGTTTTACTACAAAGTGGGCCTGGGATTCATCTATCATACACTGTGAAAAATAAAGAGGCAGGACCAAAATTTATAGCATACCACCCACGCAGACACACAATCCACCCTGGAAAAACACTTCAGAACTAGAAAATAATCCAAATTCCTTTGTATTTTCACAAAGGTACTGTGGTAACTGGTTGAAAAGGAAAAGGGTTTTTTTATGGTAGAGGTGAGCAAGAATGGTACTTGTCAAAGGCAATAAGGGCAGGTGTACTTAACAGTCCATCCACAATGCTTAAAATGTATCATCTCAATTATAAAAATAGTTTGATAAATTATTCTCAATTAACATCCCTAGAGCTCTCCAGCCTTAGACCATTATTAAAAGCATAAAACAAAAGTAGATTTACTTTTCAAGTGAAACAGATTTAGCATCACATTAAAATGTACTGAATCAGTTTGAGACATAAATGCATTTTCCTTTAACACTGTGGATAGACTGCAGGTTCAAACAGGGAAAAAAAAGTTTTTAGAAGGTGAAACACATTAATAACCTGTCTTTCACCTTACTGATGAACATGATCTGGTCCAGACCACAATGGTTATTTTCAGAAACTTGAAGTGCATCTTTGTCTAATATCATAAAAATTCCCCTTGAATGTGAAGTTACTTTAATCAGTAGAAAGTTTAGCATAGACTGATTTCCTGATAGTGGACTTAATAGCTAAGTACTTATTAATTCCTCCTTCATGACTAATGTGCTGAAGAAAGAGGAAAAATTAATATCTAGTCAAGTGCAATATTGCATGTAAGCTTTAATTATTTTTCCCTCCTCAAAATTTCACCCAGTACACCTTAAGCTAGTTGCAGGACTATGTCAGTGAGGGAGGAGGACCTTCCTCCCCAGCTCTGTTTCTTCTTCATCATCTCCTTAGATCTTGGACCTGCAGGCCCCATTGGTAGGGGCAAGTCTACTCTGTTTCCTTCTCCATCAGGAGTGTTAACATTGCTGAAGGGTGAAAAGTTGGCTTGCAATGAGAACATACTTTGTCTAACTACATTTTTTATAGAAAGGAGAAATGAGTTGTGCTGAAATTGTAGAGATTACAAACATTGTGTTCTGTATTGTGCCATCAGGTTTTAAGCAGATGGCTCACTCTATTCAGCAGATGTCCGGGTAGCGTGATCTATTCCAGTGTTTGGCTACAAATACACTGACGAGGTTGACCAACCCCAAAGGAATTCATGAAAACTTCTCAGGTTCAGAATAGTTCTCAACAGGAATATTTATATATTACTAGCTTTCCCATGTAAATACATATACATTACTGCCTCATTCATGATCTCATAGCCTCTTAGACATATATTAGTTTTCCTCTTCCAGAACAAAGTGCCATCATCTCTGAAAGTCTCAGCTGCAAAATGTAGGAGTGAAAATTATGCTATGATTTTTTATGATCATATCCTATTTGATGTAAAGTTCAAAGGTCTATAAATATTCAAAGATACCCAGGATTCCGTGGAATGTATTTCTTGGTTGTATTGAGATCTGATAAAAAAACATTTGTGACATGAACTAGAAATTATTTTTAAAATGTGTTCTATTAATTCCCTACACATAATGGTAGATAAGAACACAGGACGAGAACTTTTCAAGTCTGTATACTTATGACTTTCACTTTAGTATTAAAACAAGTTCTCTGTAGGACTGCTAGCAGATGAATATTTTCTTTTTATGACTGAGCCGAGAGCTACAAAAAAATACTGCCAGTAACCAGGAGCTAAGCATACAAACACAAGGGAAACAGAAATTCAGAACCAAGTCAGCAGAGCTCTACTGACAGCAAATTTTCTACCAAGTAAAGATCTGGTCAGTCATCTAAAAATTTCTTCCAGTGGTAGTAGCAGCATCTAAAGAAGGAACTATCTATTTCAACAAGGTTAGGATAAATGATGGTTACATTTTTATCATTACAATACCAACAGTAATTAAAAAACCTTTAAGTCAAGTTTAGGTGTTTTAGAAGTTCTTTTATTCCAAGAATCTAAAGCCTGGGAATGTATTGTTACCTGACCTTTTAGTGCACACATTTGATTTTGCCAATTTCCTTTCATTGTTGTATTTTAGAGTTTGATATAAACACAGAAATTTCAGTTCAGCATCTGATGTAACAATAATGGTTTGAAAATGACTTAGTTTTAGAGCATTTATAATTCATGACATTGGATGCAGCTAGAATATAAACGTAGAATTTTTAGAGAATCTGTATTACAAAACATTTAAAATTAAGCATATTCTTAAGTTTGTCAATGAACTGATTCTTATAGCTGTCATTTCTTTTGCTTGCAGAGGTATCAGAGCTTGGGGAATAGGACATGGGAATCCCTACAATATAGAAAACATTACTTGCAATACAACTTTATATGTTATTGCATTTGTGGATGACTCATCCCGAGAGAAACTTGGAAACAGAATTGAGCTAATAGATATAATAGCCACATCTACAGATGAGGTACAGGATTACAAGAATCCCACACAAAACCTAGAAGTTTCCCTCCTGAAAATTAATACCAGCTATAATACAATACATGTGCAAAATTCTCTGGAGGCTGAATAGCACCTCAAATCCCAGACACTTTACTCTGATGAAACCCTACCAAACCCCTGTTTCAGGGCAATGCTAATGAAGGCAGATTGCTCCTGGGCTCATACTTGTGTATCTGCAAGATTTGTGTTGTGATTTCATACAGACCTGGGGGTCTGCACTGCATTGCGCTACACAATGAACACACACTAAAGCAATTTTACAGGCAAGACAACCAGATACCTATGGATTAACAGGCACTTAAGCAATGAGGAACGATTTATATGCAAATTGGTTTTGATCGGAGACTCTTAAATTGCAGCTCAGGTGAAACTGAAGTGTTTGAATCCCTTTTTTGGATCCAGACCTCTGTATCTTATGCTTTTCAGATTTACTTGCAGTACACAGCAAAGTGACAACTTAGTGCCATAAAAAGCACAAGAGAAAACTATTTTGCAGTAGAGAAATACTGCAGTGAGCTTGAAAGTGAATCAAACGAAACAAAAAAATAGGATTAAAAACAAGTGAGAAGCATAAGTCTAGGAAAGGAATAACTTTCTGCAAGAAGCTACTGCGAAGGAAAACAACACGAGTGAACTACAGTTTGCCAAAGCAGCTTAAAGCAGCTTTAAAGAAGCAAAAGTCTGTCGGTGAGAGAGCATTTCCCTACAATTCTGATCGCCAAGCTTAAAGCTCTAGGGCTGTCACCAAAAGGAACACAAGTTGTTGCACCACAAACAGAGACATTTTTAACTCGAGCAACATAACAGCCTTGCTTTTCAGTTCCAAGGTGTTTCATTCTGTTGCACAGAGGCTCACTTCTAACTACCAGAGGAGTGCTTTTACAGAGCTTGCTAGTTCAATTTGTGATCAGCCTTCGAGCCATGAGCTACTGTCTCACCTCTCCATCCTTGACTCCTTGCTTTAACTAACTCCTTAATTGCCATTGTACTCAAGTCAAAGCCTCTTGGAGTGTAGAAGTTCTCTGTTTGAAAACACCACGATTTATCATTGCAAGACAAGAAAGATTTCAGGTGTGTCCTAAGTAACATTCTGGTGCAGTTTGGAGGTTCAGTGCAGAAAGCTGTGAGTCTTCCTGCCTGTCATGGCACAGACTATACCAGGACAACATATCTAGTCTTCTCTTGAGAAGTACTCACAGGGTACCACCACTGCTAAGGCCTGAGCCTGAAGTGAGGTAGCTCCAGCAGGAAAAAAAAATAAAATAAAAAATAAACATAGATAATGATCTTCACATTCATATTTCAAACACTTGCTATTTGAAGACTTTTCCATTCCAGCTGATCTTTCAATCAAGCTATGAAGTCCAGATTTGCAGCCATCCCCACTTCACCAGTATCATACCACAGGCACGGAGTTCTCCTTTCACCCCGTGGGAGTTCTCACTTTCACTGGGATAACAGGAGGGCTTGGTTTGTCCTCAAGGTCATTGAGGTTTCTAAAAGGATAGACAGGAATCTAGAGGGATTTAGAGCAGCCTAACAATCAGTGGGTTTGGTGCAGGTCAGACTGCTAGATGGTTCTGAAAATCCCAGTTCAAGCCTGTTTCCAGCTGTAGGCACCTAAATCTCTTTAAAAGAGGATTGCATAAGAGTCACAATAAGGTCATTTAAGGAGATCAAGTAAGCTTTAAGTGGCATATGGCTATAAAAACAACAAAAGCAGCTGTGAAATGGTAACAGCTTTTGGACATGAACTACAATAGCTAGGATGCTTTTAAACTGCCCTTTTAGATAAGACAGAGATTAATAAAACAACAGCAATAAACACCATAAAAATTATCTTCTAAGTAGCAATCTGTGAGTAGAATTCAAAAAGTCACAACAATGAACCTTTTATTCAAAAAAACTAATTGCACACTCTTTCTTTTATTTGAGTGTTACTAAAGAAATTGTTTGGACTGAATTTTAAAGTAAGCATCAAATCACAATTTGGACAGAGAAACTGTTTTGATGGGGTTGTAATCCAAGCTCAGGAAAAACAACTATGGTTATCCAATAACTCTCATAGTCAGTGAAGTCTTTGGGTTCTACAAATAATGTACAGTGAAGTCTGGACAAAATCTGGGGTTCTAGAGTACTCCCCAGCACCTCCAGGAGCCATTCCTCAGCTTTTCCTCTTTGACTGATGACTCCAATTAGTGTTCAAGAACTCCCTTCCCTACCTTCCCCACCTCAGCAACCTCTTCTCTCCACATGCTCTGGGCTGCTGGGCAAGGAGGGAGGAGGAGTAACTAGAGCAGAGCTCATGCAGAGGAGGAGTGGCCAGGACAAACCTGAAGGTGTAAGGGACAAGGGAGACACAAGTGAGGGCAGGGGATACTGCCCTGCCCAGCAACAGCTGCCACTGCCCATCTTGGCCTCCCAGAGAGGAATGAGAGCAGAGCAGCTGCCTGAGCTGGGTAGTACTTCAAGCCTATTTTCAAAGCAAGGACAAGATTGAAAGTCTGATTTTCTAGGCAAGTGACTATTTCTTTCATTCTTAAAATACCACTGAGACAAAGAGGCACTTGAGGAAAACGGTACAGGCAATAACCCTCAAATAAATGAAATATACCATTTTAATAATCAATTACAGCATGGTCAGCAACAACAAATCACACTACTAAATTATCCTAAGAGGTAATTCTATGTATGCAATCATGTTTTCATTGCCTTATTTGCTGAAATTTCTCCATGAGATAGTGTCGTGGGATGATCGTGTATTCCCCATCGCCTGCTGGAAGGTTTTTTTGTGCCTTCGGACTGCAGCCGGGAGGACTCTTCACGGCGGCTCGCCTGACCTTGCAGCTGGAATGTTTACATACTTTTGCCCGGCTGGAGACTTTTTTTCCTCTGCTGGTAGCGGAGGAGGAGGGGCTGAGGCCAACTTTTTTTCTCAGCTGTCGGCTGGAGAGGACGGAGATCTGCTTCTGCGGCTTCTGCTCCTTTCTGGACGGTTTTCAGCTCGTTTCCTTCGTCCGAGACCAGCTCGCCATCTCTGGGACTCGTGGTTGGGACCCCTCAATCCGGCAGGGCCCGGCTGGGCTCGGGCCTTGGGCCTGGGAGACGTGAGAGAACTGTGGGGAAACCCATCGGCCTCCACCTCGGGGAAGGGAGGGGGGAGCTCGGGTTGTTGAATAAACAGGGGTTTTTTCACTCTCGTTTGAGAAATTCTTTCTCCCGAACCTGTGAGGGGTGGGTGCTGCCGGGACCTGCTTGCTTGGCTGGCAGGAGAGAGGAGAGAGGAGAGAGACTCCCTTCCGGGTCGTTTCCTCCTCGATTTGTGTCCAAACCGGCACAGATAGGGAGAATCATAACTGCCACTGAAACTCAGAGCAGGTAAGAGACTCACATGAAATGGCAAAGGACTGGTGCAGCTAAGCCAGAAGTGGGAGCTGGAATCCCATCCCAACACGAGATCTGTGCTGTGCTTCTCATCATAGTGCTCTCACATTGGCCTCTGCTGACTTTGTACCAGGGCCTGAGCCAAACAAACCAAACCACCAGCAGAAGTGGTCTAGTCATTCTGTGCTTTCAGAGTTTATAAATAAATATCCTATTGGTTAACCTTCACTGAGCTGAGCTCTGCGTTCTATCAAAGGCAGAAACTCAGATCCAAGGATGCCTTCTGTGTCAACTGGCTTCATTTTAGTCAGAATTGCAATAACCATGTAATGAAGAGTCACATAAAATGAATGCAATTTGAAATACTAGCAATGCTACAACTTCAGATGAGATGAAGCACAATAACAACAACAACAACTCCTTGCATCACTGAAGGGTTTACATTTCACCTACTATCACATGACTCTGCATTTGCATGTGACAACTATTTTAGAATGCCTTCTTTTCCCCTGACACTATAGTTTTGCAGACGTAAAAGTCTAGGGTTTTGTCCTAACAATCCAATAATTTTAAACTTCTTATATTTGCCCTAACAAACATTTCAGTTTTGAAGCTTTAAACTTTCAGGTGAATAAAAATCAATCACAGTTTGGAAATAAAATTTAGGAAAATGTCTTTTAATGTCCAAGGGTTACATAAATAGCCTTTACAAGAGGTTTCAGGAGTACACAAATTCCATCCATTTCCTTCCTTTACATACCAGAAACTGCTTTCAGCTGCTTCCACTGTCCTTACTGCTACATTTATGCACCTTTAACTTTTCCTTGTGTTTACATAAAATTCCTAATTATTTTGCCATGAAGTTTGAATTCCCTTCTTCATCAACAGGGAAGGTCTCAGATTTTGCTAAGGCAACAAACTTGGAGGAGAAACACCCAGAAGTTCAGAAAAATGCCCTTTGTGGTCCTACCAGCTGCAACTAATGAACCCTTTCTCCATTGCTGGTCACTGCTGCTCTGCTCTGCCCATACTGCTGTCTGTACAGTTACATTGCAAAGCAGAAATGATTTATTTAAGGTCAGCTGCTCTTTATTTTTGTAGAGGGTTGAGGTTTTTGCTTAGTTGTTTTTCCAAAACCAGAAACCGTTTAGTTGACTGGTTTGCAGTTTAATCTCAAAAGCTGTTGTAGCAGTGCAATTGAAAAGACAATGAACTCCTGCACTGAAATGAATGTCTGGGGGCAGAGAGAGGTGGGAATGTCTAATCTGGCTTCCTTCCCAGAACTGACATGACACAAATATGTTGTTTTCAGTGAAGCAAAATGCTGAGCCTCTAGGTAAATATTCGTATTTATTTTGGGTAAAAGAGTAATTCTAGTCAGGCTAAGTGTCTACTGAAGTGTGTAATAATTAAAAGAAGACTTTGAAAGAAAAAAAAGTGAAACTTTTTCCCTGTAAAATACTGCTTTTACCAGTCATCAGCTTGATTTGAAACAAACTTCTAGGATCTCAGCAATAACAACTCCAGCTTAGCAGAGATGTTAAGAATCACAGTTCTTCACAGGACCTGGAAAACTGGAGTACTTTTCAAAAATCTAGGTCTACAGCAGTTTTAATTTTCAGATAAACATTTAAGACTGAATTTTTAAACACATCAACAACTAAAAAATATGGGTTTAGAAGTAGTTTTGAAATAATTCATAATTCAAAATACAGCCACAGAAGAAGAATTATTGTTATTGTTGAGAAGTATACACAGTATAGCCTCCTGAAATGCATCCAGATTTGGATAATCTTGTTGAGAGAAGTTACAGCTTACTCTTCCTATTAAAATACCTGAAAACAAGGAGCAGGCAAACAAACACTCAAAGATGCATTTAGCATTTCTCATCAAACTACTCAAATAGATGCACAAACAACTATAGAAATCTGAATAAAAATGCCATCATTTTTATCAGATAATCAAGTAATTAATAATCATTTGTAATTTTGGTATTGTAAACATATACACAATTACATATTCCCACTAACTACTTCTGGTGCGAGTGTAGAACAAAACATCAAATACCACAAAGGCTCTATCTCCAAGTAAAGTTCTTAATGAATCAGTAACATCTTGACACAATTATGTGAAGTGCAATGTTATCAAAATACATAAATCCAGGGTTTCCCCTACCTCCTCTATACAGTCTACTGGTATCTTGTAATCACTTGATTTGAATGAAGCCTCAAATCTGATGGCACATCCAACTCACTGAAGCTAAAGTGCTCCAATCCATTAAGCTTTCTCTAAAATGCAAGGCAATTATTAATAATTGTTGTTTTTGTTGTATAAAAATTCCTTTCATTTGGCTGGTATGCAATGACAATGCACAATGCCACTTCCATTCATATTTCTTTTACTTCACTCACTTGAATCTGTCAGGATTCATAGAATTCAAAATAGACTGTTTTTTAACAGGCCTGCTTCTTTCCCAGTTGTGCCTGCTATCAATTTCTAACAAAAATAATACTTCAATGTAAAGTTATGAAATAAAAGAATAATTTCAGCTTCATTTAATGATATTTTTTCAGCTCTAATACTGAAACTATTGGAATGTGTAAACATCAATTGCTTTCATCAAAAAACTCTTCATGAAGTTCATATGAAACCCAGCTCCATTGAAACAAATGATAACAGGGCACTATTTACGTCTAATGACCATTTTCCACACAATCTAACTCACTCATTTTTAGTTAAGTCCATTTGCTTCTGTGCTCAAGTATTTAGATT
Source organism: Notiomystis cincta (assembly GCA_013398075.1). Taxonomy (NCBI): domain Eukaryota; kingdom Metazoa; phylum Chordata; class Aves; order Passeriformes; family Notiomystidae; genus Notiomystis; species Notiomystis cincta. The sequence continues at coordinate 301,127 of VZRX01011937.1, forward strand.
TGATACATAAAATGAAGTATTTTCAGATTATTTATTTTCAAAAGTCTGATTTATTATATTTTACCTCTAGGGAAGTTTTCTTTTTCATTATCTGGCTGGTAACAATTCCAACACTAGGTTGGAAATTTCTTCCCTTTGAACCTGTCAGTATCATGTTTGCTGCACATCTCTTGATTGTAATGGGAACCAGATAATCAGTAATTATACAATCAAATATATTAGCCAGAAACATATCCTTTCATCCAATGTCACATCAAATATTAAAATTACAGTTTAATCTTCAGAAATTTGCAACATTTCCCCAGAGTGATTGAACTCTTCTGCTCTCATTTTCAAACCAATTTTTATGAGTCCTTCAATGGCAGATACATATAGAAAAATAGTGTCTTAGAAAGCTGATGCAAAGATCCCCTCTGAACAGGAGTTTCCCAACCCTGCTCATGGAACCACATCGGTCATGGAATCATTGGAAAAGACTTCCAAGATCACCGAGTTTCTGAAAATTTCTTTTCATTGCCAGAGGAATGGCTGGTTGAAACATGAAACATTGGGACTTGTAGCAAATGATTTATCTTAGAGATTGTTACTCATCTTTCAAATTAAGTTTGGAAGCAGATAAGGGAGTTAAAAATTAGCAGTGGCTCATTGGCAGCCAGACACAGGCAGTATGGATACATAAACCTTCCCAGAGAAAATAAAACTAAAATCTATATAGTGCTGGTTTATTGATGTTTCAGTCAGGATTTTTTATTATTCATCTATCTGTGCATCTGATATTGCTCGTGAAAACTTGGCATTGGTCTAAACTGGTCTTGCTCCATTATCTTCACTGGAAATCACTGTGGACTGTACTGAGAAAAAAGAACGTCTTACTGTATCAAAGAAAACTTTTCTGGATCAGAAAAGTAAAGGTCTCATATTCTAATCTAGGCTGATTTTAATATATATGTAAACAATCAATTCTCTTTAAATGGATTTCATTCATTACCTGTGTCTGGCAAAATCATAAAAGAGAAATAAAAAGGTGCAGATACCATAACCAGGAGTGCTCAGGCTCAGCCCTGAGTGAGGAAATACAGAAATCCTGAGAACCAGATAAAGGGAGCCAAGCCAACATGTTTTTATACCTGTCAGCCAAGCATTTATGTATTTTCCACCTAAGGTGATGAATCTATAACCTCAAAGTGTAGCACAGTGTAACCATGTTGTATTTCCACACAACAAAATCTTTGAACTTAGGCTGAACTCTGTGCAGGAGTTTTCTACTGAGAAAAGAAACACCATTTGCATCGATCCTCCTGGCAGCTATTCTCTTCGGAGCAAAGGGTTGTGCATTCTTGGTATGCCTAGAGAAATTACTTTTTTCCCACATGATATTTACATAAACAGAATGACCTGAAAATTTCCAAGACCACAGATGATTTTTTTAATGAACTTGCCTACAAAATGCAGTTTTTACAGGTAGCAATGGTTCCAATAATTCCATATCAGCTCTTTATCAGAATATTGTATATGGAAAAATAACTGGTTGAAGCGATCTGCTCTACATATTTACTCTAATATCAGACACAAAATTAGGAGGATTTTCTTATGTGAAATCAAACTGGCTCCTGACTTACATCTGCAGCAATGACTGAAATTGAAGCAACAAAAATCACTGGTCTTAACTGTAATTATATTAATAACAAAACCTTCAATCTATATAAATAATTTTAATTTCATTTTTGTGTGTACATTTTAATAACTTTTCCAAAAGAAAAGTTGACTCTTTTGGGGTATAATTTGATGTTTTCCTCTGCTGCATTGAATGTATACATATGTATTTACCTCAGTGGTTTTACATGATGACTTTATATTTATTCTATTTCTAATATTTAGCTATATTATCTTAGAAAATACATAAGAAAATAACTTTTCAATTTTGGATAAGGATGGGGTTTTTTAAGCTTATATGTATCAATAATATTCAGATAGAAAGTGGAATCTGCTTAAGCTAAAACAAGTAATTTGAAATTTTATTTGTTAAATAAAATTGTTTTAAGTATGTCTGGTTCCTTAGAAACTTGAAGTATTAATAAATTAATTTTCAGTGTAAATGCAATTTAAGTAACATGAGTATTTTTATGCATTTACTAATTTAAACATATTACTTCCATTCTTCCAGGACTTTAGGACACAGATTGGAAGATGCAGGGGAATAGTTGTTGCTTTTTCTATTCTCCCAATTGGATTTTAATTTCTCAATGAATTAATTATAAACTACCTGAAAAAAATCCAGAACAATAAAATATTCACATGCATGGGGAAGGCAGTCTCTCTATCAACATCTGGCTTAATATTTCAATGAACTAGTTCCAGAAAAAACTTTAGCAGAATATCTAGGCTGCTCTTACCATTTTCAAAGGAAAATTGTTTTAATAGTTTGTAGCAACTATAGTCATTTTATAGATTACTTGAAATGTTTTCTATAGGTATACGACACTTTTTTTTAACTACCAAATACATGTTTAGAAATTCGATTAAGATGAAAACAGATATCTTTTTTATCTACCTTCAAATGAAAACTATAACATCTGACTGCTGTCCTCTTAAATCTTGGAGGGAAGTCCAAAAGTGATTATATGATGAACTGTGACAAACCCATTGGTCAAAAATTAAATTCAATATTTACATAGGTAGTCTTTCATCTCAAAGAGTCCTGAAGCACTTTGCACATACATCTGAAATTTTATCTTCACAAAACTTGAGATTTATGCAAGAGTTTAAAGAAATTCTGTAAAAATTAACCACTTATCCAGCATCTCTTTTTCACCGCATAACTATCACTTGTTCAACAATTCTGAAAAGTAAATTCAAAAACTCTCTTCCACTAGTAGCGCAGGAAATTAAAAGCATCTCACCAATTACTCCAGTCCCTGCTACAACTCCAAAGTCTCTGTGGGGCCACCTGACATACCCTTCTTTGATCTCCCCTTCCCCTTGTAAACCACGTAGCCCTTAGTCCTCAAATTAAAAACATACAGCTTTTTTTCGTCTCCAGTCTCTGCCATAGTAGCAGATGCATTGATTCTGTGCCTTATGGCATTGTCAGCTTTATATTGCTCCTCTTACACAAGGATTTACAAAATTGTTCAGTGGAAAGACACTTCTCTATCTTTATTTGTATGCAATGACTCCACTGTAGTTGTAGATTGAAAAGTTCTGACTGACTGGTGGGGATCCTTATCATTCATCTGCTTACCCTGTATCTGCTTCTTTAAGAAAGTAATGAGAGTCACAGATTCATGGATTTTATAATCTATCAGTGAATAAAGTGAATCAGTGAATAAGACATCTTGTCAGAGCACAGGACTCTATTACACTGTACACACACAGCAGTTGTCACTCTGTCCTTTGCTCTGTCCATCAAGTCCAGAAACTCATCTCCTGCAGTGGCCAAACACCTCATCGTACATCAAACACTTCAGATAATTACACGCTAAGCAAAATGTTCTTTCAGGCCCCTATAGCAGCTGAATTCTGCTTACAGTTGTCTCACTAATTCTAGTGACAGTGTAAATTTTGGTCAGGATGGTTTTCAACTTATTACCATCTGAATTTAAAATTTAAGAAGGTCACAGCTTCACTCCAGCCTGCAGCCAAGCACCACACACCACTCACTCATTCCCTCACCAGCAGAACTGGGGAGAGAATCGAAAGGGTAAAAGCTTGTGGGTTGAGATAAAGACAGTTTAATGGGGAAAGCAAAAGCTGCAACAAGGAATTAATTCACGGCTTCCCGTGGGCAGGCAGGTGTTCAGCCATCCCCAGTAGAAGAGGGCCCCATCACACGTAATGGTGACTTGGGAAGACAAACACTTGAACTCCAAATGTTCCCTCCTTCTTCCAGCCACTTTATACACTGAGCAGGATGTCACATGGTCTGGAATATCCCTTTGGCCAGTCTGGGTCACCTGGCCCAGCTGTGTTTCCTACCAGCCTCACATGCACCCTCAGTCTCCTCACCAGTGTGGTAGTACAAACAAGAAAGGCTTTGGCTCTGTGCAAACCCTGCTCAGCAACAACAAAACCATCTCTGTATTATCAACTCTGTGTTCAGCACAAATTTAAAACAGTCCCATACCAGCCACTGTGAAGAAAATTAACTCTACCCCAGCCAAAACCAGCACAAGGCTCCACAAGTGCCTTGCTCTTCCCTTAGAAAGGAAGGGGGGAAGAACAGCAAGATGCTTCTCCTGTATCACTTGCTAAGCAAGAAGAACACTTGCAGTTCTCATGCACTTCTGTGCATTTGATGCTCTAATTAGTCAGGTATTTCCTCTTCCCTACAGTCTGCAAAAAATACACCTTTGGGAGGAATAATAAAGAGTAAAAGAGAAAATAACTCAAGATTTCTTTTATTTATCTTTAAAATTCCACTGAGATACTTAATAACATTAGGCCCTTATANAATACACCTTTGGGAGGAATAATAAAGAGTAAAAGAGAAAATAACTCAAGATTTCTTTTATTTATCTTTAAAATTCCACTGAGATACTTAATAACATTAGGCCCTTATAAAGTCGAGATTCAAGTTTTTGAAATAATTTTATCAGAGCTGTGACAAAACTGACCAAAACCAACCAATTGTTAGGCTGTCATTCTGCCTAATATTTGGCATGATCTCACATTTCCCCAAAACCCTCTGGGCTCAGGACTAATGGAACAGTTGCAAATATCTTTTTTGAGTCTCACAGTGATGAGCCAAATGTTATTTTGCTTTTTAGTATTTGACTTTAGATCTCAGGTCAGTGCTCTAACATCAGTCAGACTCAAAAAAGTAATTGGAAGTGACATAATTTGCAAAATATACCCTGCAGCACAATGAAAATGATGTAGTTAAATAAAAACAAACAGTGTGCTGGGTAATTGGGAGCTGAACTTATTTATTACAAATTGAATGACTCCACAGATCTACTAAAATGCAGCTTCTGAGCATGACCAGCAAACAGAAAGGCATCGTTGCTATGTGCAGTGTGCTATGTACTAGTTTCTCAGGGTAAGCTGGCTTCATCAAAGGACTAGCAAAGGAGCTCCAAACATTGTTTCCCACCTTGACCTACCCAGTTGCTGAGAAGAACCCATCAAAAGGGCAGCAGTATCAGGGCTACCTTTTCCTGGCCTTAGAGGGCTTTTCCAGCAGCTGAAGTTTACTCAGCTCTCAGGAAAAAATCTGGTCTGCCCCTGCTCTATACATGAGAGGGTAGAGAAGTGGTGCTAGGAGGGACTGTTCTGGCATTTAATAACTAGAATATGCTCTTATATTCAGGACATCCTTTACTGGTCCATTAAACTGACCAGAAGGAAATCATTCCACATGTACAGAAATCAGTTGCATATTCCAACTTGATTATAATTCAGATCGGTTGTATATAAAAAAAACTATTGACATTGATATTTCTTTATTTTACTACCCTAGCAAAATGGTTTTCATTTGTATCTCTGTTTGGAATGAATTTTCACTTTGAAAACTATAACCAGTTTCAAACCAGAATGGGTAATTTATAAACACATACAAACACACAGAGAAAGCTGACAAAGTGTGCTCTGTTTCATAGTGAGAGAGAGTTAAGTCTTAATGGAATGAAAAGGTAACAGAAAACAAACCAAAAGAACTCAAAAATTTGGTGACATTCTATTTAATACCAGGGAAGATGTTGTACTGCCAAAGAACTGATAATAATGGAACAAAAAAGAAGCTACCAGTCAAAACTCCTGGCAAAATTATGACAGTTCTGTGCCATGGAATATTTTAATATAAACACCAAGTTATTTACAAAAAGCAAACAATGAGCTAATGATACAATGGAGAAGAAATGTAATGCTGAGCTATTCAGTGACCACTCTGGAACAGGTTCCTGTATCATGCCAAAGTTTTCATTTACAAAGGTTATTTTTCCTCAGGGTAGTTCGATCTGTCTCAACAATGTCTCTTTCTCCCCTTGCTATGCTGCTGCTTTCTAATGATTCCTGTTCAAACCATAGCAAGTTTTTGCATATTTCTTACAGATTTTACCAGTAGAGCTGCCATCCTCAGCATTCCATTCACTTGTAACAAAGGCATCCCAAAATATCTTGTGTTGAATCTTTCTAGAAAACATTGCAATAGCTGGCTTTGGATCAGAAGATTTTTCCTGTCCATTAAGAGAAACCAGTGGGTTCTCCATGTGAGGCAGTATTTGTATTAGCTGTATTTAAATGTACCTGTATTTACACCTCCTTATTTCAGCCAAGTAAATTTCATACAACTTTATGCAGGTGTTTAAGACACCTGCTATTTTTCACACAAATGATACAGAAGTAAAAACCTGCGTAGGCAGGCAAAATCCCTAACCAAAATGCAGATTTGCTTTTTCCCAACTCCAACACTTATGCTAGCTCTGATATTTAAGATCCCCTTCGAAGTCAGTATACCTAGTTCTGATTTAACATGCAAATGACATTGAGATCCAGCCTGAAAACCAGAAATATTCTAGTCCAGTTCAAAGAAAAGAATTTGTCATAAAGGAGTGAGAAAGAGTTCTGGATTAGGGAACAAAAAGAATGCTGTGCTTCAGTTGTTGGTTTCTAACAGAAATCTGCTATGGTAATTTCATTATTACAGTTCAAGGGATTTTCTCTAAATTTTTTTCTTGCTACTGTAGCTATACCATTAACTATGAAGACACTTAAGAACTGAATCTTAGTGTGAACAGGCTACAACACAAACTATTGCATGCTATCTTTTTTTGAATTTGCTAACATTAAAAAAGGCAAATTAATCATCTATCCTTTCATGGATTTTGATCAAATTCAGATATGGTGTATGCAAGTTGAACTGTACTTTTGAGAAAACGTTAGTTTCCCTTCCTACTGATACTGGGTTTAGAAAGATACTGGCTTGAATTGTTGCACTCAGAATAAACCTCTGCATTCAGCAGAAGATGTGGGAAAGAAAACAGAATAGGCACCAGCTGAAATCCAGGGACAGATATAAAGGTGAAGGACTAAACCTTTTGATCAGAAGTTTTGTTTGCTGCAAAAAAAAAGTGTGAGAACCTCTTAAAATCTTTTCTACTGCTTTCCAATGTTTCTCAGAGTGATGTGATTCATCTCAGTGAAGGCATAATTTAGAGAATGACAATGCTTACAGGTAGATGAAAGGTGGAAAGACCATACAAGCACAATCATGTGAGTCAGAAAATTATTTTGGATTCACCATTTACTTGCTCTGCATATATTTATTTGTGTATGAACAATATCTGATTTCAATGATAACAAAGAACATGCATTTGAGGCTCACACCAGTATTCATTGCTGGAGGAACTAAACTTGGTTTTGGTGCCAGCAGCTGCCTACTTCAAGAAATTCTTAAAACTTACGTAATCCTGTCATATTTCTTTTCAAAGGGAAAAACCACCCAACATATTCATAAGTTCACCAAACTGTGTCAAAAGCATAATAAATCGATCTTATTCTCCCCCCTCTTTGTTAGCTATACTTAACCAGTCATAGTACAAAAATATTGCCATGGCAACATATAGTGATAGCAACAACAAACAGCAAAGACATGGAGAGAACATAATTTGTGTACAGTCCAGAGGCTTTTACTCACTTGAAACATTGCTGAGAGATTCTGAATAACAAATTAAAATTAGCAAATTCGCAATAGCAGACGAGAGAAAGAGAACTCGGGGATCTTTTCAAAGAATACTCTTCTCAGACTCTTTCCATCTCTATGCACTTGTAACCCCATTTCTCTCCTTCTCCCCTGCTGTGGAATGCAGAAACTTTCTGTATCTGCCACCTGGTATGTAAATCAAGAGTGTTCAGGATGTTGTATACTTTCCAAAAAACTGGAAATGTATTTAGTTGTGAAACTATTACATCTAGGTGAGAAAATCATGCCTGCAGAAAGCAAGATAGTAGCTGATATTTTTATGTAGAAAGCAGATCTGCCCAAGAGATTATATGCTAGAGGGCAGGGCAAACTGTAGTGAGATTTATGCATTTTATAACCCAAATGTAACTCAGACAATCACTTTCTGGCAAGCCATGATGGCAGCTTGGGAGATTGGTTTCACTGTTTGCTATTCATGGAGAGAAAACTGGATGTTTGATCTTAATGAAGATCTTCTGAAATCAGACAGGTCTTAATGGATATAAAAATAGCAGCAGAGAAAAAAAAAAAAAGGGGAGAAAAAATTCGAAGATTGCCTCATAGCTTTATCAGGGAGGATCTCCAGCCAGGGTGCAGATGTACAGAGGTGACACCGCCATTGGTAGCATCAGGTTAGCACGAGATAACAAACCAGTACATTCGGGTGTCTCACTGTGTCAGGAATGTAATACTCTGCACACACCCGATATCTCACAGCACAGATTGCTGAATGGCTGCAGGGCCTGCAAGGGTCAACTGGCACTGAGGCCTTTATAGGGATATTAATTGCAATGGTGCTTTCAATGTAAGTCAACAATTTCACTGCTGTCACTGAATAAAAATAAAGTAATGCCCAAAATATTCCAATAACTAACAGACTGGAAACTAAGTTCTGTTGCAATTGCTATTATTTTTACAACTCTAACACTTTGAGAATATAAACTACTCTTTTTTAACCAAGGAAGATCACACTAAAATTCTTCCTATTAGTCTTGGATCTGAACATCAAAACAGAAGAAACAGCTGACACCAAAGCCAAGTGTACTACTTTAGGCATATTCAGAAGTCATGCAGTACCCAAAATCAACAGAAATCTTTCTCACTCTCTCACTTATTTGCTTGCTCCCTCTCTGGGGAATAGTTATTTCTCAGTGGGTGGAATGATGATGTTTGACTTGGCAATGCAGTGGAAGCATCACACTGCTTATAATGAAGGCCCAAAGTGCTGTTTCTATTATTGGTAGCTGGTTATGTCACCAGAATGTTCTCACATGTCAAGAGCAGGTGTCCTCACTGCTGATTATAAATAAAATCATTAGCAGTCAGAATTTGGATTTAAAATGAAAGAAGCAGCAAGTGACTAACTCTTGCACCTCCAAATAACAGAATGCATCTGAGATCACTTAGCTGTGAAAAGCAAGTGAAAGTTCTATCAGAATTAGAGGGAGGAGAAACCAAACTTGCATACAAAAAACTAGCTGTGGGAATGAGAAATAAAGGCAGGAGTGAGAAAATTGAGAGGGGAGCTTGAATAGAGAACAAAGGATTACTTAAATTCCTTCAGTATAAAGTTAAAAGTAATACAGAGACTGAGTGAATTCCAGATCCTTGAAAATCAAATTCAGTTCCTAAAATACAAGCCCAGATGGTTGACTGGTGTAAATAAATGCAACTTCATTGGCCCAAAGGGAGCAGTATCAATGTATACCAGCTGAGGTTTTGGCAAATCCACCTTCTGAGGTTCAATCAACACTCACAGGTTCTCAGGTCAGTGGATGGAGATTTGTAAGATTCATTCCCAACCCACTCTGATGACAATTACCATTTGTGAGGTAATGAGGAGATCATTGCTCACCACAATCATTCTTCACTTCATTTTTCATGCTAGAAAGTTCTACATGTTAACATCAGCAAACCCATATTTTGGCAGACCCTGAGGATTTCCACTGAATCTTGCCTGCCAGCTTCTTTCTATGACTTACCAAATAAGTTATGTACATGGTACTGCAGAATGAATTTCAGGTAATTATTGGCCTCAAAGAAGTAAAGTTGATTTGAATTATTTTAAGAAAGAAAATGTGATCTGCATCAACAGGCCTATAACAAGACATCTTCTCAATGCATTAGTACTAGAGATGTGTCTTTTGTGTCTCTTCTGTAGGTCTAATGTTGGCTTGGAGTAACAATTATGGGCAGAAATGGAGTATTTCAGTCTTGCACGTTGATTTAGCTCTTGGACTGTGCCCTGAGAATGCAAATTAGGCTACTGCTGGAGTGAATGACATCTATGCAACTTGTGAAAATGCACATGTAACTGAACAAACACCACGGACTACTATCAAGTCAGCAACAATTCATAAAGAGCAATAAGTAGCAATGCATCTTGAACAAAGGCACTGAAAGCATCAAGTCCTGTGGCATTGTTACCCAGGCCTTATGTGCTCAGAAAAAACCTAACTTGATCAAGGATGTGATGGATGGCAAACTGCTATCAGGGTCAACTCTCTGCTAGTTCCCACCAGCACAACTGATTATTCCCCAGAGGGGAAATCACTCTGTGTAACGTATTTCTCTGCATCTCACGGTGTTTATTTCTCTAACTTTAGGTTTTTAGACAAAATGAACACAAGGAGTGGAAAATAGGGAAAATAAGAACTACTATGCATAACTGATGAAGGGAGAGGAGAGAGCACTTTTAGAGGCACTTTTAGCTTCTAAAGGTAGTTGTTTTTTTCACTTTCCTGTCTCCATCATCACCAATAAAAATATATTTCCTGAAGGGAAGTGTAGGGAACATACCAAACCACTGCAAGTTTTCTTCATGACGATGCTTCCAGGTAATGAAATATGACACTAATTTTAATTCAAGGCATAAGTCACAATAACCAGAACTCATACTTGACATCTGAAAAAATTCCATAGCCAAGCAAAATACTTGCTTTGATATTTATAGTAGGAAGTAGAAACATTTGGTTAAATAAAAATCTTGCTGGAGACAGTTGCATATAGATTATTCTGGAACCAAACTATTTTTTAAAGACAACATTGCAGCTGGAGTATTTACCATAAGCAAACCACAGTCATTTAAAACATCTAGTACAGGCAGCAATGTGAATTGAATACTAGCAACATCTGGTCCACTGATTTGGCAATCAGTGGCAAAATCTAGTTGGAGACATTTTGTTTCCATAATTATTCCTGGTCAGGGATTTTTAACACCTTGAGCAAGTGCTAGCCATCCCGTTTGAAAATCAATGCCCTTGATGTAAGAGGCACAACCTGAACTTCCACAAAACTAAATGATGCACATCTATTTGTGTTTTTTTTCTCCTTGCACAACCTTGGGAAGCACGTTTTGCACCATTGGGTAGTGTTAAGTTGGGCATATCACGAAGTAAGCTTAAATGTGTCTTTGCAACCTATCTTAAAGCACTATCACCACACAGATAAGCTTATAACCTAAATAAATGCATATAACTATCAAAATGACCCAGCAAACTTACTGAGTCTTTTGTTCTGGTTACTTGAGGGACACTTCAAATCTTTCATGCCAAAAGCATAGGTTTATTTCTCCCAGCCTGCAAGGGCACCAAGAAGTGAAGAGCTTCTGAGACTGAGAAGGGGGAATTGCTACCACCTTAAACCTACAGTATTTGACTTACTGAAGGCTTTGGAATGAAGCAATACAAGACACCAAGGGAAATACTATCATCAATTAGTCCAGAACTCTTCCTGCACTGCCACATGGACAGCCTGAAGGGTATGGAATGTGGTGCAGTCTCAAGTGAGTCCCAGGTGCCTTTTCACTCGGAGGAAAATCCCTATTGGTTTTTTTGGCTGTAGTTACATTTTGGGCAGAATTTGCCTAGAAACACCCATGTATCTGAGTTCTGTGTAGGGCCCAAATTGTGGTCTGGGCCACTTCTGTAGTTCAGTATAAGCAAAGGAAACAAAGACATGTAATGGGTTTTGTCCATAATGTTGAAGTTGCTTTGGAAGCATATGCTTCAGTAATCCAGCACAAGCAGTTCAAGATATAAAAATGTCATTGATTTTCAGCTAGGAATGTATAACCTACCGTGTTATAATTTAAACAATGAAAACATATTAAAAGATATTCAAGAATAAGTCAAATGGGATCGCTCAAATTTCCTTAATAAACCTTACTGATGTCTTGCAGGAGAATCTGCAAGCAGACATTTCAGATATATCATCAGTCTCTATGCTTTGCTGCACACTCCAGCTTCTTACTGTTTTAACTGAAACATTGAGTCTGAAGGTTGTTGAGGCTTTTTTCTTAAATACTTTAAGTATTTTTCTTTACTTTCTCATGGTATAAGTACATTCTGTGTAGCAAGAATTAAGCTAATTTTTGTTTGCAGGCTGATGAAATTCACATTCTGATTATTTTTCTGGTGATAATTGTTCTGTCAAAGCTTCTGAAGCTAATTCTGGGTTTACTCTTTTATGTTATTTTAATTGTGAATGACGTGCTACTGCCCATCATTATCAGGCATATTAATAAACACACAAGTGTATACTTTACATGCATGCATTTGTTAAAGGACTTGATATTAGCATCAGGGATGCTCCTCTTGTGGACAGACAAGAAAAGATATCCAGAGACCACATTTTAGGATGTTTTAAAACTCACTTTAGAGATGCAACACTAGTCTTTCAAAGGCAAAATTAGCACTGAATTGCAGAAACATGACTTCCAAATGATCCCAAAGCTCTAAGACGACCCACTAACATGATGTTCAGTTCAGGAAGAAAGACAATCCTAGGGATGCCATGAAAAAATCCAAATGTAGGGCATCCTAACTGTATCCTGGGAGTACTGCAACTCCATAGGGTCTCCAGACCTCCAAAGATTTGGGCATATACAAACTGTAACAGGCTTTGTAGTAACACTGGTCAATTCTCATTCACCTATTGAGCTAATCTGCAGTTCCTGGAGGCCTACCTGGTCTCCAAAGCAAAAGAGTTCTTTGGAACTGAGATCAGGACCCTCAGGGGTGGCCTCTTTCAGCCAGTGAAAACAAAATGCAGCCAGAAGTTTAGTCTAGTTATGGTGACTGGAATGCAAAGCCATTGCCCCAAGCTCTTCAGGAGAAAGAGAAATGGTCAGGCTGACAATTCTCTGTTGCCTCTTACAGCATTCTCTCCCCTGTGTACTACTGCCTGCCTACCTTTTAACAAAAGCAACCATTCACACCTTTCTGCAAAGAATGAGTTAAAGGGTATCAGCTGACAGAAATTTCTGGAACTATAGACCAACATGGTTTTCTAAAGAATATGCATTTTTCTGCTGCTAATGTCACAAATAAAGAAAAAAGAAGTCTTAAAATTGCATACAGCATCTGATTTGTGAAAAACAGGGCTCTTCCTATTTCTTCCATGTGCTCTATACCTCTTATCCTAAGGACTTCAGAAGTGCACAGCAGTATTTCTGACTCAAGTTCCTGAGCTCCTGGAGGCAGTCTGCAGCCCAGTGAAGCTGGAATAAATATGCTCTAAAGTAACATCAGCAAACTTTTAAAGCAAGCTCTTTGAAGTCAAGAGTCTAAAAGAAAAAAATTAGCTTGCCAGGTGTTTGATTCCAAGCTTTCAAAATTTTAGTGCATGACAATATTTTCTCACTATTTAAAAAATGCTTTCTAGTGAAAAAAAGGAATCCCACACACTTTTTTTTATATTTTCACATGGGATTTGCTCATTATTGGTGTCAACAAATGAGCAAAGGAAAATATTTCTGCTGCAGATTCTATACTCTCACCAAAACTATGCAAGTAAAACTTAACCTTTTTGGCTGAATCACGGTAAACAGCTCAAGAAATGCACTTGCCTTTCTTGTATCCTCCTCCGGAATAAGCTTTTTGAATTAGCTATTTTGTACAGAAACACACACAGAAATCTTATATAGCCAGGAAAGTATTCCTAACTCATAAATATAACTTTTAGACAGACTGAAATTGTTCTCAGAAGCACATCTCTCAACAGTTGTTTGGTTTGTTTTTCTTTTTCAAATCTTTTTTTTCCTCTTTCTTTAATACATCCAAATAAAGAGAACAGATGTTAAGATACTTCAGCCAAAATTGAAGTAAGCCCTTATGCTCAGGTCTAGCAAGCCAGGAAAGATATCACTACAGAGAAAATAATTTCAAAATGGATAAATTGACACAGGAACATATAACACTACACAAAGTCTTTAGGACAATCCTCTTGGTAGTGGACATATCTGACTCTTGTGTACTTCTGTGAAGTATGTCAAAGTAATTTTCATTTCCATGTTAAGGATGGACACAGCACACACTGAAACAGGTTGCCCGAAGAGTTTATGGAGTCTCCCTCACTGGAGATATTAAAGAACAATCTGGACACAATCCTGGGAGATGTGCTCTGGGACTGCCCTGCTTGAACAGGGAAGCTGATTGGGTGTTCCACTGTGGTCCCTTCCAATCTGACCCATTCTGTGACTCCGTGATTTTCATATTAATAAAAAATACAGACAGAAAAGCAGCATCAATATGCAGATTAAAAAGAGGTAGAAGAAAAACCTTGGGTTTTTTTCAGCTAAACCTGACTGATTTTACATGAGAAGAATCATTAGATTGTCTTCATCTGGTTGTTTATACCATTCTACCTTTCAGCAATATGTAGATGAGTAGAAAAAAAAAGAAGAAATATTGGAAATATTTAAGCAGGAAAGCTCAAAGCCATGTCTAAAAAGACAAAAAAGCCTCTCTTTTTTTCCAAACGACAGCATTTAAAGGTCCATAGAATATGAATGATGTCTGGCTGTCTGATATAAGCTGCTCCATCATGGAAATAGCTTTCCTATACTAACCCTACAGTGAAAGGTTGAAAACAACTTTTATTAGAAGCACTCTAAGTGTTCTTTATGTACAGGATGATTAGAGATCAGTTAGTTACTGGTGTCTCTCTGCTTTATTTAACCTGCTTTATGCTGGAAGAAATCTCAAATCAGCAGTAGTCTAAACTGTACAAAGATGCACACAAATTGTATATTTGACCCAGTCCTACCTAGGTGTGCAGGGTGAGTGCTGAGGTACCACCATATTGTTTAGACAAAAAAGTTGGGAAGCCAAGAAAGAGGCCTCTATTATATGGCATTTTCTCAATGTGGATCAATAAATCAAAAATTACATTAGCAAAGAGATGCATGATCCAGACATGGATATGAAGTCATAAACCCTTTCATCCTTAAGTCACCAGATCTTGCTTTTGAGTTGTGCAAAAGCTGGTACTATCCACTTTCTTTTTGGTGGCCCACAGGAAGAAAGTTCAGTCTCAGCCAGGAGAATGTTGCCCCTGCCAATATAACGTCAAAAATCCAAATACTGGATGAAAATACAGACTGAACTGAGACAGTCATTCCAACAGGCTGGCCATAGAAAGATAGATACTACAAGGCAAAATTCAGAGGCAGAGAAAATTAGGAACTGCTCTTTTCTCCTCCTCTGTTATCACGTTTTTAAAAGACAGACACCAAAGAAATTAGGGCAGAAGCTGTAATTCTGGAAATGACAGCAGGAGCAAGAGCCTCTGTTAAAGATTTTAACAACAGTTCATAGCTTCACACTGATTTTTACCTTTCATTGGTACCAAGAGATTTACCTTGTATTCATATTGCCTCTGTATTTATCACCTTTCTTTCCTATTCTTTATTTCAGACTCTTCATTTGCCAGTATGTGTTTGTAGATGATATTTTTGTTGCAGTGGATGTGGTTTTATCTGTTTGAATGGTCTGGCAAAATTTAACGAGGCTAGTGGCACAAAATGAATAGAGTTAATGAACTATTATCTGTAGTATATAACCCTTCTGCATTGAAAGGTCTTATTTCAGCAGTCCATCAGTATGATTGCTCTATATCATAGCTTAGGTAGAAAACTCTACTGGATTCCTAATTAAAGCCAAGGATTACTAATTAAAGCCAATTCTGTAAAGTAGACTTAAGTGTTGATCCAACACATGAATTAATCACTTACACAAACTTGTTCTGCTGGTTTAACATGTTTTCAAGGTGTTGAATCTTTGTATTGCCAGCTCATCCCTCAAGCTATGCACAGTATCTAACCAGTATTTTGGTTAATTCAAAAGAAATGCAATCCTTCTGACTTGCCAGGCTGAACTCAAATTTCTGTGACAAATTCAGCAGACTGTAGGTCTAGCATCAAAGTACATGGAACTAGAGTCTCAAGCCCCAAACAAAAAGGTTTGGGGCTGGAGATGGTCTTAAATCCCTGGGTTGGCTCTCTGTATTAGAGAACAATGAAGGAAAGACGTAAGTTTAAAGGAAGCTCACTGAGTAAAATGTGTGTCACTATGAAACAGAGTCTTGTATGAGACAATTTGCATCAAGTTTCAAAAACAGTAATTATATGAAGAAGGCTTTACCAGAATTGCGTTTCATGTGCACATCCACAATTCTGCTCTCCTGACAGTGCAGAAATTGTATCCCATAGGCTGGGCTAGCAGAGTGCAGAATGTTCTTCACTAATCATAATATATAAAGAATGTAAGATTGAAGCCTTTTAAAAACAAAAAATAGACCCATCAATAAAATATCTACACACACTGCAGGTCTGAAGGCCTTCTTAGAGCCCCTCTTCTAAATCCAGACCTCCCACCAAAGTTCCAGACATATCTGATTTATCTCTTTCTGCATCCTGTTGCACTCTATGTCATATGTAGGTATAAAACACACACATACATAAAAATACACATAAATCTTTTTTAGAGAGAGAAATCTCCCCAAAGGCAGTATCCTGTAGACTCTAAATCAATTTATTTTAATCTAATCTTCATCTGTAATGGTTTTCTTGGCTGCAGCCATCAAGGAAACATCCTGGCAGGTGGGAAAGGATGAAAACATACAACATTTGTTTCTAATGGTTCTTTGCACCATGTAGTTTTGACTTTCCAGTACAGCAATGCCTGCAAACCCCATGAAATATGACTGGGCTTGGAACTGACCTCCAATGCAAACTTACATCTGCACAGCTGAGAACTCCCTAAAATATGAACATAAAAATGTCAGAAGCTCCTTAACCTATCTTTAAAGATCACTGAAGTAAAGTTGAAAACTGAACTTTTCTACCTAAAAACCAAAGCTGAAGTAGAATTTTTCCATATAACAATTTCATCAAATGAAAAGCCTTTTCTATTTCTAAGACTTTTCCTTTCTTCCTCAGTACGCAAGTTTCAAGTCACCCAAATTGCTTTTCTATTAGGAACTAAGACCACAAGCCCCTAGGAATCTCCATGTACTGTCAGATTTTCGCTCCCTGTTGCCAAACTTAGTGCTTTACTAATTGCCTGGGGCTACAGTGCTTTGCTTATAGAAACGAATTATTTTCTTGATGGAACAGCAGGATTTGCACCTGCAGAGACTCGGCTTAGGAAGCCTGGCAAGCAATCAAGTGGGCAGCTGGGGAGCCTCGCTGCTCAGCAGTCTGCAGGACAGGCCTCTGGAAACCAGGACGCCTGTCAGGTCGCCCGTCAGCTGGTGGGCAGCTCGCTGGCAAGGGGGCTGGCAAAAAAACAACACTCAGGAGAGCTTAGTCTATGTATCTACTAACTTGGCTTCTGCCAGTAACCCAGATGAATCAACACCCTGATTAAAAAAAAAAAAATCTGACATCAAGATTAAACAACAAAAGAACTATATCAGAAAAATATTTTTAAAATGCTAACCACAATTCTCCTGATCAGATCAAGGTTAAGTCAATGCTTCTTGCACATGTTGCACTGTGGAAAATAACTGAGAGCAGAGCAAGAAGAAATCCCCGGCAGTACCCTGGTCATGTGTAATATAACGTCTGCACCACATTGGTCAAGATTGCTCTGGGGCTTGTTCTTTGAAAGGCCACGGCTGTAATTCACATTCATTCACACACCTCATAAAATTGCAGAGCTGAGTTACTAACAGCGGTAACCACTTATTCTTTTGACCACTAAAACAATAAAAAGTCAGTTTGATTTTAATTTATTAACTGAAAGGAGGTTGGTGGTCACAGATTAGTCTTCTCTGAGAGTCACTGCAGAACCCAAGCAACACTCGGTCTGGCACACAATAGCTGTGCTACAGACCCTGCTGATGGATACATAGAGTAGAGTAGACACCAAAATCTGCTTGTTGCTTTAAGTCACACTCTTCAGAGCCACAGGCAGCTTTCTATCAGAGGGTCAGAACATGCCAAACAGGAATGTGCATATCACCACATGAGAGAAAGGTTTCATCTCATCTATTACTTCAATAGGTTTGCACCTGGCCCAGTTTTCTTTTCTTTGCCAAATTGATCTGACTGCTGTAGCTGGCAGGAGAAAAGAAACTGCTTATGTTTTCACTGAGCTTTCTGGTTGGCTGCTTCTCCCAAATCAGACCGGTACAACATATTCTGACTTGAAGAAGCAGCTATTGAACATCAAATTTTCAATCACATTTCTTACAGAATCACTGTTAAGTCAAATCTCACAAAAAATTAATCCTTGAACAAACAAAAAAGTGCATGAAACAAATTCACAAAACAGAGATTAAATATTCCTATTAGTTCAGTTTTAATTTCTGAAAGTGCTCTTAATAAACATAGGAGCAAGACTACCTAACAGCATCCTAAAACCATATTCTTTCTCTCTCAAAAAAGCAGTAATCCACATTCAGCTCTAAATGTTTCACTCAGTTGCTGCAAACACATTTTAATTTAGCCTGTAAAAACATTGGTTGCAGAATTATCAAAACAAAGCACAAATTAAGAAACAACATCAACAGATAGGATTAAAAATAATAGAGCAGGTTTTCCAGTCTCCCTGTCTTCCCTCCCCTTCAAATTGGGTCAACAAGGAATACATGCTAAGAGAATGTGCTTAATTCACATCAAAAAATCCAAGTTAGCATCAATCATTGTGATCACAACATATTGGTAAAGCTACTGCTCAGCCCTCCAAAGTCTCCTGAAATAAAACACCTTTTCTCCTAGTACATTAAATAAGAAAACCACGTGGGAAGAGAACTGATCTCCACCTCATAAGAAATTAATTTTAAGACACATGGTTTTGGGTTTCATTGATGGGTTATATTCACTGCAACACAAGGCAATATAACCAACTCACAACACAAACTGTTTTCTTCCACAGGCTGTACTTGAGCAATGGTGTTACTTTGCATTAATTTAATGGAAAATAATTATTACTGTTCAGCAGCTTTTGGTATAAATTAGAGTTCTGAATGAAGAAACAGAAGTGATATCATTTTAAGGAAAGCTTTTTAAAATTAAACAAAAATATGTGAAACAAGAATGAAAAACATCTGGGGGAATTCCAGGATTTATAGGCCTTCCAGAACATTGACATTTTCATCTTTGCCATCTCTGTCAAGCACCTTGCTCTAGTACAGCTTCTGATTAGAAACCCAGAATGGGAAAATTGCAGGTATTTCCACTTGCCAATC
Organism: Notiomystis cincta; assembly: GCA_013398075.1. Classification (NCBI taxonomy): domain Eukaryota; kingdom Metazoa; phylum Chordata; class Aves; order Passeriformes; family Notiomystidae; genus Notiomystis; species Notiomystis cincta. The sequence goes on from VZRX01011937.1 coordinate 320,280, forward strand.
CTACCAGACAGGATGACTTTTGAACGCAGAACTCTCCTGGTTCATGTGGTATTCTATGAAGTGTAGAAGATCTTTCAAATAATCAAATAATCACACACACACACTCAAATTACTACTAAGAAATCAATAAAAACTTGAATATTTGAACACAAAGAGTTCATGTCAAAGATCTTTTGAAATCTCTATAAACTTTTTCCTCCTGAAAATGTAATAACATATTATCACTGTAGGCAAGACATCTTTCATGAAAGCCAGTTCCTATTTTTGACCCTGACAGAGATCTTTAGAGAATTTATGAGCAAAGAATGTGTTCTTTCCCTACCTCAATCTACTTTTACTTAGAACAGGAAAATTATTGTAAACCAGTTCTTTAGTCACACCTTTTCAATAATATTTAAAAACTTAACCTGCCAAGAAACCAGTTCCTCATCCTCTCTGGACTTTTCTCACTGCCTCAGGCAATGGACATCATTCTATTTAGTTTTCCATGTGAAAAATATATATATGTATGTATATAAACTCGCTAATCTTGAATGGCATAATATTTGGCTTGAATATCTTTACCTATTCTTTTCTTTCTCTTTCACCTCCCACAATTACCTGCTTATTTGAAATTTATAGTGGGCAAACTCATCTAAATTTCAATAAAGGAACCATAATCCCAAATTTACTACCACTACCTAACTGCTATCTAGTTTTTGAATGTTTCCCATTGTGTCTTGTAACAGCTGAAAAACGTGTAAAGTATTGAAAAAGCTGTAGTTATAGACATACTACTAACTTGACCTCAGCACTTTAATTTTAAAGCCATTGCTTTTAAATTTGTCATGCTTAACCATCTTCATTCTTAGGCGATACCGTTATAAATTGGGTAGAGTAAGAGCTACCATAACTCCATAACAGTAAGAGGTCATGTAACACTATGAATTGACAAGGTACCTTTTTCCCCCACTGCAAAATGACTATTAGCTCTTAGATAATGCAAAGAACTTAAAAGAATCTGCAGGATCATCTTATTTCTTACTGTTTCTTATATCTAGGGAGAATCTAAGAATTATTAAATATTTTAGTTCCCCACTAAGCTCCAAATTGCCGGTAGTACACTCATTTCAGACCATAAACCAGGTGAAAAACAAGATCACTTTTAATTGCATTGCCAAGTCTTTCACTATAAAGCATCAAATGTAGTCTTTGTATAGAAAAGTGCTGTCCTGAGTGGCCTAGATATTTGAAAATAGTAGGTACCCAACATTTCAGGTTCCTTTGAAAGTCTCTACTTAGGTTTTCAAGTAACAGGAAGTAAAAAAAAAAATTCCTCTTTTTCCCTTGCAAATATTTAGTGCAATGTAAAAGGCTGTTTGTCTGCATTCTCACTGAAGGCAGGAACAGAATCGTTAAGTCTCCCTGGCTATTAAATACAAAGGCTAGATAATTTCAAACATATCCATACTAAACAAGAGGCTCCTGAATTTTAACTGAGCTCTTAGCCCTGTGACAACAAAGCAATAAATACTTTCAATTCTTTTTATTCCTCTAAGCTACTTTCTCTCTTCTTATATATCCGTAATAGAAATGAGAACAAGCTTTCAGCATTTAAACTTTTCCAGATATGTCAGTGTCACAAAGAATGTGTCAGAATCAACATGCATTTGGAGCCGAGCTATCATCCCCAGCCTAGAAAAGCAGTAGATGGGGTTAGAGGTAGCCCGTTTATTTTGCTCCCAATTCATTTCATAGTAAACTAGCTCTATTCACTAGCCCATGAACATCACATACATTTACACTCCCATTTCACGCTGCAGTACATCAATCTAACACCATCTCTCAAGGGGAACTGTCTATATGCAGTCCAAATGGCTTTTCAGATGAAAAATAAGGGCAATAGCCTTTTATCTCAGGAGACTTGGGTTCAAACCCTTGTTTAGGTCACAAGTTAAAATTAGTTTGGTGCTCTTGTCCTTCCTCACATTTGTGCTCCTGACACAACTGCTACTCATTCAGGCACCAGCGGGTGTGACTGGCAGTCCTGACTCCAAGGGAGGCTGCCCAAGGCTACAGAGGAAGAGGATACTGTCAGTGATGTGTGTTGACATGAAGGAAAAAAGGGAACCTGAAAGAGGAGGAGAAAAAAGAGAGAAGAACTCAGAGTTCTCACTGGCTTTGGCAATATGAAAAGCCAGATTCTCTCTGCTATCCTGGTCTTTTTTTTAAAAATGGGCAACAAGGATATTGAGGCAGAGCTGTATTTCTGACTTTTGACAGTGAACAGCCTTCTTGTGTGCCTTGGCTGCCCTCAGACCATATACAACATCTGCAGGTTCTCACTGTCTACTCACACAACAAAGTGAATGGGTAAAATCGTCCTTTAAACATTCTTGTGACCATGATTAAAGAACCATCTTTTTTCAGACCTATGTACTGAATCCTTGGCATTCAGAACTACCTGACAAAGAATTGCCACCTCTCAGGAACTGTGCAAAAGAAGTGTGGTCTTGGACTATTTACCTCAGGCTCTCCCTGGCTTCCAGCTTTGAAGATACTCAGCTAGAAGGAAAGACAGTCTAGAATCTTGTTATTCCTGCTCAGAGCTGTCAATCCACACTAACAATGAAAGACTTCCTGTACTTTGTTGAACATAGCAGTAAATCAGTGCCATCTGCATAGAACACAGCAGCACCATCTGCATTATAAATATCTCACTGAAGTTCATTATTGCATTATGCCAATTCAATAGCACAAAATTGCCAGAAACTCTGCTGTACAACCAAGTGCATGTTAATTTTCAGCTTCTCCTACTTTCCACTGTACCAAAACAGTTTTCCTGGACATATGGAAAAAAACCATATGTAAATATGGACATATATAAAAAACCACCATGCAATTATAAGCAAAGTGTGTTTTACACCTAAATCCACGTACCAAGCCTACCTTAATATTATCTCCAAAGTGAAGAATTTAACCACAACATAAACCCTAATGTGTTTATTCACAACCATATTCCTGTGATAATGCAGGGTTTTCCCCACTTTACAGATGAAAATTTAAGTGCAAGACAGAATAACTTGCCCAAACCTGTACAATAGCAGAGACAAAGCAGAAAATTGAATTAACCAAATTTTAGACTAGCTACTTTTTCATGTTTCTGAGATAAGCTCCTACTAAAAAATACTAAATAACATTTTCTCAAATATTATAGTGTAAACAAAAAAGAAGATATGAATGACTGAATTATTTAAAATGGAAATTTGAAAGCAATCAAAATAAAAAAGAATCTGATGGCTTCCATGAAGGAAAAGACTTTCTCCAAAGAAATAATTTTTCCAAATATTTATGGTCTTCTCTGGGATGGACATGAGTTTGGGGCATCAGAATATGACAGAAATACAGCATAAATGGGGTTTTTCCCCAAACCACATTTCCTTCAATAACTGGATTTTATTTCAGTTATATTCCCACTTGACTTATACATGTTTATATATAGTTTCCTGAACAGAGCTTAGAAAAATAATGGACACTTGTCATATTGACTGACACTCAACTTTAGAAATGCTCCTGTATCTAGCCAGCTGATGACTGGATGCTTAACTATTCACTGCAGGTTTGCGCATACCACTGTCAAAACCATCGATATTTTAATGTGTAATCTGCAATTAATTACATGAACCACTGGATATGCCACTTACACTAATTAAACTTCAATAGGCACTATTTTGCAATACATGGCTAGTTCACATGCAACACACTTACTTAAATAAGGCACTTCACTAAAGAATATTGCCAGGATCAGTGAAGTGTTTCACCATCAGTACTGGCTGCAATTTATAGCAAAGGGAATGCAACATGTTAATAGCTGGATACTTGGGATTGCACTTAGATTGTACCAGTCAGTTACTGTCTTTATCTAGGCCTGACCTGTTAAGAAAAACCAGACAAATACAAAATTTATTTGGGGCATCTGGACTGAGGTGGAAGAGTTATTCTACGTACTGTGTCTCATAAAAGTTTGGGAATCCACAGTCATCCCTCAGCAGCTTTTGTAAGACCAACTTAGACTTCTCTGAAACATTGTTCTGATCCTGCTTTGAGACTAAACTTCCCCATTTTGATGTGCCATTTTTCTTTATTAAGAACATTCAGGGACAAATTTTCCAAAAGTGTTTAGGCACCTAGTGATGCAAATAGGCAGCTTGCATTGTTTTTCAAAATCACTTAGGCAGGTTAGACAGCTAAATCCCTCGGAAATTAGAGAGAGTTAGGCATCTGACTTAGGCACTTAGAAAAATTTAGCCAATGCTTATTTGCATTTTCAGGCTTCTAATCATTTTTGAACATCTGTGTGATAAGTTCTGATTTATTTAGGCTGGTTCCCAGTACATTACTTTCTCTCACCTGACTGAAAGAGCACACCTCATTAACCAAGTTGCAGATTTTTCTTGCAGACCATGTTAAGAAGACATCCAAGTGAAAGAGATGACAAGTTTTTTTCTATAATTTGATTATTAATTTTTTTTTACTTTAAATGAGATAAAGGAGATATTGTAGAATAGTGGATAATGTAAAAAGACTATTTCATTCTAGAATCTACTCATTGACTCAATGAGCTTTTTAATAACATTTAATTTTGTTTAGCACAAAATAGAGTGAGTGTTTAAAAGCTGGTAAAATACAAAGCACTCAGTGTATTACTTGATCAGATTATTTTAGTTATCTTCAAACAAAAAGAAAATCAACCCCAAAATGATTTCTTCACAGCTAAATGGAGAAATAGTCAAATTTTAGTCAAATTGTAATTAAATTTGTGAAGCACATAAGAAAGATCTCATTTAATTGTAAAATATTTGTCTCTCTAGATCCTTGGTTTACAGCTTTGCATTGAATGAGGAACTTTAGGTTATGAAATATGAAATATTTCACCACTGAAATTTTGCAAGATTGAGATATATATGATTTAACCATGAAATTATTCATATTCATATTTCTCTCTAGAAAATAACAAAATATTTTGGCTTGCTTAGTTTTAAGATGATATTATATAGAAAAAGCATTAATCAGAGTGCCACACCACAATATGTCTTTTACAGAGCTTAACAGCTTTTGAATCCACTACCAAATTTCTACAATGTCTGATTTAAAACAGACAAGATGTCAAGGAGAAGAAGTTCTTATAAGTTTCATGAAAATTTTCATCTGATTTTCTTAAGAGATAGTTTTTGGTTTAAGGTATATGTTTTTAGTTTGTGACAATTCTGATTTTTTAATTTTCATTTTCAATCAAAAATATCCTCAAGCATTTTTAAAATACCTTGAAGAATATTTGGGATTTTTTTTTTCCCAGAATGTTATTTTGCCTTTTTTACAAGAGGATTTTTTCCAGTATACAGTTCTTTTGATTAGAGAAATGGAAATGAAAGAATTGGCTGCCTCTGATGATTCATAATTGTACATTTTGTGGCTTCAATGACAGGATTTTTTTTCTTTTTTAACAGGCATTAATTTCTCAAAGAAACACAAGTATAAAGCTGTCTTCCTACATATATAGGGTGCAGTTTAACTCAAGGTACAAATTTAATCATTTCCCATCGTATGTTTACATAAAAGGAACAGTGAGGTCCAAATGTAAGACGTTATATATCATAAAATAATAATCACTCTAATGTGTGGGTGCTGAAGTTGATTACTGACTTAAAGCTTGTAGAATAAATGTACTGGAAGAGGGGAAGAAGCAAGGAAAGATACATAGAATACATCAAATTTAATCAGGCAAATGCATCCCTCCAGGCTACTTAGCCTGACCTAAGCTTTCCATTGGGAAACCAGAGTTCAGAATAGAATTTCTGCTATGTAATTTCAGGTGCAACGAAGTCACATCATAGAAAAAGCTTAGAAGCTATTTCTTATGCTGTGATTTGCATGGCTAGAGAAGCAAAAGGCAGGCAACGCTATCCACAAGAAATCTAAAGTAAAATAACCTATTTCACTCTGCCCAAAAGCCTCTAATTCCATTTGTCTACAGCTGTACAGTGCAGCCTGAAGATCCATCTTTAATTGAGTCAGGTCTTTTACAGGGACAGGAAAAATTGTCTGAAAAATTACGTCTTCTAGGTTTCCCCTGAAAGAGTTTAACTTGCTTGAGCCAAACAAAGTATTTGGGTTGAAGACAAGTTTCTATGTGATTTACAGATATGCTCTCCACCTCTCTTTTTCCATGTAAGCTCTGATCATCTGGGTAGTGGAGAATAAAAAGCAATCATCTTCTGTGCAGGTGCAGCACCAAGCCTTACCCAGCACTGCAAATATTTCAAATAAAACCATCTGGAACTGCCATCTCATGAACTTTATCTCATTATTTACTACTTTGACAGGAAACACATTAAACAACCTTAGCTCTCAATTAACAATATATTTGATGTGGGCCTTAGATCAATTTTTTTAAAAATTTTGTTTAAACACTGTTCTCTAAATACCTTAACATTGTATTAAGGAAGGGGATGATATAATAAATACACATACCACTCAGCAAAAAATAAAAGCAGCCTCAAATACCTGTTGGAGTTTTCTTTAGTATCTTGAAAAAAGTAATAATGCATCATTTCATCTATAAATACCAATATCTCTATGAACTCCTTTAAATTCCTCCTATGTGGATAATATAATCATATTAGTCAGTGCCACAGCATGCTCTCAGCAGCTCTGAGTTTGTCAAACAATATGTAAAACAGGCTTTTTAATGTCCTTTTAAACCTGCTTCATATTTTTCACTTCCCAACCCCCTTTGCCCCCACTCAGACTCAATTTATAAGAGACCACACTCAAAGAAATCCTACTTGACTAGCCAAGGTTCTTTCCCAACCCCAAACCCAGCTTTTATTAAGGAGAACATATTGCTTATGCAATCCCACATTCAGCTCTTGGCATAAATAATTTAACCACAAGCTGACTTGGTTGGCTGTGCTTACAGAACTGAAAGCCATCCCCCCTAGTTTATCATGGATGGGAACTCCAGAGAGGGCAAGGACAGAGCAGATTGAACTCACAGTGAGGCTGCCTAAGGAGCTCCATCCTTAGCTTTCTGCACAGAGTCTCTGCATGTCTAATGCAGAGGAGTGACAGCACCTCATCAGTACAATTTCCATTGCTTTCTCCTGGCAATCACAGTGCTGCTACGTCTCAGCTTCTGTCATGAAAGATCACTTCATTTCCCCAAGGATCAGAGCTCCAGGGGTTCTTGAAGACAAGTTTGAACATTCTTTGTTTGGACCTTGTTTATCATCCACATTTACTTCTTTCTGCACAGCACCATTTTCAGTGTAATTGCTTGTGCTGCATTCCACCAAGTCACTGTGCAACTCACTTTCATAGTAACTGTAAGTGAGCCAGAACAGTTTACTGGCAGACTATTTTTGTCCATAAAGTCAGTGTATTATAGACAGCAGGGCTGCACATTTTCCTTTCAGATCTGTTTCACTCAGAACTGAAAGGCTGTTTTTGGTGTTCAGCAGATGTATAAATGTTCCAGCAATTAGGTGTTGCTTTTTATAATTCTGGGTGTATATCCTGAGGAAGTCTTTGACTTTCTTGATTCGAAAAGTTTCTCAGGACAAATTCCTTTCACAGTTCACTAATAGAATGAGCAGAGGAACAAACCCCAATCAATGTATCATTCAGCCATTATTAACTAATGTATATAAGCATGTACATATGTATTTTTATAGATATTTATATACACACACACAGATATGTGAACATGTGAAAAGTTGACCCAGAACATTTCAGTGTAAAGCTCCATATAAACAAGTGTAAGCAGTAGGCAGGACAAATAATAGAAGACATCCTAAATTTACAAACAAGGCTTGGGAAAGGATGTTCAGTGCAATGAAAGGTTGGCTTGGACTGAGAAGTTCATGGTTTTTTTTCCTGAGAACTTTGGACTGCAAGACATCAAGACAAACTGACCCTCCAGTTTATATCTGGCAAAAACAGATGAGAAACCTTCACCTTATGACAAAGACATTGACAGGACCAATTCACCTCAAAGTATGAGGCACCAAGGTATTACAATGAAAGATATAAAAAAACCCCCACAACAATGTAGTGGCAGGAATGCCACTGCCTGATGAGAAGATTCTGACAGTTCTTTTCAGTGATGAAGATTTATTTAGAGGTTCAAGTATCCATAAGTTTGGATGCTTGTCTGGACCTCCTCATTTGTGAAAAAATACAGGAATTCCATCATCACATGAAAAATAACACAAAAGGCTAGAGGTAAGAGAGCTGTGGTGAAGATGGGAATCTGATGGTATTTTGATATTCTGCTATTTATTCACAGAAAACCCAGGAAACAGAGGCTGACAGCTTGTTAAGGAAGCAGAATTTAGCAAAGACACATTGTATTCCCTGTTGAGATTGATGAAGATTCTAAATTCAATACAAGGTTTTGGTGGAAAAATTAATTTGGCACTTATTTACTACCATCTGTTTCAGATATTCCAAGTGTGTACTAACAACCTATCACTGACATGTAAAGGATTTGGAGCTGAAGAAGTAAACAGTATGGAAGATGATTCCTGCCTTCAGGAAAGACAATCTCTTCTCAAACATACCACATTCTGCGTCAACCATGAATTAAATATAGGATATGTTGGTCAAAAATTATACCAACTAAAACTGTATCATTTCAAAGTTCAACTACAATTCTAATACTACTTGATTGCACTTGACATATAATAGTAAAATATTTGAAAATAAAGGGATAGGAAGAAGGGGAAACAAGTACAGCAGAAGCATGCTTAGTACGCCATGGAAAAAAAAAAAAATCCTGAGCCTGATTTATAATCCTGTTCAAAATTGTTACTTTCATTGAGGTTCACAGAAATTGAGAAAATGCAGAATTTATACCAGTGACAACTTCTTCAAAAGATTAGAGAGCAGCACAACATTGTCCACACTAGTCTGGCTTGGTACCACACAAAATGATCTGTCCCAGCCCAGTACTACCCATCAGGCACAAGAGCTTCACTCCTGCAAAGGTAAAAAAGCAGAAAAGGCTGGACACATTCTTGTCCTCCTGAATGCTGGTGTTCCTTTTCCTCCATCAGTATTTCACATATTTCCCTTTTCTTCCCACAAACAAACAAACAAACCCAAAAAAGAATACTGTTACTTGTTTTAGATTCATTGAGTGCCCAACTGCCTGGAGCTAACAGGTAATTTGGGTGCCAACTGCTGCTCTGCATGCACAGAGAACTGGTTGTCTGGGAAAAGACCCTGAGAAAGATTTCTTCCAAAGACTTTGCTGACTTTCACCTTAAACATAAAATAGTATTACAAGTAGCATGTCTGCATCATGAAAGATTTAGCTGGCAAAGCCTTATCATCACACTCACTATCACCAATTTTCATTTAAATTAGGTATCCAGTCTGATGAAATATATAAAAGCTATCCAATTTAAAAAGGAGCCATTTCATAATTTCAGAAGACAAATTAGAGATTGCACCTGACAGTACCTGGTGGGAGCTGCTTGGGGAAAGGTCTTGATTGGCTAAAGGTTTTGCAGATAACTGAGGTTTTGTGAAGCAGCTTGATTCAGTGCCTAAAAAAGGAAATGAACTCTAACTACTACATGAACGGACAGATTTCCTACTCACAGTTGGGTCTGCTTCTCAAGAAAATGCTACTTAAAGTCAGTCACAAATTTAAGAGCTCTCTGCTCTATAGAGATAATAGGAACATCCACTTTTTGTGTTTACTCTATTTTCAGTAACCAGCGCCAAAATGCAGACAGAACTTTGTAAGGAGTGTAAATAGGCCACAATCCCATGGATTTACAAACAAATGTAATGAATCTGCCAACAAAGCTGAAGTTAACTGCTCAGCACCTTCTTAACAAGGATCCAGAGGTAACCGGATATCCCATAAACCTGACAGCAATAGTCACAAGTGCCACATCTTATAAGAGTGGCTTAAAGATCACAGAAGTGACTCAAAAATTGACTTTGTTAGAATTAGGGAGGAAAATTAAAGCGGGAAAATTATGACTTTGATGACACTGGGAAGGCAGCTCAAAAAGTTAGTTCAGATTTTATCTTACTCCTAGTATCTTGCAGGCATCTTCAATTTCATTTATTTTGTTTATCTTCAATATGCCTCACCTATTGCTTTATACAGCACTTCTACGAGGAGAAAGAATCACCTAATGTGTCACCACTATCAGAAGGGGCTTTTTTAAAGGGCTTCTAAAAGGGCAGAATTGAAGACAAACTTTAAGTATAATAAAACTTTTCTGCTACATTTAATACAATTTTATTCATGCCAAACATAGCATGCTTGATTGAAATCTCAGGTGTTTTTATCCCTTCAATTGAGAGGTGTCTTGTCTGGTATAGGACTGCTTTTGTCCTTCAATTTTAAAAGTTCCAGATACAGCTTATAGATCACATTCACTAAGGCATTCAGCCATTTAGGACTTTGCCAAATTGCACGGTTTCAATGCAGAGGTTACTTAGCTTAGATATATTTTAGAAGTTAAGGTTCCATTGTCACATTTTTCTTTTTCACCTACAAATAGTCCTATTTATTCCCAACTCAGCAGCAAAGCTATTGATTAAATTGTCTTAGGTCAGCCCACCCTGCAATTCCAGCCTCAATCCTTGCATTGTTTTCCAATAGCTTGCTTTATTGATTTCATGTTCTTGGTTTTGACTTTAGGATCTTGCTTTTAGCTTTAACTCTGTCCTGTGTTCTTTGCTCAAGTTTTATTTTACTGTTGCCTAAAACTGTCCAAAGAAATTGCAGTCAAATGTACAGATGTGTCTGCTGGGCTAAAAGGGATGAAACTAAATTAGGCATCAGTAAAAAGGCACACAGGGTCTGTCACACATTAGTTTCAGAATATATATTTTTCAATCTAAGTGCATATTATGCAATATCAAAAGCAACCTTCATAACAACCACTGTACCATTTCTTCTGCTCTACTAAAACTTTAGAGAATCACTGACCCCGTCTGCATAGCTCACTTGGTGACCTTTGATATCTGGAATCTTGAAATGTTTTCTATTTATGTGGGTAAATTAAAGATAGCAGTCCAATTTTTATCATCTCACATTTTGTTGAATTCCATTTGTGCTGAGAAAACAGTAAAATCTCTTTATTCCTCTTGGGGACAACTTCTACTCATTTTGTCCTGTGGGGAATCAGGCAAACAAATCAGACTTGAGCTGAGACCCCTACCTGTGAATCTGAGGGTAGAATGGGACTTTTGCAACACGGGTGGATTCAATATATGAATTTGCATTTTGCAAAAATCCAGTGGTAGTTACTTTTGCAGTTCTGTATTACACTTCTGCAGCTGAAATTAGCATTCTGTCAGTGCATTTGGTTTGTTCTATTTATCTTACTGAAAAAGCATGAGAGATTTGTGTGTGAATAGTTCTAAATATATATATTTTCATTGAACCAAAATATTGTTTGGGTTGGTCAGTAAAAGCTTTCAAGAAATGTATGCTTATGGAAGTGTTTATTTCTGCAAAAATAAATATTCCATTATTTGTGTGGCTGACAGTCAGCTTTGTTGTAGTTGCAAATGAAAAAGGGAGTATGCTGATTAGAGAAAATACAGCTATGTTCCATCTTCCTCCCCTGCTTCAGTAAGAGAAGAGCATTTGCATATTAATTCTAGGACTGAACAGCTGCATTCCCTAGAAAGCACCATTCATTGCAGCACTGAGCCCCTGAAACCAGGCAGGAGGGAAAAAAATAGAAAAAGAAAAAAAATAAAAGAAAGAGGCGGGCATAAAGCTCAAGGTAGATAGAGAAACTGATTTTGCAATTCTTTATTTCCAAAAGGAGTACTTTTCATTTTAAGGACTGCACGTAGACACTTCCATATGGCCTATCACAAGTGTATTCCAACCATCTGATGAGCAAAAGGAATACTATTATTTCCATTTTTCAAAAAGGCAAACAGAGGCATAATGGGATTATTTACTAGGCTTAGAAAACTACCTATAAATCCAAGTCTCTATCCTAGGTAAGAGCTAGGTGATTTGCCCAGGATTACACAAGAGCCACGGCACAGTCAGAAATAATTTCCATCTCTAGTTCCCACTTCCCTGTCTTATCCTTCACAATACAGATTCAGGCTTTTGTCTTCTCTACTGTTTTGTAATGTTACATAACTTTAAAATACACTGAAAGCGGAGATACAGAGTTGTTTTGACAAGAACTGCAAACAAGATTTTGGTGTGTTTTGCTCATCTGTAAAAATCTGTGAAGATGGAAGGCAAAGCCTTCTGTGAAGCACTGAGCTTTAACAGTACCATAAGTTATTATGTTTGGAGCACCAAATAATATTGACAGCAAGAAAAAAAGTTATAAATTCTTGTCTTAGCTGGAGCCATTCATATTTTCTAAATCTGTGAACTGTGTCTGTAGCTGGTGACTGCCTCTGTGATCAAGAGATGTGAATGAAAATAGGTAGCCTCCCACAATGCTTCAGAGGGAAGGATTGGTGGGAAGCAGGAAAATCTCTCTTCATTCACAGGACATGTCATACTTAATCTTCCTGGCATCACAAGTGTAAAGTGAAACCAGAAATGTTATATTAGCACACACTGGCAGAACTTTTCTTGATGAGGATCTATTAAAATAATACCACTTAACATTAGAAAACACAACATTACTCAGTTGAAGGTCTAGTCCTGGATATATTTCACTACCAACAACAGTATGTCCAAGCAGATGAACAGGGACTACTTTTATGAGCAATGAATCTGTAAAGTTTCACAGTATATTTATCTAGTTTAAGAAGATCTCCTGCTTACAAGTTACTTTGGTCACTGACATCTACTCCTACATGTACAAATGCTCCAGGGCCAAGTGGCAAATTCAATTAATGCAATTACACAGGCTAAAAATAACTCTCCACAACTCTGTTGGTTTTGATTCAGTCTGCTTGGATTCATTCATTGATGTTCTGCTTAATATCTACTAGCAATGCAAGCAATGACAACAAAATGCTGCACCACAATGTTTCAAAGGAATGCCATTTATCAATGGTTTAGGGAGAAAAAGAAGCATTTTTGGTCTTATTAAATATCATAAATATCTTCTAGCCTAAAAAATAAGTCTTGGGAGACAGCTGTGGTCCACAAGAAGTAACTAAATGTCTTTAGCAGGTTACACTGTCTCCTCCGCAGCAGGTTCACAGCCACCAACCACATTTGCCTCCCACCCAGCCTTGGAGAGCTCTGTGTGCCTCTCAACCTGCAATGCATGATAGAATGCCATCTTTTCTACAGCTCACAGAGTCCTATGCACAATATCTGATTATTTGTTTTCTTCAAAAATATGTGCTAGCAATACAAACTAGGAGCTTGCTCAGCTGCCTTCTGGAACTTCCAACAGTGTTTTTATGTAGACTTTCGCTTAGTCTTCCTCCCCCATATATTTTTCTTCTTCTAAATTAGAACTTAATGGAACTTTTGAAAGATAGAATCCTAAGTTAAAGGCAAGGTAACGTTTTTACAGCTTATTCAGCTGCAGCTATGAGATCACACAGTAAACTACCAGGAACTGAAATCATGCAGAGGAGAAATGTCAACTCTTAACAGAAAACATATTTGAAAGAATTGTGGTTAAAAAGAAAAAGAGGGGAAAGTAAATATAAAAAGAACTCCAGCATTTCCAGAAATGCTACCACCTTTATATCAGCCTTCTAAAGGACACAGATGAGCCCCGGTCCCACAAGAGATTATATGATTTGGAAAGAAAGAATTTCTCTTTGCTTTTTTTCCTTTCCCCTCATTTTCTAACAAGAGTTCCTGCTCAACTGGCAATTAGCAAGAGCACTAACAGTGTATCATACTGTGTTCAGGCAAGCAAAACTGGCCACAGAAGAGAAAAATCATACCTTCTGCAGAGCTCTTTCACGAATGGTTTTCATATTTGCTGGTTTTCACAATGCAGCATTCCATCTCCTGGAGCATTTTATTGTGGGAAAGAAAGGTTGCTGGAGAACTTCTGCCTTGTTAACCAAAGCGACCAGGAGCCAGCGAGCCTCAGCTCAATGCACCCAACAGCCATGGTGCCATTTCCACAGTTCTGTGCTTCCTCAGTAATGCCCCTGTAGATTTAAAAAGAGCTATAATGATTGTGACTGTCACATTGGAAAATCATACTCTACATTTGTGTGAACTTCTTCCATGAACTTTCTGCACAAAAATCATTTCAACTGCAGCATTAGTATGACAAGTGCAGGAACTTTCATCAACATGCCTCAACTCTGTAGTACAAGCCCAGCTTGGAGAACTTCAGCATCAATTACACTCTAAATACACAGAATTTTAATGTCTGGAGCAAGCTTGAATTTTCATCAAACATAAGGCTCAAGTGATGTCTGACTGAGCAGTTCAAGAGGGCTTCTTTTAACTAGAATACCAAGAAATATGCATTGCCAGAAATTTGGCTAGAAATAGCCATTTACTATGATATTTAAATGAAAGATTTTTCTTGCCCAAAGTACCCTTTTCACAGTGACAATACCAGCTTAGGTCTAATTAACAGCACTATTTCCCTATTTATGAATATATTGTATAGCTCTTAGAAGGTAAACTAATACTCTCAAAGAAAAACAGACTGATTATTTTAAATCAGTTATAAGGACAAAATTTAATGTGCAAGGAGGTTTCTGTTACTCTGTTGATAATAGAAATTTTTAAAAACCGTTATATTTTAAATCTTGAAGTAAATCATGAAGTATTCTTCATCAGTATTAGTTTCTAAAAGTATTAATTTTACTTCGAAAGCCAAGAGATCATGGGCAAGTTTCCAGACATTCATTTAGTTTATTTTTGGAGTTTGCTATGGTTGGATTTTTGGGAGGGCTTTATTTTTCTTATTGCTCTCAGGAAAAAAGTGTGCCAACTGTTTCATAGTTTCACATCTTAAGCTTCTTGCCACCTTGCAGGTATACTCTACTCCTAAAAGACAAGATCAAAATTTTATGCTTTTAAATTTTTTATGCTTTTATACTTTTTCTTTTCTGGGTAATTCATGTTTAATATATGTTCCAGGTGGTTGGAAGAAGTATATAGTTTAGCATAGACCTACCACACACTTTGTCTTGCTGAAGACAAGCATACTGTGTTTGTGTCCTTAGCTTAGCAGAATGATAGATTTATATTGATGTCAGAGAATGAGCAATTAAAAGAGTTATCCTTATCATCAACCTTATCTGAAAGATATTAGAGAGGACCAATCACATAAACCAGGACTACATTCCTGACAGGCTTTTGAACTGAAGACTTTGAGCTAACTGGATTTATGCACAGAGAACTAACTACAAACGAAACACCACTTTGCTTTTACAAAGCAATATTTTGCTGCTTTCCCTGACTCATCCAGACGTCCTGTATTTACCTGTTTTGGCAAAGAGGAAGGGAACTTCTTGAAGCACTGCTTTTTTCTCTGCTTTATTGCACACTTTCATACACAGGACAGTGTCACACACAGTCCTCAGGTTAAGGGATGACTTCTGGTCAAACAAGCATCATCACACGTTCAATTTCCACATTAAGATAGCTGGCCATAAAACCACTCGGATCTGGAAGCAGCACAACTGCCGGGAAGCAGGCAGTGTGAGCTCCAGCTCAGTGCTGCTCTGATACAGTTACCTGGTAACTGCAGGGTAAACATACATCTCCCTTTCAAAAAACTGTACATGTACACTTGGGGCTTTTGGGGTTTTGTTTCCCAGGATTGAATGTCAGAGTTTACACTCCTAAAACTTTGGAAAACAGCTTAAAAAACACA
>VZRX01011938.1:3883-25729 GCA_013398075.1 Notiomystis cincta
CACAAACATTTTGTTTCCTTTTGTTCCCCTTTCTGTCCACTAGCAAAACGTTCTGAGTAGGATGTTGCAATGAAAACCTATTGGAAGTCAGGTGTTGTGAATTTATATGAAGCTGATCTATTGATTCCAGTCAGACAACTGTCTTGATTATTCTGATTGGGTTTTTCTAGTTAGGTTTTGGTTTGGGGTTTTTTGCTTGGTTGGTTTTTCCTTTTTTTTCAAATTCCAGGGTTTTCACAAAAGAGATTAATTTTGGCTCACTCAGATGTGTTGAAAGGGCAGATGGGATTGATAGCACACCCCCCTCTGCAAAAACTACCCCACAACAGAAGAATTCAACACAATTGCTCCCAATAACTACCATTTTGTTTTGTCCTTCCACATACCTCACCACAGCTCTACTTTCCCTTAAGTGTTCTTCACATCCCATCAGGGAATCAACTCAGTCTGCTCCTGGCAGCCTCAGGAAGGAGCCCCAGTGCCCTCACAGGGGTTCCCAGGCTGCCCTCTGTGCACCCAGACCTGCCAGGCATGGAGCTTCTAATCTCACACAGCTGAGAGTGGCTCTCCACACATTAATCTTTCACAGGCTTCACACATCAGGCTGTGCTTTGCCAACCAAAGCCGTGCCCCATGCTGCTGTTCACCAGAGGATTTATCACATGCAGCATCTCAGTGCAAGTGACACCACCAATGCTGTGCTGTGCTGTGCTGTGCTGTGCTGTGCTGTGCTGTGCTGTGCTGTGCTGTGCTGTGCTGTGCTGTGCTGTGCTGTGCTGTGCTGTGCTGTGCTGTGCTGTGCTGTGCTGTGCTGTGCTGTGCTGAGGCCCCTGAGGCAGTGCCACCCATTTCCCACCCGTGGTGGATCTCCACAGGGTTGCCCTGCACACTTATGGAAAAGCAGGAGGGAAGCCAGTCCTTTTGTGCTTTGGCACACTGCTGAGCAACATTAAACAGGCAAAGCTGGAGACTTTCTGCCTACACAGAGCAGGAAGGAGGTGTTCACATTCCCAGAAGCCTGTCTTGTCAGAGCTGTGGACAACAAAACTCCAGTTGTAACTGCATCTCCAGCTGTGAAAATCCTCTCTAACAGGCTTTACTCAGCAGCTGCCTTGTGTTCCAGTTGGGAAAGGGAATGACCAGGGACCGCACTCCATTGGCAAGGCACCTCCAGCGTGGCTTTTTTGGAGGAACAAGGCTTTCAGTGCACTGCCAAAAGTCCTGAGCACTGATGCTCAGGGTGAGTCCATGTGCAACAAAAACCTAAGCTGTCCACCTGCTCCTAAGCTGCTTGCTGCTCTGGGCTGTTGACTCCAGTCATGTTAGTCTCTTAAACATTTATTCAAAACAAAAAGCCACCCATAATACAAACAAATACTGCCTCAAAATTTCTGTTCTGTCCCTACACCTTGCATTTGTCATCAGCCAAGCACCTCTGTGAGTGTACAGCCAACATGCAGGGACTGAGGCAGAATTGGAACCAGGGGATCTGTTTGTCCTTTTTCCTTTTAACTCCCACTTCTTATTTTCTCCACAAAGATGTTGATTTCCATGGTCCAAGGTATGATTCAGCAGCATGTTTTCTTTAACCTGATCTTGTGCCCAGCCACCCAAAGATCTATGGACTAACCCTGCACAACAGCTGCTGTACACCAATGGTGATAGACCAACTTGTGATAAATCAGCAAGCCAGCCACTACACCACCCTCCAGTGCTGTCTCTGTGACCACAGACTCAGCCTTCTCAGAGGACCACCCCATACAAACAGCCTTTGCAGGTCAGCAAAAGCTTAAGACCAAGAAGGGCTATTTTGTGAAGTCCTTCAGCCTCCAAAGACAGCAGCTTTCAGGGTCTTTTTTTCTACTAGGAAAAGTTGAGCACAAGTCTTCCTGTCTTGACAGATAGAACCAGCTCTCAGGGTAACAGGTGCCTGTTCTTCTGAGAGTTTGGGACCTAAGACTTCCTGCTGGTGAGTAATACACCAACATGGAGTACTGGGTGCATATTTACTGTATGAGTGGGACTGTGCCAGGTTCTGCATCACCAGTGCTCTTTGCAACAGACATCAGCAAATACAACACCCTGCAGTGGTAAAATCAGAGGTCTAAAAAAGGCATAGGTGAATAAAGTTCTGCTATGTATAGCTCATCTTGAGACTAAGATGCTTAAGGCCCATCTCCAGTGGCTGGCATCCTTCACTCTTCCGATGACAATGATGGCATACAGAAACAGTGGTGCTTTGAGCAACAGATTGAACATTTCACTGAGTTACACCTTAACCACTGTATCACACTGAAAATGTGCCCTCTGTACCCTGCAAGTGGGAGGACAACAGTATTACCCTGAGTCGGAGAGAGAGCCACTGAAGGAACAAGAATATTCCTCATGGCAACCCAAGCTTTTCATCAAATGTTGACAGACAGGAAACAGGTCCTTTGGGATGACCCTCTGTCCCCCATCAGGCAAAACAAAAGGGATTAATGTCCACAGGTCTATTTCTCAATCTGAAAACAGAAAAACAAGTTCAGAAAGTTAGTCACCTATGTGTGTTCTACCAAACACACCCAGCATGGACCTGCAGAAATAAAGGCCACAACCTTCACTTCAGGCCTGACAGGCAAGGTGAACATTTTGGGGAACCATCTGAATCCTAGCAGAGGCAATGGCAGAATAGGACACCTTTTGTAATCAAGTCTGGGAATCCTCGAGCTATGGAGGCACTGAAGGGCAGGTGGCATTTTAACTTGGGTGTAAATGCATGGCTACAGAAAATANCTGGAAGAGATTTTTGGAGCACACACAGTACAACTTCCAGCCCACAGCAGTGGCAAGTAAATGAGGTTGCTCCAGTGCTGGAAGATCTCCCAGGGTGGAGACCTGGGCCTCATGCCCACAGTAAACATCCAGGTAAGAAAGGGGTCCCCTGACCTCCTGGAAATGTCCTGTACTGCAACTTGTACCTGTTGCCTTTGATGCTCTCCCTTTGCCCCTCTGAAGAATTCACCTCCATGCCTCCCCTCCTTGGAGCTGACTGCAACCAAAATATCTCTGATGTTTCCTCATCCCCAGGCTGAAACAAGGCACAAATCACTGCAAACTTAGTGACAACAGACTGTTCAAGATTGCACAAAGGTCAGATGGGCAAGGACTTGCTGAGGATCTCCACTAACCTAATTGCTCAATCAGCAATTTATAGTAATTTATTTAGATGACAATATAATCACTCACCAAACAACTGGACAAGCACACCAGGATTAGTCAAAAAAAGAAACACCTCCCCCTGAAGACCTTGCAGACTCAAGGACTTTACTGCCTGGAGGAGCATAAGACTCATGGGATCCACAGGGAAAAGCACTTCAGGACTCAGTGAAACTCATGGCATGTGTTTAAGGGGATTGATGGAACATGCAAGTCATTACATAATGCTTAGGGAAGAGACAAAAGGACAGGAAAAGGATGGGAAAGCAGAGGAAAATGTGGAGAAGTAGTGCTGGCTCAGTATAAACAGGCCTCTAGTGTGTGTATTTCTCTGTGTGAGTCCTTCACTTCATCACTGCTGAGTGCCCTGTCCGCTCATTAAATCCTACTTTGTGAGCATATCCTCTGCTCCTGGCAGATGTGTGTGAACAGCAGTGACCTTCAAGCTGTACTCACTCCTAAGAGAAGAGGTCTGGATACCAGCAGCAGGAGCTGGAGACCTCTGGGGTTCCTCTGTCTGGGTGACAGCAGTGGGGCAGGCCGCTGGGATCCAGGCCAGGTACTGGAAGAACCTTCCACGCAGACAGACACGTGTTGTGTGCATGTTTTCTCCTTGGACACAGCCTGTTTCTTGTCAGTGTGCCAACTGCCCTCCAAAGGGTGGTCCTCCTCTCCTGCGTAGACACCACTCCTCCTGTTCGGTACCATTTCCAGATTTGCTCTGGTCTCTCCCCTCATGCAGCTTAAGAATGATCCTCAAGTGCCTTGCCCTAGTATCACATCACTTCTCAGCCAACCAAGGCTGCTAAGAGGGGGTTTACTCAGACCACTGAAGTCAGAGCCTAGAGATCCAGTCCACCTTCAAGCCCACTCATCTGTTAGCTCAACACGTGGCTGCCAAGTACAGCCTGCTAAAGGCCTTGTTAAAGTTGCCCAACATCCAGTGCTCTTCCCTTCTCCACAGTCTGTCATCCCTTAAGAGAAGAAATCAAGTACCAATGGGCCAGGCACAAATGGTCCTGCAAACCGCCCCTCAATCATTTTCCTTCCATCTAGCTCTTGGCAAAGTCTCCCTCTACATTACCTGCCTGTGGACTGAAGTGAGGCTCTTTCCCAGACTTTCCATACTTCTGTTAGATGGTGCACACAAACATCCCCTGATCACAGTCTGTCATAGTTAGGAGAGTGGGAGGCCTATAATGACATCAGCCAGCTCCTTCTCCTGCCCCTCTGACCAGCAGGATCACAGCTTCTTTCCCCTCCTTCTGCTGGTGAAGCACTCAGGGAAACATTGGTTTTTCAGAGGAAGCCCTTCAGGTAACTTTTAACTGTGGCCCCTCCTCCTGCAACTGTGCAATTGTGCAGCTCAATCTTGTTTAGTTTGCAAATGCCTGATGTGAGAGATTCCAGAAACTGCCCTGACCCTCACAGAGAGAACCACAGAGGAACAGTGGCCTACCATGCATGTCCTGCCTGCTGGAAAGGCTGGGGTTCACACTGTGGATTTTGTGCTGGTTTATGTAGAGGCAAGGAAAACAGAGGCTTCTTTTCCTAGAGGGCAGAAATAAAGATATATAGTGCCTGAAATACAAATAGATTTAGTATTTTTTTCTTAAGCCCGAAGCTCAAGTTTCACCACTGTGAACCGTGGGACCACACTGGACATCAGTTAAAAGCTTTGAGCTGTGCTGACTGGTGGTGATGTAGTGGAATCTAGCAGAGAACTCTAAGAGTAACTGGTTGAACTGTCTCTGAACAGCAGTGAAGATGCTGAGCAGAAATATTTAACATGGCAAACCTTTATTCCAGAGAAAACATCCGTGCTCAAATGGTATTTAGGGAAGAGTCTGTGCCTGTGCACAGGGCACTACTGAGGGAGCTGCAGCCCAGGCTGATCCCACACTGGAGCAGGGACCATAGGTGACTTGGACAGAAGAAACTGGTATGCTCAGAATGGCAAAAAACATCCCCACTAGCCATTCCTGCTTCCCACATCACTTGTCTCCTTGTCTGAGGGTTTGAAACACTCTGAACATGACAAGAAGTGAGGTGGAACAACTAACTAGTGAGATAAGAATCTGCGTTCAGGCATTTGCTTTCTCTGTACATTCAGATCAAATGCCAAAACTTTATGTTGATTTAAAATAAAATTATTATAACATAATCCCCCAGTTAAAGCCTGTTCGCCTCACTTCTTAGGATTTGCATTGCTAGAGCCCATAAGCTAATGAAGCATTATTTCATTTGTCTACACCCAAAGGGAAACGGTGAAAAAGAATTAAAATGTCAATTCTGAAGTCAAAAGCACCATGTTTCTTTCACATATCATGAAAACTCATGAGTTAACTTGAGACAGAGATGCAGCCTCTTCTTCTTTTTTCCTTTCCTGGTCTTGAAGACCTAAGTAACAGCTTTCCCAAGTCATTTAATCCTGGATCCAATCTGGACATCTTTCAACTTCAGAGAAGGAGAACCTTGGTCACTTAACTAAGTAATCTGAAAAAATGTAATCTTAATACACAAACAATGGTTTAGCTTCCACTATTTGATAAAAGAGATATACTAGGAGAAAAAAAACAACAACAACAACAACAACAANACAAACAAAAAAAAAACAGAATTAAGGAATAAAGGACTTGGTAAATGTCATCCCACATTGTCTTAGGATTCTGTACACCAGAAGCAACTTTGGCTTTATCCCTTCTATCTCTCTATTAGCATCCTTTCTCTCTCACTCAAATGTCTTATAAACATACTCTGTATGAATTTTACAGAGGACTGCTTATGAATTAACCACGTAAGTAAACACAAAATATGTTGATAATGCTGACATGGCTGCTAGCCAGCAGGTAACCAAAAAAACATATTGAGAATTGTGAAAATGGTAGATGCAGATTCACAAATACAAACTGTTCAAAATAATTATAGTTGAAAGTAAAAAGGGATTTATTAGAAGCATTTAATTTTCAATCTTCCAGCAGGTCACAGTAAATGTCATTAAGATCCAGTACTCTCTCCTCCAGGTAAGGAGGGATACATTGCCAGTATATTGGAAATTTTAGTTGTTTTATAGCTGAGAAAAATATTTCCTTATTAGTAATCAAGATGGCCTATTATTAATGTATAAAAACTAAAGGCCTACATATTGAGGTCTGCATTATCTGCACGATGAGACAAAAAGCTTTCTTTTTCAATATTTATAACAAAAGTTAAAAGGTCTCTGTATGCTTCACTTCTGATATACCTCAAACACATTTAGACTAACTCATATTAGCCACTAACATAGACAAAACACGGACAAATCTAAAGCAAAAAGATCCCACATGAATACTGATAGTCAGTATAGTCATTTACAAGTATCTTCTTGACAAAAGCAAGGAAAACTACATTGTTAGAAATTAATTACAGCACATTCAAGTGAGATGGCTAGACAGGGCACTAGGGGGATGGTGACGCAGACTGCAAACACACCTTTTATACCTTTTATTCTGCTGGTAACTTAATCCATTAAACTGTTTTCCTGTTCACTGCTCACAACTCTACCCATGTGTGGAAAACATGATCAAATGTTCAGCGTGGCTGCCACTGACCTGATTTATCATTTATACATTGATAGGGAGAAACAACATTTTAGAAGTGAATGGAGTCCATAGAAGATTCATTACTTTGTTAAACAGTAAGTGTTTCTTATTCAGTGTCTGAAGTGCAGATCGAAATCCATTACAAATAATGATTGCACTCATTTTATAAAGAAAACACTGCTTTTAAATAGAAATGCTTGCAACCTATGCAAGACAAATAAAATCTCTTACCTGGGATGTTTGTACAATAATAATCTAATAATAATTTCAATGCATCCACTAGAAAGAAAACAAACACAAAAACCCCCTGAGGCTAACGGATTGAGGATGTTGAGAACAGCACCTAGAAATCCTGCACATTTTTAGGATTCTGTAGTCTAATAAGGTAAAAAAATTGTATGCACACAAGATTTTTTCTGTGCCCACGAGGCACTAGTCTGTATTTATATTAAGATGTATATTTTCAAAATTCAAAACATGTAATATCACCATTCTGTTATTTGGAGAGTGCTACAATGACAGCTATAGAACAAAAGGTATCCATGAAAAACCAGTTTATTTCAGTTCAACATTTTTAAAGCCAACTCAGTTTTAGAACAAGACAGACCTCTCAAATCTTGATCCTGACTATAATAAACAACTCTTTTAACAATTTACTCTTGAAAATCTGCACGACAATTTAAAGCTGGTGTTTTCCTTCTTCCATTTCAGTGGCACACTGGAGGTTGCAATGCAGAACCACATACCACACTTATCCTCAGCCTTGCACTTTGTAGGAGCGGTTCTGATCCATTGCAGTGAAGAAGAGGCAGACAGCAGCTGTGATGAAGACGTGCACGCCCTCATAGAGGAGCTTTGGCGAGAAGACGCTCCATATGAACAGGTGGTAGCGCAGACCCGTTACCAACACAACGTAGACGGCAACTGGAATGGAGCGCATCAGAGCGTAGCAGAAACAGCCATGACCCACTGCTGCAGAATTCCTGGTGACAGAAACAGAGGAGGTCAATCTCAGGACAGATCAGAAAAGACACTGGAGTTCCTCCCCTCTTTAGCAGTATTTCACAACACAAGGAGTATTCAGAGATCTCCACTTTGTGTCAGAAAACCGACTGTTAATGCAACGATGAACCAATAAAGTTTGTTCTTGTCACTTCTATATAGCCTATAATGTATATCTCAGGTGTAAACATAGCAAATGTTATTGCAATAAAGGCACCTTTATTAGGTGAATAGTAGTTCACCTCACACTTAGATTGTTCTGTGCTTTAATATATTTTATTCTAATTTTCAAAGTTTCCATTAAGCAGTTTCAAGACAGCTTTGTCTCCTGTTGGCCTTACAGTGCCTTTCCACAGAACCTGAAAGGTAAGAGAAAAAGAGGACTTCAGCCCTCTTCACAAAGCCTCCTAATCCATTCAACAGATAATCAGATGGAGTCTGCACCCCCCTTGTAAAGAGCATAAAACTTGTCAGAGTACACTGCTGCCCACAGCCAGCAACACTGTACAAAACAACATAAAAACTGCGCTACTGGAAATCTTCACAAAGCTAACTAACAACATTCTCCAAAGAATACCATATTCATAGGCTCACAGAAGTGATACACTGCATTTCTGTCACAGCTGCTTAGCTCAGCTGGGTCTACTTTATCCCAAGAAATGTCTGCCCCATATGTAACCTAAGTGGTCCAAATTTGCTACACTGATGTATTTTGGTGGGTGACAAGAGTCAGATGAAAATGGAAGTGAAAAGGTTTCCTGCACTTTAATTGTCCTCCCTGTCCTGAGGCACCAACTCAAAGCAGTGATGCTGGGTTGGCACCTCTCCAATTTCCCCAAAATACATCTGCAGAGACTAATTCACACCAATTTCAGATGTTTACCCCCTTCTGACAAAAGGAAGGAAAAAACTTTCACTGGAATAATAAACGAACATTTTCCTCTCCCCATCAAAATATTTTACATCATCAGTTCCCAAAAGAACACACTGGCAAAGAGTGGAAATGTTTTACAGCAAAATCCCGATCTGAGAATCTGTTCTGCTCCTCCCAGTTTTTAATTCTAATCTTGTTCCAAGTAATAAAAATTTAACATGGCTAGCACTTCTGCAAGATGTTAATTAGTCACTTATGACTAAGTAAGATACAGAATGCAGTATTTTACATAAACCATTAAACTTCTTATTCTTCAAATAAAAATAACTAGGATACAGCCCTGTTTTCCAGTGAAGTCAAGATCTAAATTCCCAAGGCTTTCAGTAGAAGGAAGAACAGGTCATGAAAGCAGAGTTTTAAAATCAAGAACAGCAGGCATGAATGACTGAAAAACATATATTTGTTCACAGAAAACTATTTCCCTTGCTGTTTAGCCAAGGAAACTGAAACTCAGAAGTGAACTAGACTGCTCCCTGCTTCTGCATAACTATCTTAGTCTTCAGTGAGCTTGAGTAAATAACCAGCTTTATGTTTACTAACTGATTTTGTTGACAAGGATTAAACAAAGTGCAGTTCACTTAGTCTTAGTTGTTTTCATGCTGATACGAGTAAAAACAGTATTTGTAGTAAAAGTAGTATTTGTAATAGTCAGATGACCACTGAATAAACAGAGGAAATGGCTTCTCAGTCAGAAAAACAGGCATTTTTTAAACCATTAGAGTTAAGAAATGCACTTATAGACCACATAGATGAATCCCCAGGTCAATGATACAATTCTTTCTGTATTCTAGTATCATCAAAATAGCTAACTGTTTTCTACTTATAGGATACCTTTACTTACAAAAGCTCTCAGCACTCACTTCACCTCTCAAGGTAACACACTCACCTTCAGAGGGAAAACTTGTACAGTTTCACAGTATAATGCAGTGGTGCAATTTAAAGAAGGCAACAAAAGCACACTGCATCCACAAAGTTAAACTGTTAGTGGGATTCAACAGCAGAATAATTGGGTTTATCTCAGAGCTGGTGAAAACGTTCACACATGCATTGTTGCGGACAGAGCACTGGAATGACCAAGCACAGCAGTTAGACCTACTTGGCCACTCTGATCCTAAGGCAACAACTTAGCCCTTCAAGCACATTCTTTTCTCACTTCAGCCAGGGACAGAATTTGAACAGCTGAGAGTAATGCCTTTGTGTGCTCCTTCTCCTCATTCTATAGACACAGTGCCCACAGCATCTCCAGGCCACAGGGAAGGCAGCGCCCACGGATCAGGCAGATTACTGATAACATGGCCATGACAATCCAGCCAGTTCAGCCAGCTTCTGAGTTATTTCAAATGAATTCATCAGGAGAACAGAGAAAGCTGGCACTCATTTATCCTCATGTTTATGATCTGTATCAGCCAGATAACCTTGCAAGTTCTCAGTGCTTTTTCAATTAAAATAATGGAAGGCTACAGGACACATCTAAAGTATCAGTCTGTAACTAGCCCACACTGAATCATCTCTTCAGCAGTTAATACCTTTCATTACTTAAGGAAGAGCATAGACAGATATAAACTGCACACACTACTTCCATATTCTGACAAAACCAGCCCACTATTAAGGCCTCTGCACAGTGCAGGAGTAACAAAAACAAATACTCAGTCTCTAATATTCAGCTGATTTAGGAAGCTAGCTTACGGGGACTTGAAAGAGAAATATGGATGTGTTACAGATGACAAAGCATACCCGAACTTCATGGGAGATCCATGAAAAAACAACCTTTTTGGAGACTTCTAAAGCAAAGAACACCACAGATTCAAATCACTAAACATGCTGGAATTAGAATGCAAACATTAAGTAGGATCTAGAAAACACATCGGCTTACAGCAAAAATTGTCTCTTTTAATGGAAAATATTTAATATGCAGAAAAATATGGCCAAGAAACTGTTATATTAATAGACTTACCATTTCTTTGGATATCCTAAACCCTAACTGTACATGTTTCATCAACAAATCTTTCACCTCTCAATCCATCTCTAAGGTGCCACTAAGGTGAGTAATACGAAGCTTGCAAAATGAAATAATTATGATGCCAAAAAATAAAAAAAAGAAAGAAAAATAACTATTTTCTTGTGAAAACAGATCTCCTAGTTATATAGAATACTTGGCAGCTGGTGGCAACAAGTTTTCTAGCTTAAAAATCAAGCAAAAAATCTCCACAGACGGCCCTACAAATGCATCCACAAGGAATTTTAAAATACACTTTACAGTGTTTACAGTGTTCCAACCCTTCTTCCAACACACCATATCAAATAAACAGTTTAGAAATAGGCAAGCATACGAGGGTGGAATACCCTAGTATTGTCGCTTTTCTATGGTTGGAGGAGGAGGGTCGTGTCTGGAGGGTTTCAGTGTCAATGTGCTGAATCCTTCCAATTCAAGTTACCCTCCAGCATTTCTGCCCTTCCATCACCCCTTTTCTAGCTGAGTATCACTGCCTAAGTTACCTCCTACTGGAGATACTGAATTTGCCTATTTGAAGGCCATTTTTACTGTATTAACATTTTCTACAATATTAAGTGGCACTTTTCTTTCTAGGTATTCTGCAGTTTCAAAGATCTCCCTGTTTAGTGCCTTCTGAAAAATACTTGTCATTTTGTTAATCTGCCCCACATATACTAATGAAGGGCTGCACTCAGAAACAAACCCTGTAGCACTCCAAGTGTCTGCAACGTCTTAGAGTATCTGCAATGTGTAAGAAATTTCTCTGATCTAAGCAAATATCAATCAGTTCAGCTGCAAGAACAAATTTGCTACGTCTCTCCCACATATCCCACACTCACCTAGTATAATTCTACAACACTATTTTAGATTATAGAACACAATCCTGCATTGTCATGGAAAAACACTTTATATTTTTAGCAGTTCCGAGGGAACCAAGAGTCCTCTGGAAATTTACATGATCAACTCTGGTAGAGACTACAAATCAGAACATTTTTAATGCTATGAAGTCAGAATTTTTGTCACCACACCCTATCAATGGATAGATGTCCAAAATGGTGGTTGCCAGCAAGATAAATGGGCTGTAAAGTCTATTCTGCTACCATGGAAATGATGGAACTTGGGGATGACTGATTCTTCTTTGCCTTCTGCATTCTCTTTCTCAGTAAGAAAAGCAGAGAAGATACAGCTACTCAAGCAAGGTCGTGTCTGTGGCAGTAATTTACAGGGGACTGTAACACATGTGGACTGTAGTACAGGGTTCAGCAGGTTCTCACAAAGATTTAGCTGTAAAAAGCCAAAACCAAACCAGCCTATTCCTGTTGACACTGGCCCAGA
Source organism: Notiomystis cincta (assembly GCA_013398075.1). Taxonomy (NCBI): domain Eukaryota; kingdom Metazoa; phylum Chordata; class Aves; order Passeriformes; family Notiomystidae; genus Notiomystis; species Notiomystis cincta. The sequence goes on from VZRX01011938.1 coordinate 15,927, forward strand.
CTTCATTGCAACAAGGTATAACCAAACCATCCTAACAAGCCAAACATAAATCCTAAGTATTTCAAAGCCCAGCATGGTCAATTTTCTGCAACTATTCTTCCAAAATTCACTGAACACTTCATAAGGTTTCCAGTAGGAAAAAAACCCGAAGCATTTTACACTGACGTCATACATGCAAGGAATAACAAGGAAATTTATAGCTTGATTTTCTGTTAAGGTGCATCTGCAGGCTTTCCTGCCCATCTTTGTAAACAAACAGTTATTCTTCACAAACTTAGCTAAAGGTGTAAAGAAAAATTGCATCCAACAATAGTTATTGACAGATGGGATCTGAAGAAATTTAACACAGACTGTTAGTGTCCAAGTTGTTCAATTACATTCAAACTTAAGAGGCTAAAATATACCAGTATAACAAGACACATCAACAGTGACACAAGGCATTTCTAGAAGGTAAAGCACAATTTATTTAAGTATGGGTAGGATGCTGGCCAGCAAGGCCACAATGGTTGGTGATCTGTGTTTTTCACTCGGTGTGGCAGCCAGTCACAAGCAGGGTCCCACAGTGAATGCTACTGAGCCCCAAACAGCTCAACACTTTCACAAATGGTCTAGATGGTAGGATTGAAAGCACCTTCACTAATGTGCTGTTGGCACTAAACTAGGTGTCAAGGGGACACATTAGAAGGGAGAGCTGTTTTACCCAGATCTCTGACCAGGCTATCAAGACCTGTATGAAGCTTAACAAGTGCCAAGTCCTGCACCCAGGTCACAAGATGCAAAGGACAGGCTGAAGGGGCTCTAAAGAAGGATTGGAGAGGATGAAAGAGCTCTGTAACATAAGAGAGTAGGAGTTAAGTCTCTTTTTCATGGAGAAGGCTCAGGGAGACTTCATAACAGCATTCCTGTACTTAGTTACTTAAAGATGGCGACAAAGGATGGAGGTGCTCTCCTCACCAGGTAGTACATAGAGAAAACATAAGGCAAGGGATACAAGCTGCAGTGGGAGAGGTTTCATGTCAGTATAAGAAAGACATATTCTATAGTGAGAATAATCAACCACAGATGCAACCTTGCCAGGGATGTGGTGGAGACCCCATCACTGCAGATTTTCAAGACAAGACTGGACAGTATGCTAGATGATCGCATGGAGGTTCCCATTTCCAGAAAAGATTGAACCAGATGATTGTTTAAGGGCACCTCCAACCTGGGGTGTTCTGTGGTTCTGTGAAGCAATGCTCACTCTTCTGCCCTGAGGGCAGAGTCAATTCTCTCTTGTATTTTTTCACTACAGTAACTATTTTTAAACTTGTGACTTAAATAAAATAACAGCTCTCTCCTCAGATTACTCCTGCCATCCCAGTAACACACACATCCAAGAAAAATTTGTTAACTTGAAGAAAAGGTGTGATAAAAGAAGATAGAAAAATCCTAGATAAATGCAGAATGACAGAATGTCATGTACAGTCCTATCCACAGCTACCAGAACCAAGCAGTAATGTTGGCCATGGAACAGAAGAGAACAGAAAACTAATGGTAAAAAAGGAAATACATGTAAGAATAGTAGGACTAGGCCAATACCAGCAAGAGTACGGGTTATATCTAGAAACACTGCTAAAATAAAGAAGTATGTAAGCAAAAGTCTACAAATATGACCCTCTCTTTCCAGAAGTGTTCTTCTGATTGACTCCACTTCTGCTTGAGCAGCAGCATAAACCAGATTCCAATATCACCATGCAGCACTTGCTAATTGAAGAGAGGAAACAAAGTTGGTACTATGCTCCAATCTGTTTTAGAATGAAGAGGAAGGACCGCGCAAGGTACTGAAGAGAAAGGTGGGATGGGATAGTTTCTTCAGTGCACTGTGTATATTTCATGCATTGTACCAGAATATTGCTCCCAACTTTCCTCACGGTTTTTTTCCAGCACAACGCACAGCATATTCATTTTCAGAGACTCTCTATTCCTTGTGGTGCAATGAGATGTCTTCTGGGATTACACAGGGATACTCTGTACTAAGCCCAAGTGTCATACATACTTTCTACTTTGGCAAGTTTATAGGAGTGTTGGACTTTCTTAGTAATTCAGCTTTGTGCAAATTATTTTTACAAACAATACTCAGCATTAGGATAAAGACTGTAGAGCCTCACATATCTTCTCTTGAAAACAAAATGTGTTACAGCTTGATCTGTAAACCCATACCCTAAGAGCTCTGCAAAGGATGAGACAATGCTAATACCATTAAGTGTAACAGGAACAGTGAAAAAAATGGTTTCATCTTGGGAAGTAATTAATTGCAAGACCAATTTGCTTTTTGATGAAGATACCTTGATTTAGTAGCTGCAGACCCTCTCCCTCTCTGGACTAGCTGAGAAGACAGAGAAATCAGCACAAGATTGTTCATGCCACAGTTTTGGTGATACTGTAATTATAATGGCTCTGAGACAGAATATGTAAACAGACAGAACACAACTTTCAGAAGATTGCAGATGTTCATTTGCACTTTGAGTATGAGGAGGGAGGGAAGGAGGTGGGGAGGGAGGGAAGGAGGGAGGGACAGACAGACAGAGGGATGGAGGGAGGGACAGAGGGAAACGGAAAAGGCAAAAACAAAGGTGGAAAGAATGTGCATGAAGGAAACTATATGTGCAACAGAAATAACATAAGGAAAGTGGAGAAACTGGGGGAGTGAGAGGGTGGGGGAAGAGCAGTGGAGGGAGAGAGGGGAAGTTAGATGAGCTAAGGTTGGCATGAACTGAAGATGAGGAGGCAGAGGCTGAGAATGAAGGGAGTGCAGAGTAAAGGGAGTGCAGAATAAAGGGAGAGAAAGACAGATAGAAAGACAGAGCGAGGCAAGGAAAAGAATGGATGTCTATAGGTGGCATGATACTGGGAGAGACAAGGAGGGGGTAGAGGGAGTGTGAGAGCAATGAGGGGACTGAGGGGGAAGGAGGAGAGAAAATGGGATTAAAAAAGAGGGGACAAAAGAGGAAGATACAAAGGTGCAATACAACAGAAATGGCAGAAGGAGCAAGCAAAGAAAAGGTATGCAAAGGAAAGAAGGAAAGTGAGAATGAGAATTTCAGATACTTGGAAAGGAGCATGTGGGATAGAGAGACTGACTGAGATCCAAAGAAACATAAATAGAAGCAGGGCAAAGAAAGCCAGAGTGGGATTGGGAGAGAAAATAAAAACAGATAGAAAAGAGTAAAAAGGGACTAAAGTGAATCAGGAAGAGGGGAATAAAAGCAAAGTTAAGAGAGCAAGAAAGATGGAAAGAAGAGTGTGAGGGAAAGGGCAAACATAAGCAGAGCTGGGAGCAAACAAGAGAGAAAGACACAGAAGAGAGGTAGCAGGTAAGACAGCGAGCAGGACATGAGGTAAAGAAGGAAAATTGCATGAGAAAGACATAAAAATGCCCAGGACAACATGAAATAGAAGCAAAAGAGGGTGTACACAGGAGAGAGGAAAGTCCTCATATGCAAGAAGAGGGAAAGAGCTTGACAGAAAGAAGAAGCACAAAAGAGAGAGAGCACAAGAAGGAAAAAGAGGAAAAGTGTATGTAAGAGAAAGCGACAGCATGTGCATGTGCAAGAAAAGTGCTCAAAATTAAGGGAAAGAATACACAGGAGAGCAGAATTATACAAAATCTATGAGAAACTATAAAGCAGACACATGAGAGAGAGTGAGCGAGAGCACGCATGAGGGGGGAAGAATACAAGACAGAAAGTACAAGGGGTAATGTGCTGGTTTGGACACAAATCGAGGAGGAAACAACCCGGAAGGGAGTCTCTCTCCTCTCTCCTGCCAGCCAAGCAAGCAGGTCCCGGCAGCACCCACCCCTCACGGGTTCGGGAGAAAGAATTTCTCACACGAGAGTGAAAAAACCCTGTTTATTCAACAAAACGAGCTCCCCCCTCCTGTCCCAGAGGTGGAGGCCGATGGGTTTCCCCACAGTTCTCTCATGTGTCCCAGGCCCAAGGCCCGAGCCCAGCCGGGTCGAGGGGTCCCAACCACGAGTCCCAGAGATGGTGAGCTGGTCTCGGACGAAGGAAACGAGCCGAAAACCGTCCAGAAAGGAGCAGAAGCTGCAGAAGCAGATCTCCGTTCCTCTCCAGCCGACAGCTGAGAAAAAGAAGTTGGGCGCAGCCCCTCCTCCTCCGCTATCAGCAGAGGGAAAAAAGTCTCCAGCCGGGCAAAAGTATGTAAACATTCCGGCTGCAAGGTCAGGCAAGCCGCCGTGAAGAGTCCTCCCGGCTGCAGTCCGAAGGCACAAAAAAACCTTCCAGCAGGCGATGGGGAATACAAGATCATCCCACGACAGGTAAACATGAGATACAAGGAAACTGACGCAGAAGAAGCATGTAAGAAGAGAAAGTGGGACTGTTAAAAGAAAGTGTAAGGCAGACAAAAAGCGAGATGTGTGACATGTAGGACATGTGAAGTACAGGGGAGAGTGCAAACAGGGCAGGAAAATAGGCAAAGGAAAAAGGGAAAGCATGATGAGACAGCAATTGTAATAAGGCATGTGACAGAGAAAGGATAAATGTGCCTTAGAGAATGAAATCATAAGAAGAAAGTGCAGGAAAGTACATCAATTTGAGAGCGATGAAGCAAGAGAAAGGACATGTATCATGTGCCAGCGAGGAAGGGAAAGCTCACACATTACAGGAACACTGCATGACAGAAAAGTGGTTAGAAGAGAGAAAGTGGGGAAGAGAAATCAAGACATTACTGCAAAGTGTGAAGATGCTCTGAGAGAGGAAGATATGTACAGGACAAAGGTAAAGCATGTAGGAGAGGAAAGGAAACCTTTCACAAGAGGAAGGAAGAGAAAGCACACAAGAGGGGACTGAAACAGGATCAAATAGATGTTCAATCAAGAAGGAAACTATTTGAGAGGGGAAATGGGCACAAGAGTGGCACATACGTTGACTAGGAGAGACTAAGAGAGCATAAACATTCACATTCATTCAGAGACAAGAGACACTTGAGCAAACAAGAGGTAAAATGTGTATGGGAAAGTGAAAGCCTGTCAGAGAAGGAATGCACATGACAGAGTAGGAAATTGAGGAAGAGAAAGCACATGAGAGAAATGTGAAAAGTATGAGAGAAAGATGAAAAACATCAGGGAAAAGGAGGGAAAGCATACCGGGGACACACACTGAATGCATCTGTGGGTGTGAGCACATAAGGATGCCAGAAAGAAAATGAGAGTGTGTGTGCACAAGATAGAGGAAAGGTGCACCAGAAGGAATGAAAAGGTGTCAGAGAGGGGAAAGGCAAGGGAAAATTAATGAAAAAATGAGATGGAATTTATGTAGAGAAAAAAGAAGATATTTTTATTAGGAATACACATGTGAAAGATCACAAGCATGTGACAGAAGAGGAAAGTACACAAATGAGACAGAAAGTTTCCAAGTCAGCACAGGAAGGAAGGAAAATGGCTGCATAAGGGAGGGAGAACATGCCCAAGAGAGGGAAAGTAAAAGCAAAAATGAGAGGATAAGAAAAATCAGTAGAGAGGAAGTGGAAGGCTGTGAGATGGGGAAAGTGTACCAGAGAGGGAAAATACATGCAGAAGAAAGGCGACACGCTAGAGAAGGAAAGCATGCATGCAAGTGAGTAGAATCTTGAGAGATGAGGAAAACAATGACAGAGTGTGAGGCAGAGAGGGAGGGGAAGCACACACAAGGGAGAAAAATGTACAAGGGCAAGCAAGGAGAACTGCAGTAGACCTAAGGAAAAGCACATGCAACAAAGTAAAGGCATGAGAGAGAGAGAGAGAGAGAGAGAGAGAGAGAGAGAGAGAGAAAGTATTCTAGAACTAAAAGCACTAACTAAAAGGAAAGCATAAAAAATAAACAGGGACGGAATGTGTGAAGAGGGACAGAAAATGAGTAAAAGAAGAGAAGAGGGGAAGTGAAAGAGCAAGGGAAGGCATGGGTAAAAAAGAGACACTGCTTGGAATTAGAAAAGTACAAGCAGGAGAGACTGGGATATTGTTCAACTGCAACTAAACATGGTCAAGAGAAAGCAAGAAAGACAATGAAGTATAAAAGAGAAACAAAATGTGTGAGACAACCCACAAGAAAAGGAAAAAAAAACTTAAGGAGTGCAATAGGGACAGGAAAGAGCATATGCAGAAGAGTAGGAGCCAAGAAAAGCATGGTAGAAAGGGAAGCCCTGTGATGCAAGTGTGAGAAAGCAAGCAGGAAAGTGATAGAGGGAAGTATGTGAAAAAGTAAAAGAGGGTAAGAGTGTGAAAGAAGTTTGGTAGGGGGAGCCAAAGATACAGTGGGTGGGAGGGGAGGTATGTCCAGAGAGGGGTGAAGGGAGTGTAAAGGGGAGGGAAAGACCCCAGGAGAGACAGACTGATGGGGAAGGAGCATATGGGAGTGACAGAACCTGTGTATGCCAGGGAGTGCCAAGGTGCATGAGAGACAAGAAGAGTAAGGAAGCAAGAGAGGGAGTTGTTAGGGTGAGTTTTGGAGGGAAAGTGAGGGGGCAGCAAGATGAATAAAATTATGGAGGAGAGGAATGCAAAGAGAGAAGGAACTAGCAAGTAGACAGTGAGAGGAGTGCTGCTGAGTGAGAGACACACAGGAAGCACAACCAAGAGTGACAGCATGTGCTGGGGCTAAAGTGCAAGTGAGTGACATGAAGCATGCAAGGGAAAAAACTACAAGGTGGCAAAGTGAGAGAGCGTGATAGAGGGAAGAGTGTGGTGAAGATGGAGAAAAACAGGAAAGCATGTGTGAGAGGGAAGGAAAACAAGAGGAAGAGAAAGAAAGAAGGGAGAAGGGAAAGCAAGAAGAGACAATAAAAGATCAAAAGGGGCAGCGAGACAGGGAGGAAAGGAGCACAGGAAATTTACAATAGGAGTAAGAAAGGAAGTGCAAGCAGAAGAGAGGAGAATTTATACAGCAAGTAGAAGAACTTGTACTTGTACAGAAGAGGTGTGCCTTGTACAGCAATGTAAGAAAAGGAGGGCACCAGAAAGTGACAGAGGGCAAGGGTGTGCAAGCACAAGGTGACACATACAAATGAGTGAAGGCATACAAGCAAGAGATAGAAAGCAAAAGAAGGGGTCAAAGTGCATCCAAGAGAGAGAATATGCATATTCAAGAGAGAGGGCATGAACATCAGGATAGCAGTAAGGGTGTATAACAGAGAGGGAAACACACTGTGAGAGATGTAAAGCTAGAGGAAAGTGTGAAGGGCAGCATGTGGGACAAGGACACAGAGCAATAGAGAGGGAGATAGCAAGCTAGAGGGGGAAAACATTGGCCAGAGACTAGAAGCATAAGTAAGAGGGAAATCCAAGAAAGAGGAAAAATGTGAGAAAGGTGGGAAAGCAAAGATAGAGGAGGTTAGTGAGAGAGAAAGACTTGACACAAGATAAAAAAGGAAACAGTAAAGCACAAGGGAAAGAAAAAGCATGCAAGGGAAGCAAAACATTAGAGACCAAGCACAAAGTTCATGCCCAAAACAAAAACCACATGCCAGACAATAAAACTGAATGACAGCATGAGGGAAGATGTGTGTGAGAGAGGGAACACGGATGAGGTGAAGATGGGGAAGGGGTATGAGAAAGTGCGAGGCGAGGAGAACATGACATCAGTAAACCATGCAAAGTTCAGGGGAAACACATGACAGACACAGGCACCTGGGAAAGTGTGTGAGAAAGACGAGGCAAGTGACAGAGAGGGTGGGAGCTGAAGAAAGAGAGAGGTAAGGGGGAACTGAGGACAATAAGAAAGAGGGAATGAAGAAAGAGCGAAAGCTAGAGAAAAAGAGAGGGGGCAAGACAAAGGGATAGTGACAGCAAGAGAGAGGGAAAAATGACACTAGACGAGACAGTGCAAGGGGCACTTAAAGTGCAAACAGGAACAGTAATTTTGTGAGACAGAAAGCATGCAAGAGAGGGAGGAAGATGCAGAAATGAAGAACAGTAATATACACCTGAGAGAGGGGAGTGCCAGAAAATGACAACAGCAAGCAATGAAAAGCACACATGGAAGATAATGTAAGCATGACAGGCAGAATTCATGTCAGAGGGGAAACACGAGAGTGGGGAGGATGCATGTGAGAGGGAGGCTGTTGAGACAGACAAGTACAAGGTGCACCACACACGGGTAAAGGGCATAGAGAGAGGAAAAGGGTGTGGGAAGCCTGTGAAAGGCAAAGTGTGAGAAAAAAGAAGTAGAAGTGGAGGAAAAGAGGTAAAGCGTCAGAAAGGCAAAGGCAAACAGGGATACCAGAAGGTGAACGGAGGAAAATAACATGTAAAAATGGAAGTAAGAAGAAAATAAAATCAAAAGAGAGAAGAGTGTGAAAGAGGGATGAAGCACACAGGAGGGGGATGCAAGATGAAGAGATTAGAACAACAGACAGTGAAACAGGCAAGCACCTGAGAAGGAATAAACACACAGGACCAGCAAAGGCACAAGAGAAATGCCAAATCAGAGAGGCAAACTGAAAGTAAGAGAGAAAACACTAGAAAGAGTGAGGTAAGGCATGTCTGAGAAAAAAGAGAGAGAAGTGAGATTCATGAGAGAGACACGTAGACGGGATGAAGGAGACATGAACAAGTGTGCCAGTTAGAAAGGGAATGTATGTGGGACAATGAAGGGAGAGAAGGCAGGGGGAAGGAAAGGAAGAGTGCTGGCAAGCACTAGTAGGGGAGAAGGGACCAGAGAAAGGAGTAGCAACAGATGCAAAGCATGAGAGAAAGAAGAAAAGCACATCTAAGAAACTGAAAGCACAAGCAAGAGGGAAATCACATCAGGAAAGCAGGAGCAAGCAGGAAATCACATTAGAGAGAGGGCAAGTACGCCAGAGAATGCAACTGCATGAGAGAAGGTAAATCCTTAAAGTAAAAGAAAGTAAATCCTCAAGAGCAGGCAAGCATCTGAATGAGGCAAGGCAGGAGCACAACAGGCAAAGTCCATACAAGAGATGAATCATATCAGATGGGGTGACCGACACAGGGGGAATGCTTGAGAGAAATCTGTGAGGAAAGGGGAGAACACGTACATCTGGGAGGAAAAGCATGCCTGAGGCTAAGGGGCAAATGATAGAGACAAAGAGAAAGAGATAACAAGGGGAAAAGAAAAGGATACTTAAGGAGAATCACAGAATCACAGAATGAACTAGGTTGGAAAATACCTTTGAGATCATCAAGTCCAACCTATGACCAAACANCCTCTGCCTTTTCCTCATCTTTAGTTACTAAATTCCCTTCCCCATCTAATAATGAGTGAAGATTATCCTTGCCCCTCCTTTTGCCATTAATGTATTTATAAAAATAGTTTTTATTATTCTTCACAGGAGTGGCCAGATTATGTTTAAATTGGGCTTTTTCCTCCCTAGTTTTTTTCTTACATGACCTAGCCACATCCTTAAACATCCTGAGATGCCTGACCCTCCTTCCAAAGGTGATACACCCTCTTTTTTTTCCTTAGTTCCTTCTTTGCTCATCCAGGCTGGTCAGATTCCCTGACAGCTCATCTTTCAGCACACAGGGACAGCCTGCTCCTGGGCCTTCAAGATTTCTACTCTGAAGCATGCCGATCCTTCTTGGACTCCTTTATTTTTAAGGGCTACTTCCCAAGGAATTCTCCAAGTAAGTCTCTTGAGTAGGCCAAAGTCTGCCCTCCTGGAGTCCAGTGTGGAAGTTTTTTTGGGGCCCCTTCTTGTTTCACCAATTATTGAGAATTCTATTATGTCATGATCACTGTGCCTCAGATGGCCTCCAACCACCACATCTCCCACCAGCTCATCTCTGTTTGCAAAGAGCAGGT
>VZRX01011938.1:27035-54886 GCA_013398075.1 Notiomystis cincta
AGCAGTGGGTAATAATCAGAGGGCTGGATCAGCCTGAGAATCCCCTGGTGACATCCCATACCAGGCCCCAGGGAGGCAGCAGTGGGATGGGTCCATTCACACAGGGCCCTCTGTTCCCCTCAGAAGGGAGTCACGTGCTACGACTGCCCTTCTTTTCTTTTTAAGGCCAGAGCTGGTGATCCCTCTGACAGACAAAGTGTGATTGGCTCTCTGGTCAGATTATTCTCTTCAATGTCACCTGCCTGACCCTCTGGATCCAGGGTCTCATACCTGTTCTGAAGTGGCACCTGGGTGGGTGATGGGGGCCAGGAGGAATTTTATTATCTCCCCAAGGAGGGCCCATTTCTACTCCCCTTCATCAACTAGGTCTCCTTCTTCTGCCTGATGGTATGGGAATCCTCTGACTCCAGGTAGGCTTCTCTCAGGGATGGAAGGGTGAAACTCCACCAGTCTGTTTCACTTTCCCTAATGCTCCTCAGCCTTTCTAGTCCCTCCTTGAGCTCTGCCACTGGCAGAGGAGATCATTCACCCATTCTCACCACAGGCAGGCGACTTTTGCACCGTCCCTGGTGCCACTGACAGGCTCAGACACTCCGTACAGAAGAGGGTCTGGACAGACTCATCCTCCTTGGGGACTTCTGTTTGGGTTGGTACACTTTCACTAGCTACAGCTTTTGATCATTTGGAGACCATTGCTGAAAAAAACCCAGAACCAATCAACCAACCAAACAAGCCCCAACACAAAATAAAAACCCAGTAGCAGGAGGATGACTGCAACCCTGCCTGTGCAAACTGCCATGCCGCTCCCTCGAAGATGTGCCACATCCTTCTTTGCAGTGCTCCCTAGAGCCTTCTTTTAATCACACCTCTGATGGCTGGAGGAAGTCCCTCCCTGTGCCTGAATGGCTGAGGAGAGGAAGAGAACAATCTGCTGAGCTCCCTTTGAGAGAAACCTGTGAGGAAAGGGGAGAGCAAGCACATCAGGGAGGAGGAGCATGCCTGAGACTAATGTGCAAATGACAGAGTTGAAGAGAAAGGGATAACAAGGAGAAAAGAGAAGGAGAAGGTAGGGTAGGGAGAAGTAAAGGCAGCCAGCAATGGGAAGAGATGGCAAGCAACAGGAGTAGGGAATGTACGAGCAAGAGACTGCAAGCAAAAGCAAGAGGGAAAGTGCACGCATCAAAGTAGAAAAATGTATCTGAGATGGAAAAGCACCCAAAGGGGAGGAAAGGATGACAGAGAGAAGTAAGAGTGGAAAGAGGGAAGTGCAAAAGAAAGTAACAGCGCTCAAGAGAGGCAAAGCATGTGACAGAAGGACAAAGGATGTGTCAGAAGCAGTGTGAGAGAGGCAAAGAAAGTAAAAAAGAAAGACCATGTCAGAAAGTTAATGTGAAAGGGAAAATGTCTGAGAGTAAAAGGAGGGTAAAAGAGACACAGGGTAGGGAAATGGGAATATCAAAGGAGGGATGGAGTGAAGGGTAAGAGAGGGAAGGAAAAAGAAACAAGAGATGGAAAGGGGGAAAGAGAGAGCAAGAAGGAGATTAAGAAGGGGAGAGAGGGATAGCATGAAAGAAGGTGAGGAACCATAAGAGGCAAAGTATGAGGGAGGAAATGTACTAGCCGGAGAGAAAGAGATTGTGCAATAAAAAGCCCCTTAGAGAGAGGAAGAGAGAGGAGTAATAAAGGGCAAAAGAAAGAAAAACTGGGAATTAAAGGCTGGGAAACTATAAAGAGATGCAAAGTGCATGTGACAGAAAAAAACCACCTGAGAGTCAGAAAGCTAAGAGAGAAGAAAGCAGTCAACCTCGGGAAGGTATGGGAAAGAGAGGGAAGATATGCCGGGATAAAGATTATACAGGTGAAGGGTAAGCCAGAGACACAGAGCAAATGAGGGAGGTAATGAGAAAAAAATTAAATAAAAATAAAATAAATCAAGCTGGAAGAGAGAGAAGAGTGTGGGGGAGAAAGGAAGAGAGTGGGTGAAGGGGGGAAGCAAGACAGATATATGGATAGCAAGGTCCCATCCAGGAAAGGGAGGAAAATCACAAAGTACAGGAAGCATGAGCAAAAAGAAAACTGAAAGCAGGAGATAGGAAAACTGTGCAACAGGGAGAAAGCACGCAGCATGAAGAAAGAGAGATCAGGAATGCAAGGCAGAGAAAGAAAATGTGAAAGAGTGAGTAGGAAACACAAGAGAATCAAGCACATGAGACACAAAAGGAAAGTGCTGAAGTGTGTGCAACAAAGTGACAATGCATCCAAATGACACAGGATAGTGGGGGGCATGTTGCACAGTACAGGAAGGGATAATGAACCAAAGAGAGAAGAAGGCATGACAAAGAGAGACTAAGAGTAAAAGTTAGGACAATAAAGGACATGTTTCAGAGATGGAAAAGTATGCAAGGGATGGGAAAACATAAGACTGAAGAGTAGAACAAAAGAGGGAGAGGGAAAGTAAAGCAGAACAAGGAAGAGAAATGCAAAAAACAGGAAAGATGAAGTGTGGGGGGAAGAATGTGTCCAGGAGAAAAGACAAGTGAAGAGAAAGGGGTCAAGAGAAGGAAAAGTGCCTGTGTACACACACACACACATATATCCCATGATGATACAATATTCAGAGAGGCAGGTAACAGGAGAGAGCAGCAAACCATCTATGAGGTAAAGTGATGTAAAGAGAATATATGTCAGGGAGAGGTGCAGAAGGAGAAGGGGAAATGTGAAAGGGAGCAAAACCACATGGAAAGGTGACCTAGTTGGAATGTGTGCATAAAGAGAGGAGAGAAAACATGCAAGACAGGGAGGAAGTGAGAAACCACGAGAAAGTCAGCATGATAGAGGGAGTGCTAGTGAGTGTGTGCGCATCAAGGAGATACGGAAAGCAAGACAGGCAAGAAAAGCACAAGCAAGACGAAAAGCTTACCAAAGACTGGGAAAGTACGTCCAATAGGAGGGCAAAGCACATCCAAAAGAGAGGGAAAACATGTTTGAGACAAGCGAAAGGCTCAGGAGAGAGTAAGCAAGAGAGGGAGGAAGTGAGTAATTGAGAATGAAATAGTGAACAGAGGACAAACAAGAAGCCACAAGCATGAGAGCAAGAGTGCGCACAAGAAAGCAGAAAATTCTCAGTGATGGAGTGGCATGTGACTCACAGACAAAGACAGTTTGAGAGAGAGGTAAGAGGAGGTGGGGGGACAAGGCAGTTGAAGGCAGAAATTCAGGCAAAACAAGGTGGGTAGGAAGGGCATGAGATGGGGGAAAAGGAATGAGAAAGATGAAAGAGAAAAAAGGGAAATGAGAGAGGAACAGCAACAGATAGTAAAGAATAGTACAAGAACAAGAAAGCACAAGTGTGAAAGTTCAAGCAAAAGGGGAAAACTGCAAAAGCAGGAACATGTTAGAAAAAGAGAAAAAACTATCAGAGAGAAGGAAAACACATCTCAGAAAGAAGGGGAATTTGAGACAGAAGAGAGAAAAATACATAGCAAAAGTGACAGCAAGAGAAAGACAAGTCAGTGGGATGACAGCAGGGAGGAAAAGTGAGGAACACAGAAAAAAATAGAAAAGAAACATACAAGAGCATGAATGTTCCCAAGAACATAAGAGAAAAGGAAATCAAGTGAGAAGCAAGCAAGAAGCATGTGACAGGCAACTATGTGAGAGAAAGCAGATGTGTTTAAGGTTGTAGGAGAGGGGAGGGGTCTGTGAAAGAGAAGGCCGATCAGAATGGGAGAGAAAGCACATCTTCAAGAGGAAGACAGAACCTGTGGGAAGGCGGCAACATGGCCAAGAGGGAGGCAAAGGTTGAGAGGTAAGAGGGAATTGATTGAAAAAAGCACAACACTAAGGGAAAATAGGGAGGGAGAGAGGTAAGTGGAAGGGAGAGAGGAGTCCAGAGAAAGCCTAAAACAAACAGAGACAAAGGCAGAAGCTACACACAGAGAAGAAAAATAAGAGTGAGACTGGGAGGTAATTTGTGAGGAGGGAAGGAAGAGAAAACACATCCAAGGCAAAGGAAAAGCCCAAGAGACAGATAGAGAAAGGAAGGCAGTGGGATGCCGAGAGCAAGAAATAGCAAGCAGTGTAGGGAAAGCACAAGCAAGGGAATGAAAGCATGAAAGACAGGGAAAGTGTATGCGAGAATGTGTCAAAGAGGTGGGAACGCACATAAGAAATGGAGAAAGTGAAAGAGGCAAAGCAAGGGAGAATGTAAAAAGGCAACCACAGGAAAAAACATCATGCAAGAAATAAGTGAATGAGAGACAAAACATGTCTGGAAGACAAGAAAAGCTGCAGGGCAGGGACACAAATGAGAGAGGAAAAGCCCATCTCAGGAAGAGGGAAAGATAGGAGACAGAGCAGAAGAGAAGAAAGATGAGGAGAGGCCAGAGAGAGAGAGAGAGTGATGGGGAAGAGGGAGGCAAAAAGAGATGCAGAGTGATGCAAAGTTCAGGAGGGAGAGGAATGGTTGGGGGGTGTGATTGAGAAGGAGGGATAGTGAGCAGAAGAGAGAAGTATGGTGAGACAGAGAGTGACAGCAAGTGAGACAAGGGGGATAGTGAGAGACAGAAAGTTTTAGTGAAACAAACTACAAGTAGAGAAAAACTGAAAAATGGAAATGCGTGAGAGAAAAGAATATTAGACACCATAGCAAGAGAGACTAGGAGAGTAAAATGCCTAAATGGACACACTGACTGCAAAGCACAGAAGACAAAGCTGAAAAATGCATATGATGGAGACAAAGTGGCAAAGCATGCACACAAGAGACAAAAGTGCACATGCACAAGAGGTAAAGCATGAGCACATAACACTGAGGAGAGAGAGGCAGAGAGAAAGAGAGAAAAAGAAAGAGAAAGGCGAAGTGCATGACACAAGAGAAAGCACAAATGAGGGAACAGCAGAGTACATGAAAGGTAAAGCCCACATGAAAGACAAAGTGCATGAGAGAGAGGCAACACGCGTAAAGATGACAACATGCAGAAGGGATTGAAAGACCTAAGGGGAGAAGTGTACAAGAGAGGGAAAAAGTGTGCAAGAAGAAACACACAAGTGGAGGGAAGTACAGACAAGAGGCAAAGGTCAAAGCACAAGGACAAAGTGACAGAATAAGAAAGGGAAGTTCAGCATTACAAGAAAAAAAAGGCACATGAGAGAGGCACAGCACAACATACAGATGAAAGGCAGGAGAGGCAAAACATGCAGGAGAAAGCAAGCATCAGATAGCAGGAAAAGCATGAGAGGGAACATTCATGCAAAAAGCATTAAGAATCATTTAGATGGGACATAAGATTTTTGAGTACAACCATGAACCCAGCACCGTCAAGTCCACCCCTAAACCAAGTTCCAAAGTGCCACTTCTGCACATCTAAATACCTCTAGGGATGATGACTCAGCTACTTCCCTGGGCAGCCTGTTCCAGCTTGGCAGTTGTTTCAGTGAAGAAACTTTTTCCTAGCATCCAATCTATACTTCCTCTGGCTCAGCTTGTGGCCACTTCCTTTTGTCCTATGACTTGCTTCTTAGGAGTAGAGACTGATCCTCCCACCTTGTTATAACTTCCTTTCTGATAATTGTAGAGAACCTCCTTTTCTTAAAGCTAAACAACCCCTTTCTCTCAGCTGCTCTCCATAGGACTTGTGCTCTAGACCCTTCACCAGCTCCGTTGCCCTTCTCTGGACACATTTCAGCACCTCAATGTCCCTCTTGTAGTGAAGGTCCCAGGACTGGACACAGAACCCAAGGTGTGGCCTCATCAGTGCCAAGTACAGGGGGACGATCAGTGCCCTTGTCCTGCTGGCCACTCTACTGTTGATACTGGCCAAGATGTCATTGGCCTTCAGGGCCACCTGGGCACTTTTCCACTGGGAAGCTTTCCAGCCATTCTGCCCCAGTCTGTAGGTTGTTGTGACCCAAGGGCAGGACTTGACACTTGGCGTTATTGAGGATCACACCACTGGCCTTGGCCCATTGATCCAGCCTGTCTAGATCCTTCAGCAGGGCCTTCCTGCCTTCTAGTGGATGAACATTCCTACCTAACTTGGTGTCATCTGCCAACTGACTGAGGGTAATTTAATCCCCTTGTACAGATTACTGATGAACATATAGATGAGGAAGAGGCAAAGCAAACCACATGAGAAAAAGGCAAAGTCTATCAGAGAGAGGGAAATGTGGGTGCAGAGAGAAAGAGACAAGAACCCTCACAGTGAGAGGGGGAAGAGATATGGGAAAGGAAGAGTAAGAAGAACAAGTGGAGATAATGACCCACTTGGGAGGATGGGAAGCCACTCTGTTTTGGGAAGGACTCAAGAAAGCTTGAAAGACAGGTAGGAAATCTCCAAGATAGAGGAAATGCAAATCTAAGAGGGAGGAAAAGCAGGTTCAACACGAGCCAACAGCAGGGTATGGCTGGGGGAAGCTCTACAGATTTAGAAGAAAAACTATAGAGATAGAAAGGACAGAGAACGAGTGGGAAGCAGAAAGCACAAGTGAGAGACTGCAAGCTTAGGAGAGGCAAAGTACATGCAAGAAAGTATGTCTGTCAAGAGACTGAAAAGCATACAAAGGAGAAAGTAAAAGACAAAGAGACAAAGGGAATGAGGGAGAGAAGTTCTAGAGGAAAAGACATGAAAGAAGAAGGGTGGGAGAGAAGATGAGGACTCAGGTAAAAGATTTAACATGGGACAGAAAGGGAGAGTGCAAGCAACTTATATTTGAAATTATTTGAGTGCCTGTGAGAGCTGGAAAATCTGTGAGACATGGGAAAGCATGCAAGAAAGAAGAAAAGCTACAAAAGGTAAAGGAAGACACAAAAACGAAAAAAAGAGACAGAAGGACGCACAAGACAAAGACACCAAGAGACCAAACATGCACAAGAAAGCAAAAGAAAAATAAATTACATTCAAATGAGAGAGGGAGACCATTTGAATGCTTGCAGGAGGGAGAAAGTGCATGAGCAATGAGAGCTGCATGCATGAGAGGGGGGAGCTGCAAGATGGGAACACTCAAAAGAGGAGAGAAGTGTGCCAGCCAGGGGAAGAGCATATAGGTGAGGGAAGCAGGCAAGAGAGAGGGAGAAAGGTATGTGAGAGAAGGGGAGAAGGGTGTGAGAGAAGTGCATGAGAGAAGATGTAAAGAGCACATAACGCAGGAAGAACACATATGTGAGAAGGAGCAAGCATGATTGGGAGATGGAGAAAGTAAGCATGAAAGAAGGGGAAAAGCCATGATGGGGAGTCAGGGAGCCAAGAAGTGTGAGTGAGGAAATGTGTGAGGAGGAAAGCTCATGCAGAAGTACAAAACAGGGAGAAGCATGCTTGCAAGGGGTCAGAAGCATGAGAGTGACAGGAGTGCACTGAGGAGGAGAGCACAACAGTGGGGAAGCCCATGAGAGAGGTAAGTGTGGCCATGTCAGGAAGCACACATGTGCAAGTGGCAACAGTCTGGACATAAAAGAGGTGGAAAAACCAAACATGAGGGGTGATGAAAGCACAGTCATGAGAGACAGGTAAACTGCATGAGAAGGGCAGGCATCTGACAGGGTAGGAAAGCAAGAAGGAGGCTTGCTTTGAGGGGGGCAGAGTGAAGACAGGTGTAGCATCAGACAGAGACAGAGAGAGAGAGAGACTGACACAGTGAGAGAGGAGCATGAATAGAGGTGTTAAACCACATTCAGGTGCCACAGTTTGACTGAGACACCTCATACGCATAAATAAATATTTGCTCTTGTAATTTTGTGCTTTCTGTCTTGGTATCTCTCCTCAGTCTGCATGGAGCAGTCTTGTCTTGGTGCAAGTGTGAGAGGGAGAAAGGTGATGCACATGCAAGTGAGAAAAAATACAAGGTACAAAGTGTGTCCAAGACAGAAGGGAATAGTTTGGGGTGGGGTGGTGGCAAGAGGATAACAAGAGAGGGATAGGGAAGATACCAAGCCAAGTAAATAAAGGAATACAGAGGAATGATAGTAGAGGCAGCAAACAAGAGATAATGAAGGACAGTGAGTCAGAGACAGCAGGAAAGCACACAGGAGAATGAAACTTCATTTTATAGCAGCACCAAGCTTCACAGTCCTTCATCTACTATCAGTTGGCTTGACTAATCAAAATTTTCTTACACAGCAGTGCAGAAAAACCTAATCCCTTCCATAAGAAGTTACTAAAATTCTGCTTATTGAGGAATGATGTGTTTTTTGAAAACAACACATTGCATGACCACCTATTATCCTGCAACTCTGATGAAAGCAAGCTTTCCTCTGTTAAGTTCCAGTAGTCATAGTTCAGTAACAATAGGAAGGACTGCCATATGTTTATTTACAGACACAAAACTTAACCAACCTTTCGTTATTATCTTCTCAGCTTTTCAAGTCTTTTTAGAGTCCTGCTAACAGTTTCTGACTAGACTGTCATTATTCTCTCAGGATACTCTGTATGTTTACCTTTGGAACACAAAATTTTCCCTAGGTTACTCATGTCCAACATGGTTAATACTGATTGTTTTAATATATTCAATAAGCTCTGCATGTATTAACATTTAATGAACTCTTTTGTGTAAGCAACATTGGGAAATCCAACCACACAGGATGGCAGAAAAATACTGTCTCACAGCACAGAGGTTCCACACAAAAATAAAGGACAAATACTGCACCCTTTTGTACAGCAAAGTGGTACTGCATACCTGCACTGTAGGTAGTTGCAACTCTACAGATGGAATGAGAACTATCAACTCAGCTATGTGTTCTTGAGCATTAGTCACATGAAAACCAGAAGAACAAGAGGAAGAAGACAATGTAACCATGACAACCTCAATTCAGAGCTTAGGCAGAAATAAAAAAGATTTTCAGAATCCTTTCAATTCAGTATTACCCACAAAGAAAAAGTGATAGACCGTTTAAATTAAAAAGTATAGCTGATGTTACTCAAAGTGGTCTCTACCTAAGACTGCAGTTCTGTCATGAGAACAAATCTCATAGCATTGGCAAAAAATAGCATCAGTAAGACCATTTAAAAGCCAAGTGAATAACTCTCAATGATTTGGGCAGAAGCTAGCACACTGGAAGACAAGTTCTAAATTAGAGTCATCAGTAATTACTGGAAAGCAAACCTCATGTTGGATATGCTAACTCTACCAAAAATTAGACTGTAATTTTTAAAGTTCCAAATCTATTCAGATGCTTACTTTTATCTACAGAAAGCAAAAATAACCTAACCTACTCCAAATCTGTGTATTTATAAATTCTGTGCAAACAACTTTCCCTAATATTTACACAGAAAGTGCTTCAGCTCCTAAAAGTGATCCATGGAGCAAGAGGATGACATTTATTTTGCAAATGGCTTTGATGCAACTTGTTGTTTGTTTATAACAGGCAACCTTACTTTGCTGGATCACTTTCCAATTAGAAACTGCTTTTCAATACTGAGAGTCATGGCTGCCTGGAGGAAGTCTCATAGGAAAATTCAGTGCCTCAACAACATGAAAAAGGAATGAATGAAGAAGTATCCATCAAAGAGCAGTAACAAAATCCAAGAGCAATCTTTAGCCATCTCTATAATGACAGCATCTCAGGAAAAAAACTGAGTAGAATACTCTTCCAGCTTCTGGCAATAAAACCCCAGCCCAGTTTTAGCCAATCACTTCCAGACTTCCATGAATATCAACAAACAAGTAGATCACCTCTGTATTTCTGTTTATTTATTTAGAGAATGAGACTGCTAGCAGTACAACAGATAACAAGTATTACAGTTTCAGAGAATGCAGCAGCATATACTCTTCAATGAAAACATTTTTTCCAAATAACAAAGAAAGGAGTTAAACAGAAGAATTAAAAACTACTTGTATAAAATATTAAAGGGTTTACTGGAAAATGTTTGGATTGTCCCTTGTCTTTAAGGAGAGCTGCACTTTCTACCTAGGACTCAAAGAAAAGGTATACTGAAACACTCACTGCATGTCCAGCTTACATCAGAAAGAAAAAGATTTAATGCATTAACATGTGTAGTGAACAGGGGCCTCGATCAATCAAACATATTAGGCTGTAGATGGCAAAAACTGACATTAACTGCTGAAATTCCTTTAGCTAGCAGACCTTTCTAATCCTGTTTAGATCAGCATTATAAAAGAATTCAGAGCAAAATTTAAGTTTGCTGTGCTGGATGTCTACATTAACAAAGTAAAGGCATAGCAATAAAGTTATGCAACTATTAACACCCTCCTGTTGGGCATGCATCCATTTTCGTTATCTGAAAGCCATTTGCTAATGTGAAAGCACTGTTACAACTTTTGATATCTGAGGAAGAAAAACTAATAGGCATGCAGCCTTCCAGTGCTAGGAAACGCCCACCAGCTCACCCTGACACCTAACTAACTAAACCAACTACAACACAGATTTCAATGTGCTGGTAATCTTAAAACTATCACGATGCCTAACTCAAGAGTGGTAATTACACAACACTGTGAACATCACCCACATGACAATTTTGTTTGGGTAGGAGCTTGGAAACTGAATCCATCTGGAGTGTACTTCACAGTGAGGTCATATAATATAGGTCAAATTATCCAACAACATGGCCCTTTTCAAGTCATAAGGACCCAAAAATCCAAACTTCTAGTTCAGATCAAAGTAATGAGTGGTCATTGTAAAAACTACCTTTTACATGAACCAGGTGCTTGCAGGAATTTATGCAAGTCACACACAGAACACTTGGTTAAGTTCAGGCATCAGTTTAATCAGTACTCCCCATCTCAAAAATAGTTTCAAGAGTTATTGCACAGTTTCCATGGAGACTGAACCTAAAGAGTTCTTTCTATTTCTGTCTGTGAAAATCCCTTCACATTTATGCTGCCAAGTTTCTCAGGAGAGCCTGAAGGATTAAAAGAGGCAGTAATATCCATGTTAGTGTCTATCACATGCCACTTAATTATTTTAGAAACACATTTACCTTTCCATATGAGGAGAATATCTTATAGTTTCACGAGCCTGTTCAGATGAAAGCAAATTATTTAAGGACTTCCAACTACATTTCCACAGCAAATGTATTATCTGAAAACCTCCTTATCTTCTATTCCACCTTACCGTACCAGCAAAATACCTATGGGCTACATGTATCCAATGCACTTTCATCTCACAAGTAGGCTCTTAATATCTCTCATCACATCGCCACAGGAAAACTGATGCAGTCCAGGCTAGGATAAGTAGACATTCAGGTGAAGTGAAAAACTATTGAGATGCTGCAGAAATTCCATCTGAAGGCCATTCACCAGTGATCAACCCCAGGATGTCACACAGGGGCCAGTACTGCTTAATGTCTTCACTAATGACCGGGGTGACGGGGCAGTGCCCCCTCAGCAAGACAGCACACAATACAGAACTGGGAGAAGTAGTTTGTGCAGGAGCTGGGTCTGCAGAGGGGTCTGCTACTACTCAGGGGCATCTTGACAGGCTGGAGAAATGGACTGACAAGAAATTCAAGATGTTTAACAAAGGGAGACACCAAATTCTGCGCCATAGACCAGAACAGGTTTGGGGCTGACCATCTGGAAAGCAATGAGGTGGAGAAGGACATATGTCATTCCTGCTGGACAACAAGTTGAGCATGAGTAAGCAATGTTCCCATGAATCAACCCAGGGCTGTAGTGAGAAAAGTAGAGCCACAGGTTGAAGGAGGTGATCCTCCCTCTCTGTTGAGCAGTTATGAGATCACATTTGGGGCTCTGGATCCAGTCTTGGGGTCCTCAGTACAAGACAGACATCCACTAAAAGCTCACAAAGATGTCTCAGCAATTAGAGCATCTGACAAAGTGAGAAGCTGAGAAAGCTAGGAGTGTTTAACCTTGAGTAGAGAAAGTTCAGCAGGGTTCTCACCAATGTTCATAAATGTCTCATGAGCAGAAGTAAAGAACACATATTCAGACTTGTGCTCAGCAAAAGGATGAATGATATACAACAAATTCCCCCTAAACACCAATGAAAACTGTCTAACTCCAAGTTTTGCCATCTGCTGGAATAGTTACTCAAGAAGACCCTGGAGCATCTCTGCTTGCTCTGGCTGATCCTCCTTTGGGCAGGAGGACTGGACTCCAGACTCAAGTATTCTGTGGCTTCATAAATGCAAAGTGCTAACGAGGGAAGGGCGTGTATGTGTACTTGCTCCTAGGCAGTGATGCCCAATGCAACGAAGCTTTAAAGAATTTCAGCACAAAGCTCTGGTAAGCCAACCCAACTGATAAAGCTATAAATTACAAGGGCTCTCCTAAGTGGCTGAAATTAACAGAGACAGCCCTGGAGTCAGGGTTTCCTACCCAGGTCAACCTCCTCAGATGCAACAGCTCTGAAACAGGCTTCAGAATGCAAGGCTCTTTGCTACGAATGGCACTGCTGAGTGGTTCTGGGCACATCTTCATCTTGCTCTCAGGACTACATTACAAAGTAGGTGTTTGAACTCCACTGACCAAGGAATATTGCTAAAAAACAGTTAATAAGAAACTTTTATAAAGGACATCTTAAAGCACCTAGCACTTTTTTTTTTTTAAAGTTCAGTCTCCCATACATTTAAGGAAACACATGAAGCAGCCAACCCCCTGCCTTCTGCAGTTTCAGCTTTGGTTCCGAGGAGTAAGAATCATTTGGACAGCAATGGCAAAGCACAAGAGTAAAATAAAAAACATACAGACCAAGTTCTGAGCAGATTAACATACCAATTTAAGAAAGTCCCAACAGTGAGAGATTCCAGTCCATATTTACGTACTGTTTCATTGAGGAAACAGCCTCACCAGTTGACACAAATGAACCTTAAAATGGCTACAGACACAAGCTGCTTGATGGAATCTACTTACATAAGTGATGGGGGTGTTACAGGCCGTAGCTACCCACTTGAGAGCAGGTTAAGCCAGCACTGTACCTGGCAACAATACTAGCTGAGATTTAATCTGCAAAAATTCAACCAGGAAAACATCAGAACAACAACCAACACTACTGTAGAGGCATATTATTTGAAGCAATATAAAACAAATACAGATACTGGAAGATTTTTTCATCAAAAGTTTTTTGTTATTTTGTTAGAAGAGCTTTCCAAAAGCATGCTGTATGTTATCATTTTCTCTTCATTGTATGTTAGTGTTCATCACAGTGTGCAGTCTAGGTTTTGAACAACAAAATAAAACTGCAGTTCTTTAAATTATGGGAGCTCATTTTTTTCCTTCTCTTTCCCCAGACAATGCCACCAAGGCAGTGTTGTCAACTCTGCTTGGAATCCTCCAAGCTCAATCAAAAAGTGGCAGTTCCAAAGCACCTACAGTGTAATGATGAAGAATGGAGAGTGGGACCTTTAAAAATAGCCCAACACGGCAGAAATATGGATGTGAACAGTTAAACGGCACAGCACTATTTTAAACAAATCACGGCAGAGGTATAAAGGAATTGGGAAAAACAGGACATCAGAGAATTCAAGCATTACCCAGATTCATGGGTCACATGTTTACCAGAAGACAAGTGGTGACTTTTATATGTACATGGTCACTCTTTCCTTAAATAGAGCTGAAAGAATGGAGAAACTCGAAGAGTTTGGATGCTGGAAAGATGTATTGATTGAGCAAAGCAGTACCTAAAGCTAAATTGGGGACCATTAGAAACAGAGTTAAAACTCACTTTGTTGTCAAGCCAGCAGATAGTAAGGAAAATTCAAGAAAGGGCTTTTGAGGTTACCCAAATTAAGACATCAATAATTAGTGTACTCCACATCCATTCCTCCAGAAGCAAAAAAACCCAGAATGAACAGAGGAAAGTCTGGCTTTCAGAAGTACTATATTCAAAAACCAGTACTTAGATCATACAAATCTATTCAAGACCAAAGGTTACTTCAGGGTAGCTGGCCTTAAACTAAGAGGTAAGGCTCTACAGTGAGTCTTAATTTACAGTAAGAAGTGCATGAATAAAGGAATACAATGGCCCAGCACTGGTCTGCATAAATCCACTGCAACGAAGTAGGGAGTGCTAGACATCTTTAGAGAGCCATGTAGCCACAGGCAAATCTGTGAACAAAGGTTAATCACTGTGAATACCTGTTAAAGGAGCCTGTTAATACAGAACAATGGACACAGTATCTGTGCAGGAATTTAGTCTGCTAGAACAGGTCCCTCCTGGCTCAAAAACCTCCAGCCTGCAGCTTGGTCAGCTGGTGATCCCATCTCCTTACACCTTTAATGAACACAACTGAGCCAACAGAAGTACACCGTGTAGGCATAGCCCAAAACAATGAAGCAAAAGGAGAAGAGAGAAGCCAGAAAACAAAGATCACTGACAGGGTGAGACCAGATGACACTGTGTAGATCAAAGGGAGTCAGAGGTTTACAATGCGTAAGGCACAAAGTAATGATAAACTAAATTCCCAATGTCTAAAATCCCGCCTGCTGAGCCTAGTGTAGTATTTCTACATATAGTATGATATATACTATATATATGATATATACTGATATAGTATATATCACTAAAAAAAAAGATTTAACTTCCACAGGTAACAGAGAAAGTACTCTGAGGTGGTAAGAATTTAGTCACTGTCAAATGTTAATTCTGTGAAAATACATCAAGTTTTGGCATTTATGCACTGATATGATACAATATGGAAATCACAACTCTCCTATTTTAACATATTGTATCACTCAATTTAAATACCCTGAATGATGAGTTAAAAGCAATTTTACAGAGTCTAATTGGATTTTATATGCACACTCTTAAATTACATTAGCATTTTACAACTGTCCTCTTAAAATTCCAATGCATTAACTCATTTTACTTTAACTCATCCACCAGGCGAGATACCCAGAAGTACAAATATTTTAGCTACAAATGACTGCAATAACCAGTAACATACAATTATATTAGTATGTTTTATTTATAAAACCTTGCATGTCACTATGTCAAAGAAGGGCATTCAAAGAACATCATGTTAGTTAAGTCTGAATTCCTATTCTATTACTTTAAAACGTCCTTCTCAGGTCTCTGACTTAAAAGGTTTCAAGAAAAATGTTTTTAGGCAGAACATGCTGTCATAAAAAAAAAATATAATAAAATTTTAAGTAATTTAGCACAGCAAACTGAGAACTCATTAAGAAACAAAATTAGTAAAACATACATGTGTATTCCCAGAGCAAAACTTCTACAGATAAAATGAAACTGGAAGAGTTAGGTGATACAAACTTATACCAAAAAACAGGACATGCATTTTTTTAACACAAAACTAACTTTCAGGGAAACAAATTATGTGAACAAAAATTTCTTTGAAAAGACACACACTTTATGGATGGTATTTATATCTGCAGCACATAGAGGAGCATTACTTTAGTTCAAAAATTGTTACCTGCTAACTTCAGAACTCAAGTAGCACAGCAGATGGATGGCCCAAAGGAAAGGTCCGGCATATGTTGCAAATGCTGTGAGGAAGATAGCTGGTATCTCCACATAGCTGTCTAGCCCCACAAAACCTGCTGAAACATCCACAGTAGCAATGCCATTTGAATTTCCCTGAAAATAGGGAAAAAATAGTAAATATCCAAATACCTCCAAAGATACATTTAGAATACATTACAAAAATATTAATTATTGCACCCATTAAGAACTTACTCTTTAAATTCCTTTACAGCACAGCCATATTCTTTACATCTGAATTTCAATAAAACAGCTTATCAAACAAGTGCTTTCAATTAGAATTTAGGGATTAACAAAGGTATAAACAGCATGCTATTTTGCTTATTTTGTCTGCAAATTAACATGTCTATTGTTTAGGAAGTTACATTCAAAAAAAAGAATTTCAAATAAACAGCTACAGTTGCTGATTTCAGTCACATTAATGAAAAAGATTCACTTTTCATCATACAAGGTTCAAACACAAAATTTTAGGTCTGCTGCCTAAAATTACACCAGGAAATAAATATTTCTTGCCCTTAGAGACAGCAGGACTCTAATTTAGAGCTGTAATGGAACACTACATCACCCACCTGCCTGCCTCACAGCACAAGTTCCTACATGTAAACAGATTAAGACAGGCAAATTTAGAGAGGTTTCTCCTTCTCAAGCTTCTATATCACATAAGATTGCACTGAAATAGACCAGAAGTCAGTCTAGATAGCTTGAATCATCAATAAAAGGCATTTAAACCTACCAAGAGAAAAGCAGAAGGAACATACAGCAATTAAAGTATCAAGAGCTGTCAAAGTCTGATGTGTTTTACCTAGTTTTCGTTTCCAGTGACCAGGACCATTAAATAACAAGGAACAATACAAAATTGAAGGAAGTGTTTTTCACTGAAAATCTCAAAGTATTTAACTTTACCCGAATACCTACAGTAACAAACACACCCTATGATTAAGGCATATTAAGAATATTTCTTAAATTAATGGGTCACAGATAGGTTTCCTCAGTGAGAAAGCTCTCAGATCTTCTTGCTGTACTTTGAGAAACTGATCAATTTCTACAGCGCTGATATTCTAACATCCATCAAACCCTCTTTTCCCACCTACAGAATCCCAGAACAACACTAGTGTAAGGGCTGTAACCACCAACAGCCTTAGACTCAATCCCAGCAGAGTGTATGAGGAGTGGCAGCTCCCCATGTCCTTCAGAACTGACCTCGGCTCACCTTAGTGACTGCAGTCCCCTTGAACTGCAAGCTAACCCAGCAAGGAAGTGCTATTATCAAATACACCTTTCTGTCACAAAGTCCAGAGCACACAGGGAAGCACAAAAGATAGGCAGCTTTTTTAGGTACATAACTAACTAGGCACCAGCAAAAAAAACATTCCTGAGACAGCTCTAAAATCTAAGAGAAAAATGCCATCTGGGTTGACGTAACCATTAAGAGCTCATTATAAGTAGTCACTAACCCCATGAATCCCAACACGAAGGTACCTCCAGAATGTAAGGGGAGGCTGAAGCTGTAAGAGGGCAGTATGGCATGGATTTTACCAAGATACCATACAGTAGAAGAATCTTGACTTATGACTGTTAGTCTTCCTCATTTTGACTTGCATCATGCACCACTGTAGTAAATCACTGCACCAGTGTAACCAATTATTGTTAGGCATTTAGTGTAAGGTCTAGCAATGCCAGGAGCAAAGCAAAGCATAACTAATGATAAGCAGCTAAAAGAAAAGCATGTTTGTGCCCTGGAACATGTAATATGAGACTAGAAAAGAAAGCTGTAAAATAAGGCTACTCCTCAGGTTTAACTGATATACAGACTGAAGTCATGGCAAGAGCAGAAAGTTAGGTGTAGCACTTTGAGTGCTGGCCAGGGTGCTGCTTCTCAACAAGCAAAAGTTTGACAAGAACAGGTAAGGAGGCAACCTGCTCTCTTCCTCCAGTCCCTGTCCACAGCAGCAGATCTTTTGCCCACCACATCTACTTATTTTTGATTTCCCTTCTTCTCCTCTACATGATGCGTACGGAGTAGAAAAGCCGAGACATCAGGAGGTGCTTCCTGCTCGTGCCGTGAGGAGCTGAAAGGTCTCTGTACACTGTCTGATCCACGTGCACACGCACATGGCTGATCTCTGGCACCTTGGGTCAACTCCCCATCCCACTGTATGTGAGTAGAAGCAGGAGTAAATGCAGTGCTGCAGTGCATGTCATTGGTCCTGCAGAATCAGTGCAGGCAGGAAGATGTACTCCCCTCTGGGACGTAGTCAGGGCAAACTAAGGAACCCGGAGGAAGGAGCAGGTTCCCCTTCTCCTCAGCTCCCTGAGTCCCTTCCCAACAGGCTTCACTCCATCTGTCTTTGTTTAAAGTGACACAGCTGTAGAACAAGGATGCACATATCTAGATCCACTTACAACACTTACAACTCCAATCCCACTGTGAAGTGTGCAAAGATCTTACTCCTTCCATGAATCTACTGAACCTCATGGATACTACTGCCACTGAGACTACTGGAAGAGCCCTGGTGAGGAGTAAGAAGTATTTTTTCTTCATATTAGGTATCTTTCTGCAAGACAAATTCATGTATTTACACTGAATTTTCATAGCTTACCTATTCTAATACTCCACACAAAAAACCCCTGACAATTCAGAGTGCCTCCTTTTCTTTTAACATATCACTCTAGTATTTCAGAAAAGGTTGGCCAGAAAGGTTCTACTGTCTCTGGACAGACCTTGGCGCTTTCAAGACCCTGAGCCATCTCATTTGACCTCACAGATGACCTGTTCTGCAAATGGGACTGAACTGTAAGCCTGCTGAAGTCCTTTCCAATGTAAGGTATCCTACAATGCTTTGAAATCGCAACAAGAAAAAGTTAAAGCAACTTTAAAATGTCACTCAACCCATCTCTTTACCTAAAGGCAAGAGGAATTAGACATAAATGATTCTAAAAATGTACAAACCTATTCTGGTTTCCTCCAGTGATAAAAACCATCAGAAACTGGAAGTCTATTTTCTTTCTCCCATTCCGCAGATATACTGCTCTAAGCATGGCAACAAAATCCCAAAAGACTAATAAATAAATACATGGAATTTTTGTTCATTTATGAGCTTTCATGCAAGGAAACAAAAATACTTTTACCAATATTAACTGCAAAATAAGTTTTTTAGGAGCTGGTTTATTAAAGAGAAACAACCAAGTTATTTATTTCTATTTTTACTGCATTTTAAGGACAAATAGTAATGATAAAGATACAACAGACTTTTGGTAAATGACTGCTGAGTTATGAGATGTGGACAACAGGGCTTAGGAGAAAATAATCAATTATTCAAGATCATTGAAAAATTCATCAAGAGATTCTCAAGCTTGCAATAATATCCAGATAAATAAGTAGCATTCTGACTAAATGTATTAACATCATCTATTTTTGACAAAACTAGAGTATTTTAAACTTTGCTTCACTTCATCAATTCACACAAAGTGATAAATAAAGCAAAGACTTTAATTACTAAAAGAAGACTAGAAAACAAATTGGGTTTACCCAGCTCCACATTAATAACATAGCACTTTATCCAGACAATCTCTAAAAACCTCCAAGCATGAAGACTGCACAACCTTTGTGTGAGCAACCTTTTCCTCCTATTCACAAAAAGCTTGTTAAAATGCTAGAAAATGGCACAGCCTTCCCATTAAGTTACAACTGTTTAACAAATTTGCCTTTTAGATCGAAATTGCCAGAAAGCAGAAAGGGACACCTGGTTCTGCAAAGGAAGGTAAAAAGTGTGCAAACAAGGCAGATGAGAGAAGTAAGTCAGGACTCTTCAGTGGCATGTCCAGGTCAGGGCTAGATCCAGTGACAGTGATCAGGGCTAGATGCAGTCCAAGGATTACAAGTCTGTAGTGACAAGGTAAGTCCAAGATTAGGCCAGAAAGCCCAGCCATCAGGCCCAGGTCCAAGGCAGGATCAAGCAAGTACAAAACAGGCACATACCTGTTTACACAGCTGGGATACAACACAGGCAGTAAAACATCAGATTAAAGCAGAACCAGAATGGAAAGAAGGGCCAGGCCCCTGCCTCTGTTTTTCTCCCACCAGCTCCTCTCTCCATCAAGAACATGACTCTGAGGTCTGCTAACTAAACTCCGAGACAGGAGATGTACTCAGCGTTCAGACACAGATGAAATGTAAAAGGCAAAATCAAGTGTAAGGTCAAGGCATTTGTTTTCAACCCACCCTTAATTTTTTTTTTCCTACTTACATTCAAAATCAAAAAATTAGCTTCTACACCCAGGCCCTTCATTTTTGTCCCCATGTATATCAGCCATAGCAACTGATTCATGAAAAGTAGTATCCATTCCTGTCAGCCTTGCTTATTCAGTACACTTAGGATTTCACAGATCTACTTCCATAGTCTTGAAGGACTCTACAATACCTTTTTAAAAGAACAGTGCCTCATTCATTAAATTGCTATCCTGAACAAGGCTATTTTTACTGTCATATTCAAAAGGCCATCACTTACAATCCACACTCAGTAAGACAGAGTAACTGCTTTAGTCATTATGTACCATATTGTCTACCAAGATTTAATAAAGGCTCAGCAACATGGGCAAGTCTCATTTACTTCATAATCACACCAAGACATGTGCAAAACATAGTTCTCCAAACCGCTCTCCTATTTCCAGATGGAAGCATTCTGTGTTTCATTTATACTTCTCTTCTCCTGCCTCATTTAGCTAGCACAGTTTAAATTTAGTATCCAATGTGATCTACATCACCAACAAATTTCAGTGGCTTTCAGTTTTTGTATTTCAACCATAAGCCTGCTATTTTTTTGTATGCTACATTAGATCTTTATGCCTCTCTGGAAATTAAAACCCTAGCACCACTCTGAACCCAGTCAGTTTAATAGTGACAGCTCTAATGACCATAAAAATTAGAAAAAACAAAGTCAGGGATGACATTTAAATCTATGCCAGCAGCACATATCATGCCTAATAACACAACTGTGCTTCCTTCACATCTCTCCCCTAGAATTCTAGTACAGATATTGCTCACTCCTGAGGCAGTAAACACGTGACTATCTTTTACCAAGATGAGCTGAACAGAGGTCAGTACTGAAGGTGAGAATTTGATGGACTTCTCCAGCACAAACAGCCCAGCTGTACTCCTGTAATGTTCATTCAGTATTTGAGAGCAAACCATAGATGCTCTGTCTGAAACACAACCCTGTCCTAAGTCAGTCAAAATGTAAGAACTCAGGATGGTCATGGACAGGACAGGCAGTTCCTGAACCTGGGACACCTGAACTTTCCTCAGTAAGAACACTGTCACTTCACTGGGAGGCAAAGAAGTAAGACAGGGATCTGAAAGCTGTCACCAAGCAAAAACCTTCCTGGTTTTCCCAGCATAAAGGAAAAAGATCAAAGTGCTTATTCAAACACTTAAAATCTGTTACTAAACCAGTATGGGTACATCTAGAGTTCCGCCTTCCATCACCTACCTAAGGAAGAGCTGGAAAATGTATACAACCATGCAAAATCATCTTCACCTGAGACACTTGTCTATGGCACTCTTGAGATACATAAAGACTTAAAGGCTTGAGTGCCTGCATTTGTCACAGGAGGTGTGAGTAAACAGGGAAAACTGCATTGCCATGAGGAGATTGAAGCACATTTGAAGAGGAGAGGTCACCTCCATGTGCTTGGGAGAGGGGTGTTCCAGTACAGGGGAGATTTTTCTTCCAAATCAGGTCCACAAATTGGCGTAAATATTGGTAAAAGTTCACCTGTTGTGTATCTGGTATGGATCCTGCATCTATAGTTCAGTGACTGACACTTAATTATCAATATATAGTTGTCAGTTAATTATGTGTCACTAATAAATCAAAGAAACATTTCAATTCTGATTTTAAGCTATACAAACTGAGCAGTTTTCCCTTTTCAAAAAGTCATTCATACTCTAGACAGAACGTAAAGGAAAGGGAAGGAGATATTTAAATATATTTTAAAAAAAATAATGAAGAATTTGTCAGCTTTTTGATTTTCCCAGATAATGCAAATCAGAATGCCACATACTGAGAAAAACAACATAAAAGAGGCATGAAATTACACTTCATTTCTGCAGGAAGTTCCTTCCATCCTTGGAAATACGGCCCCAGACTGGAAAAGCTATTCTCAGAATAAACTGAGAGGAATTTATGAATTGAAGAGAGAGCATTAATTAGATTTTGAGACATCTTTGTAGCCTCTGTAATTTATGAACTACCTGCTCAACCATTCTATTTTTCTATGCTAATATTCTGTATATCAGATAACTGCTTTCAATTGTGAAATGCAAAAAAAACCCTCTTAGACTTGTATGGTTCAATTTGGTTTTTTCCATACCTTCACAACAGTTTTTTCATCAGAGAATAAAAGAACAAGCTAACATCTAAAGATGGGTATTTTGGCCATACTCTCAATCTCTATCCAAAAAGGCATCTAATATAAATGTACTTCCAACATTTTTAAGAGAGAACCAAAAACGAGTTCTCTAAGGAGTTGGGGGAAGGGGTTGTGAAAGAAAATTCCATCTGTCTTGACACTTAAAAGCTCTTTTTTCACTAGCAGAATTGATTTCTCTATTTCTGAAACATTTCTAGCATGTTCTAAAAATACAAAAATAAAAAGAGAAATAAAGACAGAAAATAGAGGAAATCCTTCGTGTTCTATTACAATTCATTTGTCATTTTAACCCATCTTGGGCATGGTGAGTAGGCATACACCTTGATTTTCCAAGTGAACAGACACACACAAAAATTCTAGAAGACTGCTGGCATGTTCTTCTGAAATTGATACATTTTTAAAGGGTCCTGTGCTAAAATGACTTAAGAATTCCTCAAAATTTTTGCTAAGCCATTGCTAAATCAAAATCATCTTTTCAAAGCTGGAGCTTTAGGACATGTGATGGGAAACAAAAAGGCAGCTTCTTATCTGTCCCTGCTCTATTTTATACAGAGCAGCATGGGAACCAACATGGGGGAAAGAGTTTTGCTGTGCTTCTAACAGGAGCTTCATAAGTAACTATCACCTAGATCATTTCCCAGATCTTACAGTGACAGGAGATGCACAAAGACCCATCTAGAAATCTGGCTCAAAACAAAGAAATGGAGAATTTCTCTTTTACGAGGTTTGGATGCTGTGACTCAGAAACATGTCTATGTGGAAGAAATTCCCTTGTCAGAACTAATTTTTCAAATATCCTGAAGTTTGCTGAAATCTGTATCATACTGGAAGTTATTATTTCTAGAAGAAATGTCAAAATTGCCAGCAGAGTGATGGGGCCTAAGCAGATGCTTTGAAATTGAAGGATACCCAAAACCACAATTTGTAGCCAAGTAAAATGGAAATCACTTATTCCAGTCTTCTAAAAACAAACAAAAATATCCTCAGTTGCAAGGGGAGCTGAAACTGCAAAACATTTGTCATGAAAAAGAAGCCTTTCCAATAACACCAGTTTAAGACCACTAGAAAGCTGAAACAGATGTAACCAGATCCTGTTATCATCTATTGGTCTTGTGTAAATATATTTTTAATAGTATAGAAAATCCCTATTGACACAGCACAGTGGAAAGATGTATCAATCTCTTGATAGCTCTAGCAGCTTATTTCTGGAAAATGTTTACAGCTGCTTCAAAATTTGTGTAAATTCTTCCAGAAAAGTCAGTCTGAAATTTTTTGGCATCATTCAGAGCAGAAAAGACACAACATTTAGCCTGCCATATTACGCTTCCAAAACAAAACTATTAATTCAAGAACTTCTTGTTTTCTTTTCCAACTTGCCATACTGGCTGAAGATACATGGGCTACATTTATCTAGGGCACTTTCACCTCACAAGCACTTTTAAGCATCTCTTCAGGCAAACAAATGGATGCAATCCAGGCTAAGAAGCTGGACACTCATGTGGACTGGAAACTGCTCAAATGGAACTGGAAACTGAGCTCACAGGGCTGCCATCAGCAGCTTGAAGTCCATCTGGAGGCCAATCACTAGTGGTCAGCCACAAGGATTGACACTGGGGCTGATACTGTTTAACATCTTTACCAATGACTTGGGCAGTGGGGCTGAGTCCTCTCAGGGAGTCTGCACATAGTACAGAACTGGGAGAGTGCTAGATACAGCAGATGGGTCTGCTGTCCCCCAGACAGACTCAACAGACTGGAGAAATGAAATGACAAGCCACTCAGGAAGTGCACCAAAGGGAAATGTCAAATCCAGTACTTGGGGGAGGAATAAAGCCATTCCTTTGGTCACACTGGGAACTAACCATATGGAAAGCAGCTTGGAAGAGATCAGCCAGCCACTGCCCTTTTTGTGCAAAGATAAAGAGCACCTGGGACTTCATTAAGGGAGAGCCTCACTAGCTGTTTAAGGAGGATGCTCCAATCTCTCCAAAAAGCTGTGGTGAGATCAACATTTGGGTGCCTGGGTGCAGTTCTGGGCTTGCCACCACAAGAAAAGCCAGGGGTCTGCCACAAAAAGTCCACTGAACCACCACAGACGATAATGGGAAAAAATGCACCTATCATACAAGCAACTTTCTGAGTCATTTTACTCTCAGGAGGAGAAAGCTCAGCAGACATCATAACAATGTTATGATGAGGGGAAGTACAGAAAATGTAGCCTGACTGTGACTGTCTCAGTCACAAGAGTGACTAGCAAAGGGATGAAAAGCAATACACAGACATACAAGAAGTTCTGAGCAAAACCAGAAAAAGCTTTTTTTACTAGCTAGGGTGATCAAGCCCTGGGACCAACTGCTCAGAGAAAAAGCAGAGTCTTCTTTCGGGTATTTGAAATAGGGAATGGACACAGTTCAGAACAAACCTCATCTGTTTGACCTGCTGCTTCATGCAATTGGGTTGGACTAAATGATCTTCAGAGGCATTTTCCAGCTTCAGCTCTCCCGTAATTTCATGGTTCTGTGAAATTCTCAGCCAAGTGTACCAAGAATTCAGTATCACTGAAAACACTTATGAACCATTTGCTGCTTTATGAAAACATCTGAACCATTCTTTATTAGTCTCTTTTCCGTAACTAGGATTTTCTTGCCAGCCTCCCCACCATTAAATTTCTGGCAGCTGTTTTTGTGTGGTACCTCAGTACAGAGATGGCTCCATCTTCAGCATTTTGCCAGCTGCAGTAAGGGGTGCTCTCAGAAGGCTGTATTCAAAGCTGACTGCCTGAACAGTAACCTTCAACACATGCAAGAGCCACTCAACCAAGACATGCTATGCCCTCTGAACAGAAAAAGTGGTGGGAAGGGATGAATCAGGATGATCTTACTGCATCAGCAATTTTTCCCTATCTGGACATCCAGTACCCTCAATCAAGCCAACCCTCAATCTGCAGTTACAGTACCCTAAGCTTGACCACAATTTTAACTTGCCTCAGAGGTAAAGTCAACACAGGTCCCACACTGAAATTTTGCAAACCCCACCTCTGATTCCCAGGCTAACAAATGCCCTCTTTAGACAGCCTGCTATGCTAAGGTTCCAACAAAACTAGAAATAGAAAGATCTTCTCTAGCTTCACTGTAATTCAAAGTTTTGTGGAATTGTAACCTTATTTGCAATGCAGAGAACTATGTTATTGAAGTTAGTAAGGCTCCTCAGGAAAGAAGGAATCATTTGATATAACAGGAAAAAAAATAATTCTGGTTTTCATAAAAGATATTACATGCCACAGCACTTTCCTTCAGTCTTAAACAGTATACAGACCTATTGTAAGCTTCAAAAACAGTGACAAAAGCCACCTGCCTTTTACTGGTACTCATCAACTTAGATGACATTTTTAAATTAATCATCACCTGAAAAGTACTTACAAGGCCCATTAACAGACCAAAATCAGCCTGGTATAGGTCCCTGACTAACACTTTTGGAAATCTACATTGAAGATAAGACACTAAGGTATGCCTCCTTCCCTGATTCTGAAAACAAAACGTCAATAAAGCATTTAGAAACTAAACCCTTCTGAGAACTCAGTAAACTCTTCCACTCAAATATTTAGCATTTTATTTACAATGGAAAATATTTTGTTGCAAAACTATTCCCTCTCCCACCTCTGCAGCAGAGAGTATTCAGCTTACCTGAAAATAGAAGAAAGCTTGGCCAAACCAGTAGTGCATGATAGTAATCTGTGCTGCATCAAATTTCAAAGGTAGCCAAATATATTTTGTCATCATTGTCTGAATCAGCAGACAAAACACCAAGACTGGTAAATTGTGAGGTCTAAATAGAAGAGCTGCTAGTAGAACCAATCCACTATATATTTCCCATAATCCTGTGCTCTTCGTGCTGAAGTCTGCAGAAATAACCTGTGACTTTAGTAAATCTTTAGTGCCAGTGAAGACTATGCCAAGAACAAAGACATAAACAAAACGAGCTTCAGTAATCCCCCTAAAGAGAAAATAAAATTGAAAAAAAATTAATAAAATAAAACAGAAGGATGAGTTATTTACTAATACCTATTACAGAGTCTTTCAAGAGAGGTCAAGACCAATCAGTTCTGCCAAACAGGTCAAATCCAAGGTTAGTATTTTTCAAATCCCTAAGCAATTCCATTACAAAAAATGGTATGTATTAAGTTGTAAGTATAATTAGCACTTACACTATCTTCAAACCACCTATAAATTCATTTGCCTCTCAATTTCCAGTGAAAGCCAGCTTCTGAAGGAAACACAGCACATTGCCCAAAAAAGCTGACAAGGACAAGGACCAGTAAGCTTAAAAACCGTGACCTACTATTCTAGAAGTGCAAGGTCTGAGAAACTAACACTGAAAAGGACCACAGCAAGTCATCTGGTTCAACCTTCCTGCTCAAGGCTCAGCAGGGTCATCCTACAGCACATTGCACAGGATTGTGTCCAGACAGTTCTTGAGTATCTCCAGTGAAAGAGACTCCACAACATCTCCATGCAACCTCTTCCAGTGTCTGGTCATCCCCACCGTAAAGACATTCTTCCTCATATTCAAGCGGAACTTCCTGTGCCCCACTTTCTGCCCATCATCTCTGGTCCTATTGCTTGGCACCACCAAGAACAGCCTGGATCCATTCTCTGACACTTTTCCTTCAGAGACATTGGTGAGGTTGTCTCCCTGTCATTCTCTCCTCAAGGCTGAACAGGCCCAAGCTCCCTCAGCCGTTCCTCGTAAAAGAAATGCTCCAGTCCCCTAACTACTTTCAGAGTCCACCTCTCAACTTACTCTAGGACCTCCATGTGTCTCTTGTCCTGAGGAGCCCAGAACTGGACACAGCACTCCAGATGTGCCTCACCAGGGCTGAGTAGAGGGGCAGGATCACCTCCCTTGACCTGCAGGCAATGCTCTTCCTAATGCACCCAGGATCCCATTGGCCATCCCTTCTTGGTCACAAGGACACACTGCTGGCTCATGGACAGCTTGCTGTCCACCAGGACCCCCAGGTCCTTCTCCACAGAGCTGCTTTCCAGCAGGTCACCCCCAGCCTGTGCTGTGGCCTGGAGCTGTTCCTCCCCAGGTGCAAGACCTTGCACTTGCCTCTGATGAATTCTGGACAGTTCTCTGCCCAACTCTCCAGCCTGCTGAGGTCATTCTGAAGGGCTGCACTGCTCTGCCATTTAGCCAGGACCTCAGTGTCCACTCATCCACTCCCTACTTCTTGTACTTGTCTCTGAGGGTATTGTGAGAGACAGTGTCGAAATCCTTGCTGAAATCAGGGTAGACAACATCCACTGCTCTTCCCTCCTTCATCTTGGTAACTTGTTTCATTGCAGAAGGCAATCAGACTGGTCAAGCATGATTTACCTTTATTGAATCTATGCTGACTACTCCTGATCACCCTGTCATTCATTTGGATAAATATAGCCTCATTTCAGAATGAGGTGCTCCCTCTCCAGGGACTGAGATAAGGCTGACTTGCTGGTAGTTTCCTGGATCCTCCTTTTGAAGACTGGGGGTGACATTTTCTTTCTTCCAGTCCTCAGGCACCTCTCCTTTCACAGATGATCATTAGAAGCCTCACTATGCCTGCCAGCTCCCTCAGCACCTGTGGATGCTTTCTATCAGGACCCATGAGTTTGTGGATGTCAGGTTTGCCTACATATTCTCTAACCCAATTCTCCTTGACCAATGGAACGTCTTCCTTCCAACATTCTTTCACTCAGGTCTCCTGGGTCAGAGACCGCTGGCTGGTCTTGTCAGTGAAGACCAGTACAAAGAAGGCATTCAGTAATTCAGACTTCTTTGCATATTCTCTTACAGAGGCCCCTACTTCATCTAGTAAAGGGCCCACACTATCCCCCTAGGTTTTCTTTTGTTTTTCATGTATTTGAAAAAGCCCTTTTTGTTGTCTTTGACATCCTTGGCAAAATTTAGGTCCGGATGAGCCTTGGACTTCCTTGTCTCATTTCTGCCTTCTCTGACAACCTCTCTATAT
>VZRX01011939.1:0-33542 GCA_013398075.1 Notiomystis cincta
CAAACAAACAAACAAACAGAAGCTAACTTCAACAATAAATCATTTGCAACAAATAAGTTTTTTTAGTTCAATTCCCAAAACACAGAAGTAGGCGCTGGAAGATGTAGTTGTCACATCCTGGTGAAGGTTGCCTGTCACTTTATATCAAAGCAAAACACTGTGTTTCATTCACATGGTTTTAATTTTTAAGATAAAACACAAAATTAATATTTTGGTGCATTTTCCCCAAAACCTTTAATCTCAAAACATCTTTGACAAAAATTACTGTTTTCTTTTATCCTCCACTTCTCCTTCCCAGTCTCCCTCAGGAGTTAAATCCACGTGGAACTCAATTTAAGGAACAGAAAAGGGGCAGAATGCATTCATTTCAGTACACGATACCCTAAGTATTGGCTGGTGACAATGCCCATTATTCTGCTATGCACAGATAGGACTAAATTCTCTCCAGACTAAGGCAGCGACAGACAACACATAACTTCAACTGGAGAAATCAAGTTAAGTAGGTGAAACATATCACATGGCACCTCGAAAATCTGTGAAGAAATTTTCTGTGCCTTTAAAAAGGAGCAAGAATTACCACACTTCCTTAATAGGTTTCTCATTGCTGTAATGCAGGAAGTAATTTATTAGGCATCCCAGGCTTCTTCAGCTCCACAAAGGTTTTTGAGAACTACTGTGGGGGCCAGAGCACACCTGGAAGAATGAGGAAGAAATCCAATAGTGCAGATTTTCCAGGAAAAAGAAGCCCCTGACCCTTTCCTATTAGACAGTAGCACATCGGCCACACTGAGAGCATGACAGGCAGCAGGACTCTTGCTGCTCTAATCCTTCAATGTGCTGACACACTTTTGTATTTTAATGGATTTTCTTTCTGCTGGTTACTACTGTGGATGCTTCTATTAGTAAGTGTTAAGATAGGAATGAAATGGGAAGTGTAGAGCACACCTTAAAGCGCCCATAAAAATGCACCAGGCCAGCCTTGCCCCACTGTGGAGAGCAAACTCTGCACAATAACAGAGGCTCTTGAGCCACCTCGGGGCTTGTGGCCTCCATCTAGGTAGAGACAGAGCCTGTGGTGGCAACAACAGCCCTGGTGCCAAGATGGAACATGCCATCTGAACAGCCAAGGGAGCCAGGACAGCCAGGAATTTAGCAGGGAGGCGTTAGCAGGAGCCAGGAAGGGTCAAAGCGACGCTGGCAGAAATAATGCCTCTAACAGTATCCTTAAGCCCATTAGAGGAGCACCAGGAGCATGAGCTATTATTCAGGGTGGGAAGAAAAGCAATTTGCAAAAGCAGAATTAAAATCAGAAGATGATCTTATGGCTTTTGTATTACTGTTTTCAAATTAAGCAATAAAAAGGAGTGTGAATTGCATTCTATTAATTCCTACACAGTGTTTTCATTCTTGGGTAGTCAATGCAACAAGGGGTGAATTAATGCTACTTTGTTCTGACACTGTTGTGATTACAAAATGCTAATTTTAAGAAATATTTATATTGCTAATTAAGGAAGAAGGTCAGAAGTTCTAAGCTCCAGCTGCAATCAACACAGTTCACTGCTCTGAATTTTACAAGTTCTGAGCTGTGAATTGTGCTGATTGCAGGCACAGCTCTGGATTCTTATTAGCCAGGCAAACCACCCCAATTCTACCAAACATTTTATAATATATTCTACTATGTTGTACAAATCCTGCCACTATGATGCAGACATTAATATCATGAAGTGCAACAATAAAATTCAATCGGTATCAGCATAAATTGTACACATGGATTTTAGAAATAAAAAAAACAAAGGCAATAAAGCTGTGAGTACTTCATCATGCTGATATGAGAAGAAAAGTGAGTTAATTGTACAGAAAAGAACCTGAGGAACCAAAACAAAGTGAAAAGAAAAATCAAACTAAGAAAATCCAGAAAAGAGGAGATTATGAAACTATGTCTGTGTCCACATGTCCATGTACAAAGTCTTAGGTTAGAAGAGAATTCAGCTGTATGCAACTAAAGCAAAGCAATCACAGAACAGAAATTATAACAAATGAAATCATGGTTGTGGTGTTCTAAAACATTGGCATTAAAGCATTATCTGGAGGCAACTGAGAGAAGAAAAACACTAAGTGGGGAGAAAAAACATGTAAATGTATTATGAAAGAAAAACATCCCTGAAAAAAATGGGACATTTCAGTTGCATCATATGCAGAGTAACTTACATACTTTGCAACAATTCATTTTCTATTACTGGGGTATCTTTTCATATTTTTTAGCTAGTATAGGCATGTTGAGATTTTTCAGAGAGAAATAATAATTTTGTAGCTAAGATAAATGTTATAAATGATGAAAGACGTAAATATAAATATCCACTTTACAAATGTAATGTTTCATTTCTTCTTCTTATAACAGCAAACTAAAACTTTCAAGAGACATGGTTTACTTGTACAGGGAGACCTGGCAGCCCTGGAATATCTCAGTTACAGAGTTAGCACAGTCAGAGGTAGAGAAGAAAAGTCTTTACCTTTATTGTGCAGTTTGTGCAGCCCATGACAGGATTTGACCAATAATCTGTAGATCAGCTACTCAGTCCTCATGTAGACATCCAGACAGCAATGACAAAGAGAGGCCCTAAACTCTCAATTTGATTTTGTGGTGTTTCACTGCAATATTCTGTTATTTCTGGACTATTTAGTGGTCCATAAATCAAATATTCAATTTTTAATGCTGAACTGTATCTTTTACCTCATTTTGCATAGAAATTTTTATTGTTTATATACAAGCAATTATAAAAGCTCACTCTTTTATGAAGATTTAGCACATAGGCTTATTTTTTTATTTCAGTGCAAAATTGTAAGTACTTGTATTATAAATGGGTCTGTACATTTTATATTACTTTTACAAGCTACTTACAGCATGTACATAATGACACCTGTGCTCCAAATGTCACACTGTTGGCTGTAGTCACAGGCACTGATAACTTCATGGGCTGCCAACCAAGCAGAAAAAATAGTATTAATAATAGAAAAAAAAAAACTTTTAAATGCTTAAACACAAAGCATGAAGAATGTGCTGATGTGGTATAATTTATTCCCATATGTAAAGAGGAACCAACAGCAGATGTTTAAATGAATAATGTACAGGCCTTAACAATTCATGCTGATGTGTCCTCACTTTTATCATTTAGCTGTTAAGAGGATGGTGACATTGTGACATTAGCTGTGTGATTAAACTTAGTACTCTTCTTCTCCACAGTAAGTTATTAAAGCAGCATTCATAACACACTGACTTAAAGTACTGCAAGATATCACATGAGCTTGGTTTTCTCCCAGACATAAGGGTAGCACATAACAACACAGGGTTTTTGCAAAACACAAAGCCTCTGTTTGCTTGAACACATCAGATGATGAACAAAATCTGTGCCAAAATACTCCCAAATAAAAATTTTCAAACCCACTATTTCAGTCTCAGACTAAAAATTCACATATTATAACCTATTCGCTGCTCACTTTATATTATTTCAGTCACATGTCAGAAAGACACTTTTTTGGGGCCATGTCAGTGAGACTTTCATCTGCTGCATCATGGGAGATGTGGTTGAGTTCACAGCAAGATCCATGGTTTTTAATTCCAGAACCAATGGAGGTGACATGCTTAGTCCTAGTGAGGAACAAAACATAAAAACCTTCACACAATGGAAGGGGAGATTGACAGTGAATATTTTACTTGGTGTTGTCCCACCAAATCATAAAAGTCTGTTGAACTGTGATTTCTAATTTTTTTTTTATGTTTATGTAGGTGCCAAGCTTAAAATATCTAATTATTATGACAAGGATCTTGAAATTACTAACTTAACAGTTTGATAACACCACAATTGGTAAAATAAGACTTAAAAGGAGATTCTGACCATTAATATTGTCAAACTGGACAAACCTGCTATAGAGACTCATTTTTAATCAATCATTTTCATACATTTTAAACTATCAGTAATTCATGCTATGAACATACTGGGAAAATGTACAAAAGTATATACATTTATATCTTATATACATACCTTACAAAAAATAAAATTACCAGCTCAGGAAGTTGATATTACTTTTATATCTCTTCTGTATTACTAAACTAGTCTGATTAAATTTTGAACTACCATGAGTCTCACACAGAACAAGGGAGGATACAAAAAATGGAAATAAGACCAAAAGGAAAACACAAGCATAGAGGGGTAAAATCAAAAAGGAAAAATGAGGAGCAACTAGCAAGGGATGTAACTCAAAATGAGATCATCTATAAGAATATGAGTGGTAGGAAGACAGTGAATAAAGACATTGGTGTTGTATTCTACCAAGAACGCCATTGATAGATGATGCTTAGAAGGCAAATGTATTTAATGTCTTCTTGCATCAATCTTAACCAAAATGTCAAGTGCAAGCAGTGGATAGTCCAATCAATATCAATGACAAAGGGGCAAGACCTCAGTCTTTTACAGAGAAGAGAAAGGTTAGCAAGGACTTGAGTTGGAAATTTTAAAATCAGCCGTAACCGATAAAATTCATTCTGGAGTACTTTAAAAGTGACAAGACTTTTCAGAGCTATTAGCTTTTCAAGAACCATTAGTGCAAGGCAGATAAAATACTTGAAAACTGAAAAAGGCAATCATGGTATCTATCTGTAAGAGGGTAGAAAAGCTGGCATCAAAGAATTAGAGAAGTATCCCATTAATTTTAATTCCCAGGCAAATACTGAATTAACAGGTACCCAGAAGAAAGCAAAGAGGTGAGTAACACATTTTGCACCTGTCAGGAGGAAATCTCCATGCAGCACACGCTGGCAGGTTTTGGGGTTAGAGGAAAAACATAAAATGCCACACATCTCTATTTTACTAAGGATTTTCATATCGTTTCCCTTAAATTATTTTGTAACCCAAATTATTGTGTTTAATGTACTAATTTAATACATTAAAATATCACAGGAGCAGTGAACATGTCCATAAAAAAAATGCTTCTCAGAAAGCAGCTGTAACTTGTTTGTTGTCAAAGTGCAAGGCTGCATCAAGGCACGTTCTGCAGCTGTCTGTCCTCTTTAGTGTAACAAAAGAGACCAAGAGAGAAGTGAAATAAGAGACTGCTGACAATAGGAAGGTGCCCGCCTGTTCTTCATCTCTGGGCTGGATGGGGAGAGAAAATAATAGTCTGAAAATGTGAACTGCAGTTCCACCCTTTTCCTCAGCCCTGTGCACAGGCTCCCACCACCTCCCTTAGGCCAGCTGGAGCAATTATGTGGCTGCAGGTGAGTTAACTGAAACTGTATAATGAAAAAAGTGATTAGTTCACGGCCTGCAGGTATAAGTTTAAGCTGATTGTCAAACTGTAGGTTCGGGGCAGACAGCAGAAAAAATTTCTAGGAGGATAATGAAGCATCAGAATAGAGTGCCTAGGAAGATTATGGAGTCTCCATTACTGGAGGTCTTTAAGTACACTTTGCCCAAATACTCATCAGAAATGACCTCAGTATAGCTGCTTCTTCCTTTGGACAGAGAAATAAATCAAACAACTAAAGGCTCCTTGCAGTGACAAGACTCTGTGTTTCTGTCATGATTAGTAAATTGGAAGGTAATTTTATCCTGCACAACTCCCTCACTTAAAAGAGTATTTAATGCTACTAGTATTTAATAAATCAGAATGCTGGAAGGACTAATTATCTTCCCACAAAAAGGATTTCTTTTTTGCTTCCATTTGTTATAATCAAGCAATGAAATTTACTGGTATAAACTATTGACGAAAAGATTCCAAAGAATTAAAAAAATGAATGCTATGTTGGATAACAGAGTGAGGTGTATTATAGCAAGCAGTATAAATCAGAAAGGGTTACAAATATTTATGTTATGGAATGCAAAGTTTTCATTGCCTAAATAGACAAGAGAAAAGCCCTGAAGAGCATGTCCTTTGGGCAGGCTACATCATAATTATCTGCTATTGTGGTGTTGGGATTTTTTCAACTTTTTTCAACATTAAATATTAATCAGTCCCATACACTGGGATAGGCATATATTTTGGGTGGAAATTGTGTGAAAAAAATTTGCTTATCATTTATTCCCACTGTTTAGCTGGAGATTTCTATGTTTTTCTGCAGCACA
Organism: Notiomystis cincta; assembly: GCA_013398075.1. Lineage (NCBI taxonomy): Eukaryota > Metazoa > Chordata > Aves > Passeriformes > Notiomystidae > Notiomystis > Notiomystis cincta. Next base: position 6,120 of record VZRX01011939.1, read on the forward strand.
TCAGAAGTCACAAGTTAGCTCTACGTGACCAGGCAGAGGTTATCACCAGAGTGATAGAGAGTTAAAAGAAATGTACTACTCATCAGCTGTCCATGAACAGGATATTTCAAAGTGTGGAAAAAAATGCTGTTGTTTTTTTTTTTAAGATAAGGTTTTTATCCTGCATGTAAAACCTTATTCAAGTGTAATACATGGAGAAGTCAAGTTCTTCAGTATACTTTTCTACTTAATGCTTTTCATATCAAAGTCTGTGAGACAATACATACATCTGAAGATATCAGTGTCTGTGAGTTCAGGAAGGAGTGTCCTGATACTGAGAGATGGCTTGCAACAGAAGGTCTTTCTATTCATATTAACAAAATTTCATCTAAGCCCCATGCCAGCGTGCACCTGTGCCACGTGGAAGAACCTCTGTTCTTTCACCAGGAGCAAGCCACGTCTGGATTTGTCCCATAATTCTGTCTGCATATCCTGCCTAAAACCAGGAAATCATAAGGATCCAGGAAGACTTTCTCAGAGCCAAAAATAGGAGGGTGTGAACCTTAACCTGTAATGTAACATCAGCTGCCTCAAGCCTGAAAGTCTGAAGTATTTAAATGTTGTTTATAGCTGGTTTTTTTAATCTCACATTGTGTGATGGACCGCTCCTTTCCTCTAGGCACTTTAACTGCTACTGGCCATACCAGCTTTGGGGTTGGATTCTATGTTTTCCACTTCTCCCATTAAAGTAATTCAGGAGTAATTCTCCTCTAAAATGAGAGGAACGAGCAAAGTGAGGAAAGATCTGACCTCATTCCCAGGAGGGAAGCAAGGAAATGCGCGTGCACCTTGCAGGGGAGATGACAGAGTGTGCTAGTTCCCGTTCCAGATGTTCCTTCCAAAGCAAGGCCATGAAACAGGAACAGCTGCCCATGGTGGTTTCTACTGATAGAAGTGGTGAGATGACTGAAAGGATGGAAAATCTGTGGAAAAAACAGACAATTTATCAACATCTTACCTACCTCATGCATTTTGCAGGAAGAAAGACACACAGTGCCCCAAATGGAAGGGTACAAAGAAACCAAAATTATGTTTCATAAAATGAGCATGAGATTATATAAAAACACACAGGTCTAAAAAATAGAAAACAAAGTTTTGCAGTCTGGATTTATCCCATCATAAATTACTGAGTTGTCCACTTCAGTGTCTAAAATGCTTCTCATCCAGGAGTCTTCTACCCCAGATAGTAAATTCCTGATCCAACAATTTAGTTGTACAAGATGATACCTACATTTTAACAGTAACTACGGCTAAAATAGCTAATAATTGATGCACAATTAACACAAAAATTATAAATCATCAAAGGCTATTTTATTCAATACAAAAGATGTAAGCATATGGAACTTTGTGTTTAGGTAGCAAATATTTATTAATATCAAAAAAGTCTTATACTTGTATTTCAATCAAGAGACAGTCTAAATAGGGGTTTTTTTTCTGAATTACTAACAGATTTACATTAAATTGAAAACATTCCTAATTTAAATATTAATTACATCTCACAGCATCTGCTGGCTTCCTGTAACTAATGGCTTGGGACTATGCAAATGAAGATCTGGATGAACAAGGTATGGTTCTTTTAAAGAATCTTTTTTTAATTGACCAAGAAATGTACTTATAACTTTAAAAAAATTACTCTTTTCAAGAGTGGCTCTTAGCTTCCAAATGATTCTTTTCTCCCTAATAATACCATTTAGTAAATCCTTTCAAAACCTACTAATAAGTATCAAAGTTGGGTAATACCTGGATATTAAAAATGGTTCTTGAAGCAGAACTGCTACAATTGTCAGCTTACCTTTATGTTTAATTTCACTTCATTGATGTCACTGCTTTTAACTAAAATGTTTTCCAGTTTTAGATCTCTGTGAACAATACCTGCCAAGAGAGAGTAAGAAATAAAATGTTATCACTTGCAGTGAATATATTCTGACAGAAACACTTTTAAATCTTTTGATTAATTCCTATGAGCAGTTCTCGTGCATTTTGCTCCAAACTAGTGGCAGCCTAACAAAAAACATCTTCCCCACTTCTTCCAGGGAGCTGTATAAGAATTTCATTCCTCACCATAATCCTATAAGAAAGGCAAAAGTACATAATGGTTCAGCCTTTGAAAATCAGATCAGCTGGCATCATCCAACAAAAAAAGTTGAGCCTATCTTGTATATTTACCAAATTTGCACATGTTTTCATACCTGGAATTCATTTTTATGTACTAAACACGAGGCACAGAAGAAACAAGGCTTTCACAATTCCATAATGCCATATATGTCTCCAGAAAACGAAGTAAAGGAAGGGTTCATAGAAGCAGGATGTTGTAAAAAAGAGCAGTTTGTAATAATTTCTTTGCAAAAAATCTCAAGAATTCTTCACAGCCTTGCACCATCTACAAAATCTAAATTTTTGGCTGGATAGGTTAATTCTGTTGTGGACTGGGTGGAATTGCAATGGTTCTGTGTGGTGGATGAAAATGCTGATATTTACTAAGCCCTAAATGCAACACGTGCATAGGAACTATCAGGAACAATCCACTTTGCTTTTTTACCTCCTGTACTACACTATACATGTAACAACTGAACTAAATTAAAGTTATAATGCAAAGCAGTTGAAAACTAAGAAATAACAACACAGTTATTGTCATAGCTGGTGCAGAAAGATAAATAAAAGAAAACGGCAGCAGGTATTGCATCTGTAAGAAAAATAAAGTTCTAAAAAAGCATTCATGTCATGTATTTTACTTTTTCTTTATCTTACTATTTTTATCCTATGAAATAAATAATAGATAAAATATCAATCAGTAAGTGTTGTTAAATGTATGAACACTCAAAATCAATGAACATATGGGAGAAACAGGGGAATGTAATTACAGTTTTTGTGCAGGCAGGCTATTGCTGAAGCAAGGCTTTGAATGATGTGTCCTGTCTCATTTTCTGTAAAATGCCCTTTACCACAAAACATTTTTTAATTCTCCATCCTCACACAGCTCTATTAGAAGATATATCTGCTAATACTAGTAAAAGGGAGAATGTAATGATTTTGTTCTCTCGGAGTTTAGTTTCTTCTAATGTAATAACAATATATAATTAATAGCAATGCTCCAGCTGTAGTGATGACCTAGAACCCCAATGCACTTAGTATTTTATGGACAGAAGGCAAAGGACAATTGACCAGCCACAAATATTGTCAGTATTGTGTTTACTACAACAAACCCTTGAGCTTTCAGAACATACGCATTTTTAAAATGTATAAAAATACTGTGATTTCAAAACAAAGGCCAAGTCTGGATTTAGCTTAAAGCCTCTTCCATTTAATGCATTAAAAATGGCTTTTAGAAAGCCTAATTACCAAGCCCTGAAAAAAAGTAAAATGCAACTTTTCAGCAACTAGGAATGAAAATTGTAATACTTCATTCAAATGAGGCTTCCAAACAATTCAATATCCCAAGAAAAAAAATCCTACATGCAGCTAACAGCAAATATTGTTTTACATAACCTACTGCAGTATTTTTAATATGTGCTGCCATTATAAAGTCCTGAAATCTTATCTGTCAGCTCAGCCACAAAACTTTCGGCGAAAATTTACCACGATATTCATACTGATTTGTGAATGGAACACTTTTTGGTCATTATTTTTATCTTACTTTATTGATAAAAACTCAAATAAATACTTCAACAAGAAACACTGTCCTATTGCATATTCTTTGAAGAGATTTGGTTACTTTTCAATCTAATATGCTATCTAATAGCCCTGAATTACACAGTTTGACAGAACAGTTTGAGTGTGTTCAAAACTTATGCTGCTTCAGGTTTCTGCCACAGGCAATGAACGAGACACAAAGGAATAACTGAAAAAATGAGAATAAACATCTCCATAACTGAAAACAGAAATTCTGTATCTAATATGACATCCTGGTTCTCTAACAGATATTGGAAACAGAATCATCAGATAAGAAAGCTAGGAATAATTTAAAGAATATCACATACCTACATGATATTTAATCTTTTCCTGACGTCTTTTTAATGGCTTGTTTTTCACCAGTAGTCTTGCATTCGACTTCAGTTACCCATCCCAAGGCTGCCACCTTCTAATTTCCTTCCAAATGGATGAATTGCATCAAAAAACAGATAATGACGAAAAATATTGTAACTTTCAAGAAGTTTTAATATATTGATTATCAATTAATATAAACTAATTTAAACCTTGAAATCATGTGTTCAAAAGAGGTTTTTACTATTACAGAAGCAATCTGACTTTTCCAACAAAAATATTTACAGATTTTTCTGCTGAATATGTTTCAGTCTTCATGCATGTTTGCTGTAAGGCTTAAGATCAGCAGCTTGCAGAGTTTGGTACAAGTTTTCCACTTCACTTCAAAAAGTACCATGAGCTACCACCTGTCATTGTCTGCGATTCCTGTCTGTTTTCCATCATATTCTCACATGATTTCTGGAAAATTCCCCTTTTGCTTTCTAGGAGTGCCCATCCACCCCCCAAATCATAGGAATTTGCCTCATTCTTTGCAGGAGCACATTCCACTGCTTTCAAAGAATATCCTCAGCTCTCTGGGAAATTTTCCATATTTTCCACAATTTTCCCCATGCCCATAACTTTGCACAAGATTTCTGGGAATTCTCCCTTTGCTTTATAAGACTTCCTTGTGTGGTTTTGGAATCCACAGCCAACTTACTAGGAATTTCAAGTCTGCTGTTTAAAGCATTCAATTTGGTTGCTCTCCTCCTTTTGCTACCTTCCACTTCCTAGGCCTTACCACTTAGTTTTTCAGGAAATTTCCCCTTTCTCTGCAGGTATTTTCTGCCCTGTGCTTATTAGAAAATCTCCCTCTGTTTTCTAGGAATTCTGTCCCTACTTTCCAGGAATTTAGTAAGTGCTTGCTAGGAAATTTCCCAGTGCCTTCCCAGTTTCCCAGATGCTTTCCATGCATTTTCCTACTGATTTCCAGAAATTTCACAGGTGCTTTCTAGAAAACTAGACAAAGTGAATGGGTAGCCACTGTGTAAATGCTATTGGTAAATAAAACAAAAAAAAAGGAAATAATGCCACCTTCCATGATGCCTATCTTGGGAATTGCAAAAACAGTCTGAGAATGTACATTCCATGTTCATATGTAATATGTATTAGAAACTGCTCTTAGTGAAGTGGCAATTCCTGAATAAAATAATGAAAAACCCCCAGAGCCTCCCACTCTTCTTTGAAAAGAGTGTAATTTAATCAAATTTTCTCATGAATTTTCATAAAACTCCTGGGAGATCAAAGAGTGTTTAGATGCCAGTAACACATCTAGAGAGCTATGACACCTTCCATTGCTAGGGCTAACTATCCAATATAATTTGACACTACTTTTGCTGTGGTGACCAACAGCTGTGGCTATACAACTTCAGCTTTCTTGCTGAGACCTTGTGTGTCCTCCTCCTACTCACATTTTCCACATAATTCACAAAGACAAATAATTGGTTGCATATTGAGATATTGCTAATTCAGGGTGATAGTTACTTCATACCCATGTAGATGAATATAAAGAAATTTATATGTAGAAATGCTCCTTGAAAGGGGACCTATTTATGTTACTTTCCAAGATGATGCATTTAATTCTGAAATTTCAGTTTCAGTGCTTTTTTCGATTTTCTTTTCAGATGTACATATAACAAACTCTTCCAGCGAAAGCTTTTAAAGTTTTCAACTGAACAATTTTAAAGCATTCAGCATTAAAGAACAGGTTATGATACAGGATAAATATGTCTCTATCAATGTTAACTACTACAGGAATGATAAGAAAAGAGACTGTACATCAATGAGAGTGAACTACAGAGAAATTAAAGACAATCAGCTTCAATCTCAATTTTTTCACCTACTACCCTTAGAATGGTATTACCATTTACACACTTTTCTATCTCTGAAGGATACCATAATTGAAAGACATCAGGGTACAAGTGGGTGGTAGGAAAACCAGAGACTTGCCCATCACATGCAAACTCTGACTCCTAAAACAAAAGCTTTATTTTCAAAACACCATAACTTTAAAGCCTGTAAACTTAATCTCACATGCATTAGGTTATTTGTAAGATTAATAAGTGCTTTAGAGCATGTATTTATTTATCAGTTTAGACAGCAGTAAGAAAATATATCTACTGGAGACATTCATGCAGACAAACCTTCTGCAAGAATTGGCTCAATCTTAAGGCATGATATCACATACGAATATCACTACTAACCATGACAACATTTCAAAATATTATGTAATTAGTCTCATTTATTACACTATCTTGAGGTAAAACTATATTGTTAAATGCCTTAAAAAATTAACTATTTTTAAAAGTTCAGTATTTCAGGTTAATTTGTTCAATTTATCTTCTGATGAAAGGGTTCTTTTAGGCAGTGAAATTTTGTGTGGTGGAATTCCTGGCATGCCTGCTGGGTGGAACTACCACCCTGTGCTTCCAGCAATTTCTTGGAAACCGGTACTTTCTACGATCGCTGAAAATAATGTCAAGTTGTCATTAGGGGCAAGAGCTGAACAATATTTTCTTTTGAAGAGATTTTACTCTTTAATTTTTTTTAATTTATTGGGAGATATAATCTTTGCTTTACTTTGGAGAAATGAGCACTGCTAACTGTAGAATAAGAGGAAACACTCTTAAAAGCACACTTCAAAAATACATAGCAAAGAAAATTAGGTCCAATTCCAGACTCCTTACCTCCTCTCCCCATGCTGAATCCTCTTGTCACACACCTCCAAGTCACGTGTGATCTTTGTGCCATCAGGGGCAAAGAAAATACGGCATTGCTTGGTTCAGATGAGCACGTGGCTCATTTTATGGTCCTCTCTTTGCTGCTTTCAGACATCTGTTCAATTTTATATAGTCTGTAGCCAAATTAAATTAAAACACTGAGACTGGCAGGAATGTGTCCACTGCTTGAAGAAGTGGAATAAAAACCTGAGAGATGAGGGGGCGGGTGGAACACAAAAGCCTTGTATTGTAACTACAGCTGTCTGCCACGCTGACAAGGGACTCGATTGGCACAACACAGCATGCTGGTTTGGACAGCAGAGCTGCAAAAACAAAAAACACACAGTCAAAAATGATTCTTCAGCTTTTTTAGCTACAGAATGGCTGGGTGCATTCAGAGATGGAAAAAGAAAACATTTTTTTCCACCAGACAGTACAAAACTATAATAGATTTTTCCTTCAAAGAAAATGGTATACAACACATTTCTAGAGGATTTCAAAATACTTCAATAAACCTGGGAAGCTGTTGATCTGGAGCATCCAATAAAAATAAACTTTTGCTTCTAACTGGCATGGTGTGAGGACATCCTTCAGCAGTGCTGCCAAAACAGGGCTAACAAAAGCAAGGGTTTCTGGGTACTCTTGCAATTCCCCCAGAGACCTGATTTGCACACAATTCCTCGAAGTAACCTTTTCTCAAAAAAGAACTTGCACAAAAAGGCTCAGAGGAAGTTAAAATGCACCAAAGAAGGAAAGCTCAGCTAAACATTTCCAGGCAAGAAGGCCAGAGCTCAGTTCCTCCACAGCAGACAACAGAAAAGAAGCAAGCCCTGGAAGTGTTGGGGCTTTAACGAGCCTTTAAACTCTTGGAATACCATCAAGATGCCCAACTTTATAAAAGAGACTTCTTCTAGCATTGCAAATGGCTAATGCCAGTGAGGCACTGGAAACTGCCTCCAACTGGCTGAACTCTTGCAGGACAGGGATCAGAGAGCCAAAATTTGGGATCATCCCTCAGCAAGCACCCAATCCCCACAACTGAGGCAGCTGCTGCCCTGAGCAGTGAGAGAAGCAACACCCCTCACCTCAGGCTTCAGTCAGGGGGTCTTCAGTCTCTGGAGACCACAAGGGTGTTAGCATTTTAGACACAGGGAGACACCAATGAACTAAAAGAAGGATCCAAGCTGCAAAAGAATGGCAAACATTGGCTTAAGCTGAGAGCACACAAGCTGTGTTCCTGTAGAAAAGAAGGACCAGTTTTCCAGCTGGCATTCTGCAAAATCTGCTCTGCTCTGTTGCCTCTGATGCACCTCAGAGATAATCTCAGATGTCATTTGAACATCCTTAAGGCCTTTGGTTCTGGGCCTAGGACTTTTCTATTTGAATGACAGATGACTTATTGGAAAACAATAGTACAAAATACTTACATGGAGACAAAAACTACCTAAGAGCATGTTCTTTTCTGATAGAGTGCTTTTATCATGAGATAACTTCTAATCTCACTCAATAGCCTACGTTTTGCAATTTACATGAAATGTGATTAATACCCTATTTCCATATTTAAGTCTCTGGCAATATTAATACTCTTCGTCCTACTATCGAAGAAATTTTTAACTGTAATATGATAAAGTTATTACAGTTCTGGATTCTCTCAAACGTACCAGGAAAAAAAATGTGATAACTAACACAAAAAAGAGATAAGCTTAATGATACGTAGAAATCTTTTTGTTCTCTTGAAGATATTCTGAAAATAATAAAAAAGGGCTAAAAGCCTGGATTTATTTCATGGTTTGCTTCTGAACAAAATTTATGTATTAAAAAATTCTGACTTGAGTAAAGTCTTCTGTTGGTAAATCAATAAACTGAAGGATATGATTTTTTTTCTCTTTAATGTTATCAGTATGACAATTCAAGAAAAAGGACAAAAATGTTTTTCACAAACACCTTTGTGAACCCTTTGTTTAGGCACAAGAAGATACTACTAGTTCTAAATAAATAAATAAATCAACAAAGCAATAAATATGGGAGGGGCCTACAGCTGTTTTAACTCAGATTACTGCCTATATGAAAAAAAATAAAAGAAAAAAAAAGAAGAAAATTACTGATTTTGCATTAGCTTTTGATTAAGATTTCCTATTCATGATGTTTTAATCACCTTGTGAGAGTCCTGTGGTCTTTCTCAGACTCTTGTGGGTGTCAGAACCATAGGGCAAGACATCAGGCAAAGCCAACCCATCTCTGTGTACCTAACAGATTATTTTGCAAGGTTTTATTAATCTCTGAAATTAGAAACTATAACATATTTAATTAACCAATTAAAGAATGAGCAAATAGTGTGGCAGACTGCCACATGGATAGATAAAAATCTCAAACACTTCAGCAGCAAATTATCTGCCTTAACCATTTGAGGTAACTGTGATAAAAGCACATTTTATACAACTAAAAGTTGTACAGGGGAACAGATGGTTACCTGCCTCTTTTTAATATCATGTGACACAAAGAGGGAAATAGAGGAGGAACTGTTAGGTAACAGCTTTCAGTACCAAGAGGCATTTCCCTATCACATTTGCAGTTTGCTTTCCTTTCCTTTGTCAGTTGACAGTGTGACCAAAGAGCAATTCGAAGTTGTTTTTCTTTCCCAACCCACAGATTTTTTTAGGTGCTTTTGACCAAAGTTAAAATGGTGAGGGACCCAAGGGAGCAGTGAGCTCACATCGATGTTTTTAGTTGTTGCTGGTCAAGGTGGACATGCCAAGAGACACGTGTCCATCATGGATAAAAAGAGTTGGAAGTGGGAGTTCCCAGTTCCCAGTGTGGCCATTCTCATCTTGGAAGGCAGGTAGCACATGGCCAATAGACAAGAATCTAACATTCCAGATCTTCTTTTAAGTTCCTCCATGATTTTTAACATCCTCAATACTTGGATTCAATTAAAAAAACTGAAGCAAACCAGACTGCTGGGGTTCAACCCTTACTGGTTGTTCACTTCTAGTTTTGGCATATCTGCTTCTAAACTGAACCAGAAATTAAAACTTCTCTAAGCTCCTTTGGGAGCTGAGAAGATCGATCTCCCTCCTGCTATGATTTTCCTTATCTGTTAAGCTAAGATAACATCACATCACAATTAACATTCTAAGATATTACATGACAAACGATTTACACAGGAAGACAAGTACTGCAAGAGCTATGAATGCACACTGAGGCCTCCTCCTACAATTTTACTTACAAAAGAGCAGCACCTAGAACAGAAAAAAACAGGGCCAGGACCTCTTTGCAGCTGGCAACGTGTCATACAAAAACAACATGACAGTCTTTGCCTACGCAGAGCTTACTACAAACTGCTCTACTAAAGCAGCAAATATCTTTTCATGTTATGTAGGTTTGCCCAAAATCTGACAGTGCACCATCCTTTAGAAAGCAAGGCTAGAACTAATCCTATGCTCTTGCAAAAAGTGAAGGCTCAATGCAAAAGGCTTGAGATGTAAACCATATAAATAGTTGATCCTACCAGTTAATAAATTAATATATAACAATTTTTAAGTACTATGTTTTAACCCTCAGCTTCAGTGAAAAGGATGTAATTCCCACAAAATGAAAGGTGAAATCCAAGAAAGCCTATGAGAAATTCTTAGAAAGAAAACGGTTTACTCCTCAAAAACCTGTGGAAAATTTCTACAAAATACATATGGAATGTTGTAGAAAGCAGAGGGTAAATCACTTGAATTTACAGGAGAAAATATCTGGGCAGCACAGAGAAAATTTCTAAAATGCACAGAGGAATTCATTGAAAGCACAATGAAAATTTTCTAGAACATGGAAGGTAAATTCCTACAAAGTACAGAGCAAGAATCTATGGACGATAACCTGCCTAGCAGGGAGAATGCTCAGAAAGCACAAAGAAAATTCACAAAAAAATGGGAGGTTAAATTCCTAGGAAGCAGGCATGGAGAATTACTGAAAACCAGAGATAAATTCCTGAAAATGAAAGAGGGAATTTCCAGAAAACACACCTCAAATCCTGTAAATTAAGGGGAAATAATTATGATGCAGCACAAGGAAAAAAACACATCTCAAAAATGTGGGAAAATAATCCTGGAAAGTGATGAGGAAATACAAGAACAAAGCAGAAGTTGACATTTCCTAGAAAGCACAGTGCAAACGCCTGGAAAGCTGAGAGATTAATTCCTAGAAAGCAGGCTAGGAATTCCCAAAAAGCACATGAACAGCTTCCTGGAGATTCCCAGAGCCAGGTGTGTCCTGTGCAGCACTACAGCCCTTTACTTCAGCAGCTGCATCAGATTTTGCCTGAATAGGGAGCAGTAGCACTGGAATTCTGGGTCACATCTGCCCTCCATGACAAAACCAGAACAATAACTTGGCAGTCGGAGCCAAAAGAAAGCCAGGGCTCAGGTCAGACTCTTCTGGAGACCTTCTCTTCTGGACCAACACATTTCCTTTCTTCTTTGGCCACTGAGATCAGAATCACAAAGGGAAGGAGGCAGAAGACAAGGCTGATCTTTCTTGCTGTGCATTGCAGGTCCTTCAAGCCTGGATACAGCTAAAATCCTGCTTTCACATGTGCCCCAAACTGGCCTCCTTGCACCAAATAAAAAACAACTCAAAAACCTTTGTCATTCTCCTCCTTCTTTTTCCTCTTGATTTTGTTTAACATTTCTGTTAACCCTAAATTACACTGAGGATGCATGAAAGATACAATGGACCAGTTTATTATCAGAGATTACAGACACTAGTTACTATGTAATCACCAGTTATGAGTAGCAGTCTGTACTTATTAAATCACATCTCTTAACACCTTCATCAATTAGCATCTTTTACTTGGAGTTTGAAAACATGGGCAATTTTGAGAACCACAAAGGGGCACAGGATTCCCGTTAATTTTCTTTGGTCAGTAAAACAAAGGAGGGAAAAAAGCACATGAGGCTCAGCACCAAATTAACTAGCCTTATTACATTATAAAAAAAATCTGAAGGGTCTGCTGTGGAGAGTTTGGCTTGCCAGTCCGAAAAGCCTCCAGAGTTAAGAAAAAGTCTTCACTAAATAGGAAACATTCACGTCTGTGCCACTGAAGACATCTGTGCTTTAAAATCTGCTGTGAACAAGCTACAATTTCTGTTCTGTACAATCCTGACATCTTAGTCCCTGTTATAAAGACAGATCTCCCACTGACAGCATTAGAGGGGGAAAAATGACTGCGGGATTAGCTCCTACATTCCACTAGTTTTTATTTATGGCCACTTACTAACACCAACCACTTACCACTTCTAGAACATGTCAAATTACTCCATCCAAAAACAGACACTCAAATATATTCATATCAGCTTCAAACTGACTATAAAGCCAGAAAGAAGGTTCATGAATAAAGAGAAATTCTAGTGACAAGGCACAGGAATCTTAAGGCAACTCAAACTGGCTGTAAGACAAGGGAAAGTCAACCAGCGCGTGCATTTCTCACAGCGACCTTGAGTCATCAGTACAAACACATAGACAGACACAAGGCAATTCTAACAACTGGTCAGCAACAAAACACCCTTTGAATTAAGAAAGCTGTCACAAAGAGATGGGAAAAGTCATCCATGCCTTTCTTTCTTTCTTTCGAGACTTCTGAAAATCCTACGGCGGAACCATAAGTGCGATTAGTTAAATGTGGATTTCAGTCACCCCGAGATGTTTATAGTAATTCCAGTGAAGTCACACTACATTTACACTCAGGTCAGTGGGATCAGGATCAAACCTTAAGTGACTAAAATCAACACAGCACAGCATCTGCTAATACCACTGCCCAAAAAATCGCTATAAGCCTCAGGCATGCTATTATCAGATTACACGATTTCACTGTCAGGCGGAGGAATTTGAAAAGTAACTACAAACTGTGAAAGATTTAATTTTCACAGGCAAAGGATCTCTTCTTTCAATTAAAAGGACAAGATCATGTTGTTTCTTCAAAGATAAAACTTAGTTTTGTTCTTCTCTTGTAAAATGAGAGATAGAAACATTCTTGCGCAGTATTTTATGAGATAAATTGTTTTTATCTGTGACTGGAATGTGAAGAACAGGAAAGTTTGATTTCATTTAAGAATGCCAGAGTGTGTTTGCCATGCAGAACCACAGAGATTAGAAGATTACAATTACTATTAACATAACACCGTGAAGGCATTGTGCAAATGGCAGAAACAGTAGCCACATGTATTTTTAGTTCTTAGTGATGGCAAAATGTAAAAACAGATTCATCCCTCCAGCATCAGACTGAAGCTTGTCCTCTCCATAAAGATTAATGGGTTTACAAAAATTATGGCTCATAAAACTTCCAAGTAGTAAGTGGATGTGTTAGGGTATATACTCACTACTTCTAGAAATCTGACAAAGATCTTTCTTGAACCCCACCAACGCTGGAAATTTTTATAAAAGTTTTTAACCTTTTCATATTTTGATGGCATTTTCCTTTCCACAATCTTCCTAACTTCCTCCCTTCACTCTGTGCTTTTCAGAATGCCGGGTTAATTACTTAGTAAAGTAGACACAAAACTTCACAGCTTTCTAGATGAAAGAAAAAAAAAATCAGCAGATATACAATCTTGAATCATTTGAAACAGCCTTTTTTAGATTACTTGCAGTTGCTAGTTAGTAAAATTTAGCAAATCAGAGGTCAAGTTTGCAGATTTTGGCAAAATAAAACCCACAAGCACAGACAAAAGGGGACATCATTTTTCACAGCTCTGATTCAAGATTCCTGGCTGCCTTTCTGCACTCACAGTTGTCCTACTCCTAGCTTGGCAGAAACACAGGGTGAATGTTCACACTCACCAAGTGCCAAGGCAGCCTGCAACACTTAAAAACCAGAGCTGGCAGTCTTGTCAGCAAAAGGAATTAATTCTGACTTCACCAAAACTGGAGCAGCCTCTAAGACCCAATTCAGGAGCCACTACTGACCACTGCAGCTCTCGGAGAAGGATCCCAAATAGGCAGCTAAGCCGCAGGACTGGGAAACAGCTAATGAAATATGTGGGAAAATCTCCGTGTTTGGCAGCCTAGAACAGGCAAACAACAGTTCAGACAAGCAAAATGCAATTAATGGTTACCTGCTGGGTTGTGTTTTACATTCCTGCCTGTGCTAAGTAACTGGAATGCCCAACATGAAGCTGTGACTGAAAAATGTCTCAGTGTTGACATCCACATCCTGGGCCATTCTCTTTCACATCATGACATTCCTATAATCTGTTAGGCAGCTTTCAGCACACAGGCCCTTAAAAAGGATGTTCCATTCAGTCACATTTTGGGCTTATCAGCAAAATAATGAAAATCTTTAGCTAAGGCAACCTACACTAGGTTGTTACAGTATATAATAACGACCAGTGTTGTAGGCAGTTAGAGAAAACCCTGCCATTAACACTTTTTTGGTGTATACGAACAAAACATGATTTTTACACCAAAAAAAGCCCCCATATCACCAAAACTTAGAGTAACCATCGAGATACACACTTACAAAATATACAAATATACACATGAATTTATATAATTTCACATCCAGAATAAGTACTATTACACTTTAATTACATACTGTCCCTTAGTTTTTCGAGATTTTCTGACATTGATATATTTTCCCTCTGTCATACTGCATAGCCATGGCAGTGCTCAAGGATTGTGTTAGAGGGGATAAAATATCAGAAGCCATTGCTGTAATTTATTAGGTCTGGTTCTAACATCTCATGAAGCTGGGCATACCACTAGCTGCTAATTTTGCTTTCCGTGTATTTAACATTGCTGAAAAAAATCATCACTTTTATTAATAAGAAAACAAATTTCTGCCCTAACTTTTTCTGTAAGATTTTTTAAAGCTAATTGTTCTTTTTTTCTGCCTCCCCACAAAGTAAGTTTAGCTCTGAAATTCTCTTTCATCCCCTGAGATGTGATCCTACATCTGCTCTGCAGGTAGAATTGTATGTGAAGTGCACTACAACATAAGAGGCAAGTCTCTGGGTTCAAATCACTGGAAATGCCTTTGCTTAAAAAAGTCAAAGGCAAAAGAAGACCTTCATACAAGAAATATGGTTGACAGAGTGTACACGTAATTTCACTGGTAAGTGCACCAAAATATGCAATTTTTATCACCTATTTCAATGTATTATTTGATGCATATCTTTATGTTGCTATACATCTAAAATAACCCACGAAATCCTAAATTAAATTTTTATCTTTCATTTTGTTCAAATGTTTCACAACTTAAGCCTATCGTATTACAAGGCTCTTCAGAAGACTTAAATAGTATTAAAATACTATCTTCAATTTGAAGGGCAAAATACCTGGAAAATTAAGGTCACATAATGTTTCAGAACCTAATGGAGTATGGATTTCTGCTTGGAGTACTTCAACCAGAAACCTCAGTAATCTTAAATCTGTCTCTGCTAGACATAATAAGTTTTAAAAGTTTGAATGAATTTCTAGGTATATTTTGTGTACCCTGTAATTTCTGAGCAGGGCACAAAGCTGTAAGTTCAGAATACTCAGCTGCCATAGAAGAGAAAAATCATTCAAAATCAAATCAAAAGCACTCTTACAGGATGTTAGGAATAGACAGCTGCAGTAAATGGTTTTGAACCAGTAAATATGATGTTAATTTCTTGCACTAATGTTTAACTATACACAAACACCACTGTAATGATAGGGTATGGGGTTATTAAAGCTTGGCATGCTTAAAAGATGTGCACAATCACACACAAAACATAATCTACATCTGGCACTTATTGCTTGATTTCTTGGATGATTCTAATGTCAGTGATTATTTCCTAAGTGTGCCCAAGGCAGACAACTCAGAGCACAACACAGAACAGCCTAAAACATCTTCAGGCTAGGAATATTTTTCAGTGTGTTGTAGTGGATTTTTTTTAATACCTGACCTCTTACAGTCAACATCAGCCAAGAAGAGCCACCTCACTACTGTTCAGCCCCCAGGAGAGCCCAGAGACAGCAGGGCTAAGAAGGAAGACCCTGTGCTACTGCAGCCTCCCACAGTCTTCTCAGCAGCTTGTGGGGACAGCATGTGAGCAAGCAGCAGATTTCAGAGCTGTGGCAGGGTATCAGGAATTCCTCTACCATTCCAGCTACCAAATAAAATGTCTGTCTCTATCTCTTGGCTAGTAGTAAAATTTATAAAATAATCTGAGATAAGGAGAAATTAATTGCCAGCCATGACTTGCTCAGCTGCACAGCAGATCCCCCATCTGCATTAATCCAATTGTCCATAAAAAGGGAGAGGACAGGAGTTGCCTTTGCCTAATCCAAACCAAATGTAGTCATGGAAAATAAGAATCCTAATGAGGTATTTACATACTTTACATTAACAATCCTCCTGAAATCTGCAGACAAACTAGGAAGAACTAAATCCAAAGCCAAAGCAACACCTTGTTACTCATAGTACTTTAAATAAGCAGAAAGACCAAGTACTGCATTTGTTTTAGCTGGAATCGTGATGAAGAAAGCAGCATTAAACAACCTCTGTGGGTTTTCCCCCTCAGCTGAGCTTGGAATTTTTAACCCTTCCTTTAGAGGTTCACCAAGCTCAGCAACCTAGTTACCAGTAGATACTCATGTACACATGATACTTGTTACATGGGGTACAGTCTTAGGCATGAAATCTGTAAGATAAAAGAAAAAAACCCAAACTAATACCCTTTGAAAGAGTGCTTGCAATAAGACCTCCTTTGTAGACTGTAAGATGAAAAATAATACCAAAACATTGCAGCCTTTTCCCAGGAAATAGGTGGCTGGCTTCCATAACAACCTGACACCAGTCTTGGTCAAACCCACAGTAGCTTCTCTCCTGCCTCACCTGCGGTCACAGGGAGTCATATGAACACTTTTTAAAAAGTCCTAACACTGGGAAGTGTTCCTCACACAGTGTCACATCAAAGATTCACAGTGCCACAAACAACCTTCACTGATCCTGAAGAGTTTGTAAGATTCTTTATGCAAGAAATCAGGGGTGCACAGCAATCATGGATTTTCCAAAGCAAAATCCAAAATTAATGAATACCCAAAAATCCATACAAGAATAAAGGTATCAGTGCCATTTCTCTCAATTTTGCTCCCCACACAGAGCAGCTGTGAGAGGTCATTGCCACTGAATTTGTCAAAAAACACTGGAATAATGTCCTAAAAATCCAGAGCATTCTATATAAATCTGCCCAAGGCAAAGATGATCCAACACCACAGCACCAAGGTCTGTATAAACCTGTGTTCCATTGACTGCTATAAGAAATCATGCAGTTAAGAATGAGAAATTAATACATGTTATGTGTTAATCTTGGTATGTAGTGAGAATTCCAGCACAGCAGCCTGAATGCATCATCATTCTATTTTCATACAGGGAATATCTACAAAATCTTCCTTTTTTTGTTTATTTTTTTATTTGTTACCCAGTCAGATTAGGATGACAGCATTAAATTTGTGCTTTAATAAACTAGGAACAACACATTTAATTTGATGCCAAAATTATGTAGTGATTACAAGCATGATTTTTAGTAGTCATTTAACACTTACACCAGAATGGTCCAACTGTAGTTACTTAGATACTTCACAAAAAATTCACAAATGTAAACTCCAAAGATAACTCTAAATGTGTAAGCAAACAAACTCAATTTCCAGCAGCCAGTCACAAATGCATAGAATCTATTTGTTAAACATTTTTAATCACCTATTGCATCATTTAGTTCACCCACAAGGTGGCATCTTTATTCTATATTTCCTTTTTTAATAGCCTGGAGAGGATCAAGGCATCCTTTATAAAAGATGCTGTGACCTCAGATGAAAAGTGGAGGCCACAAGGTACAAAGACTTGTTAGAATTTATACTCAGAAGTCATCAATATTTCTTCCTGTCAGATCAAACATTACTGATTTTACCATTGAGATGGGGATCAATTTGCAAGTCATGGCACCCAGTTCAACACTTTTCCCATAGTAAATATAAAAGAAAAAGTGCTTTAGATATGATTGCAGAAAAATCTCTTGGTGTTCTGTGTACTGATACTTGGTATTCTCAGTGTTAAAGCTTTCATAAGGAAAACTCTAGAACTTGTGTAAAGCTAGCTTAAACATGTAAAGCCAGCCTTAAACCTACATGATACCAGTCAAAACAGTTCAGTAACTCAGTCCTTACACACAAAAATCTCAATTTTAAAAGCTAAGGTTCATAATTAAAAAATTAAATCAAGCACCAGCTAAACATGGGCCTGCCAAAAAGAAACATTCTATGCTGCATGAAGTTACATACCAGTACATAGATTAAGTATGTAAACAGCTATATTATTATGTATTTAAAATTAATTATAAAATTGCAAGTAATTACAGATTTCACTGTGTCTCTGAAAATGCACTGAATGTAACACTAATTAAAAATTAATTTTCTACATGACAGTAAGGCAGATTTTAATGCAAAGTCACAAATGAGATAATTATATTAAGAAGGAAAAGGTAAGCAACCAAACATGTCTTTCTCCCTAAAGTTATGTTAACCCTGCTGTCTTGTTTTCAGTGCTGTTCTTTTGTGTTTGGTTTTCTGCCACAATCAAATGTATGTATTCCTTAATTCCATACTTTGTTATCATGAACTGGGAAGGTACCAATTTCTCTTTTACATTAAATAAAAAAGCTCCCAGGAGCACACATGGTTGAGTGCACACAAACACATGCTCAGCTATCTAATATATGCAAAAATCTCAAAATAACATCTATAATCTCAATGACTGGCTCTCAAAGATTGGAAACGGGGGAAAGGGTATAGAAAACTGTTCCTAGGATCTTCCAGAGTATATCTCATTTGTGCATTTGACTTAAGATTTTCCTTGAAAATAAAAACTCAGTGGTACTAAATTAAATGTCATTCATTTTTACTGCCATCAACATGCAACTTGAACAGTCATAAAGTGCAGAAATCTATCAAAATTTAAGAATACAAACAGGGGCATGTGAATTATGCGCACTGTTGAAAGATAGTTATTTACTGAAGAGAAATGTCAAGAGTAAAAGTTAATTCTTACTGTTACTTTATTTTTCCCATCCAACACAACTGTCTATATTCCTCCTTAAAGATTGCCTGCTATCAAATTTAATGCACTTGTTCTGAACTTCTTCAACTGGAAGACCCCTAAAAGTTTTCCAGTTACAACACAAGCTATTGCATAGACTGCTGTACAAAGAATATGAAATTGTTTCCATAGTTCAAAAAAACTAATATAAGTGAAATAAGATATGCAAGTAAAAACCACCCTCTCACATAAATATTTACCTTAATAGGCATTGGGCTGTGGCAATGGAATAGCCTCCAATAAAATATATGTACCTGCTGTGATGGTTTATTAAAGACTTGTTCTAATATAATTTCCTACCTTCCCTCTAAACTTCTGGTTTGGCAGGCAGTACATGAAGAGATAAATCATCTTAAAAAAAACACGAACCCTGTAATCTTGCTACACCTACATGCTAAAAACATGACAAATTAGACAAGTTCAAATCAAGATTTTCTGCCTTGGGTAAGGAAGCAGATAAAAATACTGTTTCAGTGCAAAGCAGCCAACAAACAAGGAAACAACAGAATAAAAACATCCCACAAATAAAAAGTCCATTTGGTTGGTGTTCTGGTAGTTACAGGAACATGAAAAAGCTGGCAGCTGTACTGTAATCACATAAATAATAACTTTAGTCTGAGTTTATAATTGATTATTTTAGGAAAATTTAGGGGGGAAAAAAATCAATATCTGCCAAATTTATGAGCTGGACTAAAATGAGGACAGAAGAAAGGAGGCTTTTGTTATGTGTGCATTTGCCCCGCGTGTCCAGCCATGGCCATCAGAGAGGGGGTTATTTGAAAGAAGGACCTCTACTGAAATTATTTTTCTTAACTGCACACACAAGTTCAGTTTCTGAAGTATTTTAAGGTGGACTTGAAATCCTTCTGCTACCATAAAAGAAGGTGAAGGTTGCAATGTGATGTATATAGCTACCACAAATCAAGGAAAGATAAGTAATGAAGGCCCTTCAAGGCTGAAGGAAAGGTCTTTTAGCCACAGAGATAATCTAGTAAGGAGTTAATCAGGGCAATGATCTGGCTTGAAAACTGATTAAATAGGAGTGTAACAAAATATTATATATTTTACTGACAGCAAACATGGGTAAAGACAATAGCTCCCCACTCCTTCAGTGGAACTTCTACCTGGCATGATATGAATCATCAAATCCAATTCCAAACAGTGCAGGCAACCACACAAAGGATGCTTACTTCAAAAAGCTCCACAAAACAATCTATTTAAAACTATATTAAATACTCTATATATGCTGTGCTGTTCCAATAGCATTTCTGCATCTGGTATCTTGCCCAGAGCTCTGAGAGCAGGTGGCCCCAATTTCAGTGATGGATCCAACCTGGATCCATCCATCCTGGATGCACTTCTGAGTATTAATGCATAACAGCATCATTTGTTAGCTGTTGCTAATTAGTATCTCTAATGAAAAATGCTAGGCACAAAATAGGCTGCTTCTCCAGGTGAAGACATTTCAATGTCTAGAGAAATTAAGTGGTGTACAAAACCTACAGTTTTTCTCCCAACTGTATCACATATTAGGCTATCAGGAATTCTTTTCCCACACCAAAAAAGAAAAATTATTAATTGTTTGCCTTCCTATCAAATTGAAAGCACATACAAATTCCCATTTCTGTTTTGTCGAAGTATTAAAAAAAGAAAACACACTTCTTTTTGACAATTATTTCTCAGGCAAGGAATGGAGATCAGAAGATTTTACATGCCACGTGGACCAAAGCTAGCATAGAAAAAAAATGGTTTGGAAGTCTTACAGCTTATGTAAACATATATAATGTATTTTCAAGGTAACAATTACCATGTACTATAAAAATTATAGAATGATAGAACAGGTTTCTATTTTTCTCTCCCCTCAATATTGCCAAACAACACATGAAGCATGTACCTTGATAAGAACTGTATTCAAGAATCATAAAACCCGCTAGTTTTCAATTCACCTGAGTATCTGTTCACATCTAAAGAGATCACAAACATTCTCAGCAGCACTTTTAATAAATAACTGCCTTATTTATATAAAGAAATATGTCTTTTTTCCTAATTAGGATGGCCTTGCTAAGTAGATACAAAATAAAGTATTTAGAGGATGGGCTTGCTCTGGAGAGCAGCAGACATTCTTTCAAAAACTGTTCTACATGCAGAGAGTTTAAATTTCATGCCATGTGATGTTCTAATAAAGTATATCTGCAAAATACAGAAATGCTCTTCCATTACTGAGCCAATGGGGACCAAAGAAAAACTCTTTGAACTCTCATTTAAAATTTTAGAGGATAGAAGAAACAAGATATGCAGGTGTGCATATTAAATGTCACACAATGTTATTGCAGTTTTATAAGAGTATTAATTAATTAAACATTTAATTTATGTATTTTTCTTTTCACTTCAGTATTAATTACCACTGCACTGCAACGATCTTCTCATGAGTTAAGAAGTTAAAAGCATTTGGTACATGGCAACTTAATGGACAGAAAATGAAAATGAACCTGGTCTTCCACCACCAAGCTTAGGGGTTTTATTATAATTATGTGAAGTGAAATCATTCTCCTATGCAAACAGGAGAAACTCTGCCACCATTCCAGGCATCACAATCATCCATGACAAGATGAAATTTCAAGCACTCTCTCACAGAAATCTAAGATGATCCTCAAATACAGAGACATGGATGATTTCAAATCCAACATGACAGAACTTACAGACAACTTACAAATAATGGAAATCTCTTGGATTTCAGAGATCATGTTTCCTCAGGAATTCCAAGAAAGATAATTTAATCCTTATAATGGTTCAGCAAAAAAAAAAAAGCCCAGGCAAAAAGTATGGGACCTGATCCTTCTTCTAGACCAAGTGACCAAGATTTATTTACTTGAATGTGCCTTAAAATAAAAAATTATTAAATATTAAAATCCTAACATTACTGGTATTTTGTGTGCTTGTGTTGCAGTTCAGTTTATATGTTCAGCACAATAAACCCTCAGTTTAGGTTGGCATGTGAGCACACTGACAAATGTGGCTGAAAAAGGTGAAACTGCTTTTAGCAGTTTTGATGATTTGGGACAAGACAAAAGTATTCTTGGCACAGAAGGTTGGAATCACACTAACATGAGATTCAACATTGGGAATCTTGGGAACCTGCAATTTCAGCAACTTCTCTTTCATCTGCTCATCCCCGAGAACGTTTGGGATTTACTTTAAACTAAGAAATGTTATTAACAGCATTCAAATAAACAATACTCCACTGTGCAGCCAGCAATAGTTATGGAGATATGAACTATGAAAAAGTGGCATAGCATAAATTACCTGAAAGTAATTTATTTGCTAGTTTAAAACACAGCTGAGTGCTCTACTGCCAAAAGAAAAAGTACAGGAAACACCAGAGGAGCCTGTCCTTTAAAATATATTTGCATAAGGAATGGCAGTGGGAAGAACTTTACACTCCATCTCACTCCCACCTGAAGTATCTTATTCCACCAAGTATATCAGCAAAGCTGCCATGAGCAGATGCTAACACTGTAATTAATTCTCAGGACCCTTTTGTTTTACTACAGGGAACGAACATGAAATAGTTGGGTGAACTAAATTGAGCATCAAGTACATTCAGTTGCTGATGGCAAATTGATTTTTTCACAGCAGGCTATCAGTACAATTTCAGACAAGCATTTCATTAAAACACAGCATACATAACTCCTTATAACTTTGAACTACTTTCAGCACAGAATTAGGATCAAAAACCAATCATGTCTTTGAGACTATTCTTAAAATAAAAAATGGACGCTTGACACCATGTTCTCCAGACAAACTAAAACAAAAATCAAACTCCAAAGCTTGCTTGTGCAGCATCTAAGTTTTCTAACAACATAACTGGCATGAACTCTTGCATGGCAATTTCTATATGAATCTCCCAGCTTTTTTCTTAAAAACACTTAATGTCAGTTCTAGATGAAAACCCACAGAATCCCTGTTTTTTCCAAGTGACTTGTCACAGCAGTGCTCCTCTGACAATTAGGCAGCGAGGACAGCGGACTTAGCAGCACAACACAACATGGAGAAATAGTCTTCCCAGTGTCTAGCAGGCAGGTGGGTCATTCCTCTGCACCCCTCCTGAAGCTCCTTGTGAGGATGGAAGCAGTAATCCAGCAATACCAAAAAAAGAAGGCTCTGAGCAATGCTATTCACACAGGTTAAACCCCAACATAAATTCTGTCCAACTCATCCCACCAGAAAGTCGTCTACAAGCTATAGCACCACCTGATTCACAGCAGGAGCCTGGAAGGAATCTGGGCAGGATGAATGAAAAGTGGGATCAGAATGAAAAATGCAAAAAACAGTATAGCTACAAACTGATCCTGAATTTTTTACATCTACTTAGATGGCCAAATATGCTAGTTACTCAGTTTGTTTCCCATTTGGGTTCAGCAGTGACTGAAGTTCCAAATTAATAAAACTTCAAACTAACAAACAATTCATGCTTAATTCCTGTTCAAGGAAAGAAAATGAAAATGTTCAAGTTAGTATTTCCTCCAAGTTCAGTTCAATTGGCTGTACTTACATAAAAAACAGTGGGGAAAATGCTGCCTTGTTTGGTGTTTTTGCTTTAACCTTCAGACAGGGTTACTGGGCCTCTACTTAATGAGAATTTTTAGTTGAAAGCTCAGCCTTTAAATGCTTTCCAGCTTGCTGCCAGAAATGATGCTGAACTCTGTACAGCAACAGAAGCAACCAAGTTATCTTCCCTTCTATTCACTTCCCGTCCTACCCATGCCACGGAGTCTTATCTCACAGACACCAAAAGTTCCTATTCCCTCCTCCACTCACACTCTGCCTTTCCATCACCTCATCTGGCACTCAGCTGCATCTTTATGGGCTCCAAACTGTCATTTCTGTGATGCTTTTTTTTTCCCAGCTCCTCCCTTAGCTCTGTCTCTGATCCAACTGTTCCTAGCGCTTCATTCCTATTTGACCTCTTCCACCTTCTTGGTATTCTCTCTAAAATCATCCAGATTCCAAACTAGTGGGGGATATCAGAGATTCTGGTCATCTTTGTTGTGCCAGTCTAAACCTGAACCTGAAAAGATTTAGTAGACTCCACAGTGCCACACCAAAATGAGTGACAGGTAGCAGGTACATTTAAAATTACCATCTGTAAAATAAATATTCAAAACAGTCCAGTAAGTGAAACATAAGTATTTAGTTTAAGAGGCCCAAATTGGGACCTGCTGGCAGATTATAGCTGATTTTTTATAATTGCAGGGAGTTTAATTTTTCAGAGTTGGCATAAAAAAGTCTAAAATTTTTAACAAAGATTTTTAGATTGTTTGTTTGGTTTGTTTTAACTCAAATTAATTATTCTGTGTATTTGACTGTTTATTAAAAATGCAAATTTGATGCAAAAAATACGTCAATATGGGGAAATTCATTGCTTTTCCCATATCAAACCGTTCAGGCAAATACCATATATGAAAACTCAAAAAATTCAACTAATAAATCACAACCAGAGTTTCCTCAGTTCTATTAGAGTTGCTTAAGATGATGAAACAAAACACTTACCTTAATTGGTTGTTCCTTGTTCTTTCTACAGTGCTGTTTTCCCTGTGAGATTTCAAATGATAAGTAACTGGAAATTAGGAAGAGAATTAGTCCATTATTCTGCAGCAATGACACAATGATTAATTATATTAGCTTACTGCCTCTTCTGCTTTCAAACCCTGCAGTCATAAAATTAGTTTTGTTCAATATTCCAGAAGGGATATGAAAATTAAATTTACACAATTTAACAAAGTCCTGAAGGAAAGCCATACTCATCTAAGATAGTAGATGGATGGATCCTCTAATTTACAATAATATGCAGATGGCACACCTACCCCTTACAGAGCAATGTGCAGATAAGGAGGCTTCCCAAATGGCACAGAAAAAGAGACTGAAGGGACATAGGTGGAAATAGATCAGGCAAGTCTGAGCTTGTGCATCCTCCTGGAAAGCACTCAAAAACTTTTCACTGTAATTGCACCTATGCTTAGTAATTATAATTTCTTTTATCTGGTTCTTTTTAAACCACGTAATATTTTAAACACCCTGGGCATTTTCTATGCCCTGGTGAATATGAAATAAATGAAAGCCTATTAGGGTCTAGGGAGGCAGATGGTGAATTAAAATCACCACCACACCAATCCAGCTCCCATGTTTCTGGGAAGAGCATATTAGTTTTGAGGAACAATGTTTCTGCCACATTTTCATTGTTGGAAAACATTCAGATGCAATCCTACCTTCTCACTATGTATCTTTTGCATGATGCAGTTTTACATAATTCAAAATCATTGCTTTTAATTAACTGACTCATTCTTTCTCTAGAATCATGAATAATATGAGATCTGGAACACTAAGCATATACCTTAACCCCAGAAGAGCTCTGCAACAGGGCCAGACTCAGCAGGTAACCTTTGTGCCTTAGCCCTGACACAGACACTGTTTACTGGTTTTGGAATATGAAAATAAATGGACTGCAAAGCATCATTTCCGTATTTAAATGAATAATACAAAGCAAAACAAAGCTTCTATGTGAAGAATGCAAGGGCTTTATAGGGTCAAGGTCTGCACAATTATGGAGAAGATTTGATCAAGGAATCTGAATGTTTGTACTGCAATACAATCAGGACATAGCTACATTAGTGGAAAAGAGGGGGGAAAGCAGCAGCAAAGTTAAAGGACTTATGTCTTGATTTAGGAAGGTGGCATTTCATATTGCCAACACACTGTACTTTTGTCAAGTAACTCTTAAATGACCTTTTCTGCAATAAACTGGATTATTATGGGCAAACAGAGAAAGTTAGCAATGCACATTACCCAATAATAATTTTATCAAAATTAAACCCTGTACTTTATTGCAAATTCAGTTCATAATGAAAACAGACAGACTGTTAAATATGAGAGAATACCAAAATCTTCAGCTGGTAAGCCAGAAAAGTCTAGATACTTACAATTTATTAATTTTAAGATAAATTAACTCTCTACTTTTTAACTCATTTAAAACAAACACCATGGCCCATAAATCACCTTTGACATGTAAATAAACTCAGAACCATCCAGGAAATCCACCCATGGTGCATGAGGACTGGAGGCACAAGGCTCTCCCTGCACACAGGACACATCCTGCAGGGAAATCCATGCTGTGTAGTTGTACACTCTGTTCATTCATAAACTTCTGTGGGAGAAATGGAACAGGAGGACCTACTGCATGGGCTGCCTGTAACAGAGACCTTAATCCTTGGCACTGGAATTAAGAGCCAGGTAAATTTATCTTAGCAAAAAAAACCAAAACAACATTCTAAAATAGAGGAGTTTCTAATAAATGTAGGTATACTATCCTTAAATGATAATGTTCATTAGGAACATGACATATAAGGTACTTCAACTAATTACAGTTGTTTCCCCAAAGTTAATCCACACTGGAGAGGCAGCAAACATCACATCAATGTTCATGCCTGCAGTCAACCCCCAGCCCAAGAGGCAGCACCTCTGGGGATCAGCACATTAAAAGCTACCATTTCTACCCACTTTCTTTTCTAAATCTTCCAATATTCTTCCCATGCCAAAAACAATGACATTTCCCTTTCATAGGTACTAATGCCTGAAGTACCTGATTGAAATATATTTAATTTTCCAGTTTGAAAAAAAAATAAAATTAGAAGGTTCTGTTTTTAAAAGTGCTTTTATTCTGCTCATTATATGTTATGAAATAGGAATCTGAAGGTGCTGCAATCTCCCTCAGTTACCTCAGAGCACTCAGTTCCAGCTCATGCTGACTGGAAATGGCTTTCCCCAGCAGCCTCTCCCACTGTGTTTTTAAGAGCTTGACATCTCCTACCAAATCCACTCCTCAGGTTTGCTTCAGAAACTATTAGTCCTAAAGAAATTTTAAAAGCCAGGCTTACAGACGTTCTCCCCAACTCTGGGTATCACCATGTTCCACAGACCTTTGAAACAGTATAATTCAAGTAGACAGGGCACCTTGCCAAAGTTTACTGTGAGATCTCAGATATTCACCCACTTAGGAACTGAGCTTTTAAGGACTCAGGTAACAGATGTATCCATTTCTCCAGGTAA
The DNA here is from genome assembly GCA_013398075.1 of Notiomystis cincta. Classification (NCBI taxonomy): domain Eukaryota; kingdom Metazoa; phylum Chordata; class Aves; order Passeriformes; family Notiomystidae; genus Notiomystis; species Notiomystis cincta. The sequence continues at coordinate 33,102 of VZRX01011939.1, forward strand.
ATTATTATGCATTCCTTGTATGCCACTGTAGTTGACACTACTGTTTTCCTGAAGATTATGAAATTCCAAGACATAAAGACATGGGGATGTATTTGTCAGCCCTGGAATAGGAAAAGAGGTGAAAATGGTTCCTGTGGTGATTTAGGGAGAAAATGGGATTTTCTCTGTTCTGCATACTATTTCATGGCATTCCCTCTAAAATTTGACTATTTGTGCTCTTGTTTCTTTAGGGGTATTGAATTTTTCCTTGCATGGAGTGAGGTCCAGGGAGGAGTCCCCATTTACAATTTCAGAGTGACCAGGGCACAGCACCTCCAATTCTGTTCCTGGCTTGTGACCACAAGTACCAATGCTAAGAGAGTTTTTGCAAAGGCTTATTTAATAAAAATTAATGTCTTTCAAGAAAAAAAGAAAAAACCTACTTAAAAAAAAAAAAAAGGA
>VZRX01011939.1:33548-94085 GCA_013398075.1 Notiomystis cincta
CTACTTAAAAAAAAAAAAGAGGAATGAGTTATAAGTATACTTCAATTCCTCAACGTTTGCTATCCCCGAGAGTTTGAGAAGAACCCTACTACTTAAGCCATCTCTCTCTTGTCCTTCCAGGCATCCTTTCTAAATTACTTCAGTTTCAGTCTGAGAAAAAAAATACATCACAGCAAGTGTAGCCTGAGGTGACAGTGAGTGACTCGGGTACCTCTGAGAAAAGGCCACTTCCAGTAGAAGAGGTCACACATAACATGCCAGCTACATCAATAAAAATTGCTTGTTTGACCACTGTGGCTTGTGAATCAAGAGCAACACGGGCTCCTCTAAGACCCCCACATTGCAGATTCATGTTCCAAACCAGTGCACTATTCCTGGCATGGTGTCCCACCCCAGGAAAGCCAAGAGCCAGCTCCCACAGCCACCTGACAGACACCCAGGGCAAGGGAGGAAGGACTTCACACAGGGTGGGTGACGACAAGGAGTGTAATCTAATCTAAGGAGGGCTGCTCCCAGGGGAATTCATCCCTGTCCCCAGACAGCTCTCTGCTGGCTAACTGCCTCTTGGGCTCAATTGCACATACAATTTGCAGGCTCCTTTTACAACCTCTATTCAGATCTGAGAGGTTTCAATATAACCTTTTGCAGCCCTTCTGCTGGTTGCTCCCAGCCTGCCTGTGGGCATTTTACATTCATTGCGTCTGGGTTGATCTGATCTGGCTCTTACAGGTCCATTCTTTGTTTATTCCCGTGGTAGCCTGCACAGAGGAGACACACTGAATTGTCTCTGTGTCCTTCCACTGAAAGGTTCAAGTCCAGATTGTCTGTGTACCTTGCCAGAAATCTAAGACCAACAAAAGTAAACAGTCCTGTCAAATAAAGGGCATCAGTTAATAGGAGAATAAGAATGCAGTATTATGACAAAACAACAACAATAGTGAGGCTAAAAGACAAAACACATCAAAGCCTCACACAGAAAATTATATTTTCTCATTCTCTTCATTTTCTAGTTCAAAATGTTAAGCACAAGTAAAAGCCACATATGAAGAAAGAAACCCCTGTGAAAGCTGCTGTGCTCCTCTCAGTCAGTACAAGACAATCTTGACCTTCATGCCACAATATTAAGCCAAAGTTCTTGAAAGGAGGCATTGTTTCAAAAGCCAGGCATTTTCTCAAGGGTGAGAAATGCCTGTTAAAGACTGGGCTGAAACCCCTGAGGTCACATTACATTTGACATGTGACATCTAAACTTCTTTTTCTGAAAGGGGAATTTAGAAAGCTCTGACTGCTCTGTGCTACTTAGCTGTGCCTTGAACAGAATCCAGCATAAGTGTGTACTACCAGAAAGTCCACGGGAAAGCTTTAGATAAGGCTTTAGATATCCTTGCTATTTATCAAAATATTTATTCTGTGATGTGTGAGTACACCTGCTTCTCTCCTTTGGGCCTTAAGAGAGTTATTTCTGGTTTGGATAGGTGTGGCATGATAAAGGGCCACCAGCCACCCTGCCCCAGCAACATCCAAGAAAACAGGTTCCCTGAGATGGAAAATGACATATTTTAACATACAGTAGTGTGATTCTGTTAAGAGCCTAAATACAGATGCCCAGAAACTTTTACCTAGATAGACACAATATGCAGAATAGCGTTATTAAGTGCCAGTACCTTTAATTGCCCTGACAGGGGTAATTTGGCATTAAGAGCTTCAGTGTCCCTGGCAGGAGGTGAAATTTGGGAAAGGTTGTTTGGGCAGAGACACACAGCAGTAAGTGGCAGATGAAAGACCTGATGTGACCCAGCAGTGTGAGCTCCCAGCCCAGAAACCCAACCCTATCCTGGGCTGCATCCAGAGCCCCGTGGGAGCAGGGCAGGGAGGGCATTCTGCCCCTCTGCTCTGCTGAGACCCCACCTGCAGGGCTGTATGAGCTCTGGTTCCCCAGCACAGCAAGGACATGGAGCTGCTGCAGTGAGCCCAGAGGAGGCCACCAAGGTGATCAGAGGGATGGAGCAGCTCTCCTGTGAGGAGAGGCTGAGAAAATCGGGTTTGTTCAGCCTAGACAAGAGGACGCTCTGCGGTGAGTTATTTGTGGCCTACCCAGACCCGAAGGGAGCTTCAGGAGAGACAGAGAAGAACTGATTACATGGACATGTAGCGGCAGGACAAAGGGAGAACGATTTTAAACTGAGAGTAGGTTTAGTCTGGATATCAGGAAGAAATTCTTACCTGTGAGGGTGGTAAGGCACTTGGATAGGTTGCCCAGAGAAGCTGTGGATGCCCCAGCCTTTTGAGTGCTCAAGGCCAGGCCGGATGGGGCCCTGAGCAGCCTGGTCTGGTGGAAGGTGTCCCTACACCGGGCAGGGAGATGGAAACTAGGTGATCTTTAAGGTCTCTCCCGAACCAAATCGTTCCATCGGTCTATGAAGTGCTTAACGAAATTTTTTTTAGCCAACCTGACTTCTGAGATCCTGAGAAGTGCTGCTCTCGCATCCATTTCTCGGTGCAAGTTCACTGCCGTAGCAAAGGGCAAACGGCAGCGCCCCAGGAACATCCCAAGGCGTCGCCTGCCCCTTCGACCGCGCTCTCGCGGTCCCTCCAGCACTCGGGGTCCTGGAGCTCCATCTGCCGGCGCCGCGGGACCGGCTGGAGGAGACCCTGCCCGGGCCCTGCGAGGTTAACGGGACCCTCCCGGGAAGCTGCTGCTGCTGCAGGGTCACAGCGACCGCCCGGGTTCGGAGCTCATCCCGCTCCCAGCTGCAGTGTCCGAGGATAATTCGGCTGTGGAAGGTCTCAAGTTCCTTCAAAAGAGCTCAAAAGTCACTGACATCCCACAGCGAGTTCCAAGGGCTGCGATGCACGAGGAAATTTCAAAAGGCATGAGGACCTTACCTTTAGGTTGCACCCAGGTAGGCAAATTCTTGTAAGTGACCCTATTTTAAAGTGTGCAGTATCAACTATCCTAACTCTAATGTCCCCAAAACAAACCCCCACAAGCAAACAGGTTCTCATAGTCCATTTTTTTCCCTCTTCCCAATAGTGTCTCAAATCAGTTATTTTCTTTTCTTTTTTGCTATACAAATGTATCAGTTCAAGAGTCAGTTCATTAGCCTTGCCACAGTGGAAATTGGCTTCTAGCACCACTCTTCCACTGAGGTGTTCACCAATTTATCCCAGGTGAGGAGAATCTGGTCAAATAAACACAGAACAGCCAGGCCATAAAGGCAAAGCTTATGTGTGAAATCTTCTCAATGAGAATTCAGTTTACTGCTATTTATAAAGCAGTAAGTATAAAGATTTTGATGAAACCACTCGTATTTTTAAGAAATGGTATGTGGGGAGTTTTATTGTTAATATCTATTTATATGGCCACAACTTTATTAGAAATACACTTCTTCTGTCTTTTCCATAATTGGAGCATAAGGGTTAGAGAGACTTGTGAAAAACTGTTGTTTTGACATTCTCCATCTACAAATTAACCTCCTTTGACAAACACTTTCAGCTTGCTTTTCTCATAAATTTGAATTTAAGCACTATCTTTCTCTAGAAAGAAAACAAAGGGGGAAATTAATTTCCCTCTTTCCCCATAACACCAGATTGAGAGAGAGCTATCAAGAGATATGTAAGTGCTAACTGTTTTCTACTGGGTACTTAAGGGAAACAGATGGGTGTAATTATGGTTTTATGGAGGTCTTACCTAAAATGCTTACACTCGGCTGCCACATTACAGTTTGATTCTCGGTTATAAATACAGATATTAATCTTTGTAAAGGTCTGTACAGATTTTAAGCTAAGAGGGAACGTGCAGCCTCGTAGCTACCTCCCAGGGGAGGAAACCATGCTAAAACCAGAGGGTGCAGTGATTCTGGAACTTGGAGGAGGCAAATTCTCCTCGCTTAAAACGACTCAGGTCGTGCTAAAAGCAGCAGAGGGAGCCAGCTGCCTTGCTTTGGAGGTATCAGCGCCGCTGATGCCCTGCAGCACCGAATCTGCACCTGCTTTACCCCGGGCCGTGAATCTCCTGTTCCAGAGGCCGTGCCCTTGGGTCTTAAGGAAATATTGGGAAAAGCTGAGCTTTGCTGCATCCTTAAAGTTTAGCGACCCATTCAGGCTGTACCACCACCCCTGCCGGTGAGCAGCACCTAAATGCTCTTCAGGCACCTGAAAGAAAACTCACTTGGTTGCAAAACTAACTGAGAGAGATAAAAGCCTTACCTTTATCTCCCGACCCGTTATATCTGTGTAAGCATTTTATCTGTTCATACGAGCTGCAGAAACACTTTTGCTCAAATCAGCGAGGAAAGTTATACATAGAACTTAACTTCTCTGATAAAACCAGCAACAACACTGCCAGTGCCACCACCCCCCCAGCATGGGCCTTGATGTGTACTCACTTTCAATTCCATTTAAAGAATTCTCATTTTCTTCCCATGTGATAAGACAGTGTAAAAAATAAAAGCAGAGCATAGCTAATCAGCTAATACTGTCACATGCACTTTAAAATCTGAACCTCAATTTTAGCAGGTAAAGTAATAAGAACACAATATTCCATGTAGTTTTTGGATCCTTAGCTCCACATTTCTTTTCTCCCCACTGGAACTACAGGAAAACATCCACAAGGCTAAAAGACACAAATCTTCCTTCTCAGAGAGCCTCTTCCTGCTTGTTTCTCACACTTCATAATGTTAAGGCTCAATTTATCTCTGAGTGACCCCAGTTAAATCAATCAGTCTTCAATGCATTTGCACAGGCACTCAGGAGGAAACAATTTGATTAGATAATAATTTAATTACAAACTGCTGAATTGATAATGCAGGAGAACTTGACTCAAAATGAGAAGGACATCATAGTACTGACATCTGGGAAGAGGTGAGGCAACCAATGTAAATTTATTTGTAAAATGTGCATTACTTGGAAGCAATAAAAGGCAATAAACACAGAGTCAGGCTAATTCTGCAGGTATCTTCTCACGAGTGGAGTAAAAAGTTGAGTTCTGTGGCTACAAATACACTCACATATTTACAGAATGCCCTAATTAGGACCAGTGAAAGGATGAAAATTGCATATTCCTATTACATTAAATATTCTTGCACAATATGAATCATCTAGATAGCAGCTGAAGGCCGTGCTGGAGCAACACTTCGCCCAGCCCAGGGGCTGGAAGTCTCCGGGGTGTTCCCACCTCTGCAGCACGGGGCTGTCTCTCCCTGCCCCCAGGGACCCCGGGATGATGCAACACAGCACAGCACAGGTGCAAGAGCCTTGAACACGGCGCAAGAGCTGCACACGCAGTGAGAGTGTCGCCTCAAAAGGGCATTGCTGTGAACTCCTTGTCCAGCAGACTCATTCCAACTGAGAGCCCAGAGATTTTTGTGATATTTAAAGATCAAGATTTTCTGCTTTCTTGAATGGTGTGGGAGATTACTCCCAGGGAGCCTTTATGAGGTTCATTCTGTGGAGCAAATCCGTGCTGTTTGTAACATCCCTGAGTCAGCGGGCTCAGCCAGAGGCAGTGGCTGCAGCACAGCATTGCCCAGGCCCTGCAGCGGCTCCGGAGCTGTGAGGCAGCGCTGAGTTTGCAGCAGGGGACTGAGCACCGCCCCATTCCCCCTCCCTGAAGAGAGCTGCCCTGAGGTAAAACACAGCCCCTGTGTGATTCCTGACACTGCAGGTGCCGCGCTTGAGCCTCGTTGGCAGCACGCCCTCAGAGCCACATCCCCTCTTCCACAATGAAAGGCTTTAGTGGCCCAAACCCAAGATGTCTCACAATGCTGTCCTTTAACACTGCTCCACGATACTCCTGCAGCCAGGTCCGAGGGCTGTACTCAATTTCCATCTCTGCTCACTCATTCCATTAGCTCACCATGCTGTTTTCCACAGTTGGAAATGGGAAATATTTATAAGTACATCCCAAACATGGATGAAAGACAGTTTACCCATGTTTCTAAAGCCCTCAGAGGCCACAGGGAAAAAGAAACAGAGGGGTGTCCAGTGTTTGCTTAAAGCACTGGATTCTGTAATGTTATCTTTCATAAGCCAAAGCCCACCCGTATATGTTAGTAATATACTGCACTGCAGATGCCTGAAGTATTCACAATTATGTGTAAGATGCAGGATGGAGTTTGAGCAGGATTTAAAGATTACTTTTGAATTGATTTTCACTTCATCTAAGCTCTATATTGTTCTTATATTTATACCATAAAATAAAATATCCTTTACAGTTTTGGTTTAATTTCTGTGATATACAGAACACTTGCACAGTCTGCTGGTTCTGTAGTGATCATCCCATTCTATTAATACTTTCAGTATTAGAAATTAAGAGTGTTTTCCATTTGCTGCTCTACCACAGGAAAGAGCTTGGCCCAGTGGGCTGTAAATTCACAAGAGTTGCACTGTGCACCACAGGCTGCACAGGGTGGTATAGACATGTGCATAAACTATTTCCTTGACTTAAATCTAGGTCTGTTTTAATGCTGTTGCAAGAAACATTAAAAGTGTAGTAAATAGCAAAAATGTGATTATTTACAGAATGAACACTAACTTATAAATTACCATACAATGCAGGAATAACTGCATAAAATATCCTGGCACAGCACATTTATCTGTTTTACTGTCATTGTCTGAAGATATCACAATTCTGATGCTTTTTAATGATCTCTAGACACTGACATTTGCTGGGCCCAGTATAAAACCAGATTAAGTTCTATGAGTTTCTATGAGCAGAGTTCAACATCTGAAGCCTTGTTAGGGTGCTGTGTTTGCTCATTCAACCAGAACAAATGTTCATCCTGATGCAGGCAGTCAGCACAAGTCTTGGCAGCCAGCTAATTTTGCAATGTACAAATCTCACCATTTGAAAGGTACAATCCAAACATTAGCTCTGATTTGAAAATTTGCAGGGAGCCTCTTACAAATGATACCCTAAACAGGAAGGAGTTATCTGAAAATTATCTTCCAATGACAAATTTGAACACTGATCTCCACAGTAATATTCCCACCACAGCAAACACTTTTTCCAGCAAAGCCATCCAAATATGTGTTCCTACTCTTACATATCCTAATATAAGCTTCTACAAAACTCTCCTTAGTCTAAATGCTACTGGTCTACTAAATGGCCTCATGAGAACACACAGAACTACACACTAAAATGTACTTCCACAAACATTTACAAACAGGAACAGGAACATGCAGTGGGGTAGCATTTCTCCAAAACCACTCCTCTTACTTCTTGCTCCTGGTCTACAAATACAGCTTCAAAAAATGTGCATCCTCTTCAGCCTATGACTACTGCCTATCTTTATTTCCCCCAGATTATCTCATTTGGTATCTAAATAAAATCAGAGAAACTCAGCTGGTATTTAGCTTTTTGTCTATAATACAGTTTATTGCCTGTATTTAGCACTTGAAGGAATTGCATGCCCAGAAGATTTTCTGCATTTTCCTATTAATACAATAAAAAAAATTACCTCTATCTATAAATTATCTCCTAAGTATGTCTGAAGATCAGCATAGCTGTAACCCTGACAAAGAATTCCTTACCCTTCAAGCCAATAGGCCCCCAGGTCAGAAAGTTGATGTTGATAGTTTTATTTCCCATAAACCAAACAGAGAGGAAATAATAATAATAATAATAATAATAATAATAATAATAATAATAATAATAATAATAATAATAATAATAATAATATAAAAAACACTTCAGTGTCTGCTTGACTTCTTGCCAATAGATGATTTTTGTTCTTTTTTTTTTTGTAAATGATTCCAATTTTTGGCATTTTCAATTTTAGAATATCTCTTCTGATTCCTCCAGATTAATACATTACAATATGTTTTTCCTCTCACTAATAAGTAGCATGTTCCTTGGCACTTTATGTGTACAGACATTTAAACTACAAACATTTTTTGCTACTTGTTCATGTCATGTTTGTTTCTCAAAAACTTAGAGCAGCTGAAAAACAAAATAGCAAAATATCTACTTGGTATTGAAAATATTAGCACAAACAGCAAGCTGTCTCCTGTGTTAGCATAGCTGTTTTCATAACTGCTCTGTTTTGCTACCAGAAGTTATGAGCAACTTAGCTAATGATTGTTAAATGATATTATAATGATTTTATACAAGCCATATATGAATTGAAAGCAGGTGTAGTGAGAGCAAAAATTTCAGATTGATGTGCAGAAAGACATTTCACATGTTTTATTGTTCAGCAATGCACATTACACATATAAACATGCCGTCATTGGTTAATCTCTATGGTTAAACACCTGTTTGTATTAACTGTGATGCCATTCTCCTGTCACAATACTGGAACAAGCAGGTCTTTAAAATTGTCTGGGGGGGAGTGAAAGCCAAATCTGTAGCTGTTATTTCTTCTTGGACAGACCTATTATGGAAGTGCAATTAATCTCTTTTCCAGGTGTTTAAATACAGAAGGAATTTTCCCTTTCTACATGTAACCCATTACATATGGGAAAAAAAATTGTGCCCATGGTTGCGTTTCCAGGGGCCTAATGAATTTGCTGTGGTTTCTACAATCTTCCTGGCATTTGTTTTCTTCTGTACTTCCACTGGAAAACTTCAGGGGTTCCTCCTTGCTTCCTTTCTACTCACTGTGGATTATGAAATGGGCTGTGTGACAGAGGAAAAGGTAACCACGTAAGCTGTCACTGCTCTTTTGGGGCACACAGGCTGCTGGATTTTAGGAGACCCTTCCTTTCATGCTGGTCAGTGCTGTCACCAGTGTGCAACTGGTAAAACACCTCAAGGATTTATGGGCCCCGGTGTGGTGGTGTCCAGCATTAAGGCAACATCCAAGATGGATAATATTCTTCTAACCTGCACTGTGCTGTGAATTTGCTGACCCATGGATTCATGTTTGAAAGCATATGAAGTCATGTGTAGGACTTCAGTTTTGTCCTGCTTGCCAACATGACAGGAGGTTTATGAGGGTATTTTTCAGTAGTTACTGGCCTTGGAGAATTAATCAGAATTAAAGTTAGCCTTAAGAGTGCTCAGGTCATTCAGTCCTGCCAGCACATACTCAAAATGTGTTTTATTTATGATGACAAACTGGAAAACTTCTATTTTTGATAAAGGCATAATATACCCTGGATAAATTTTATTAAAACATGTGTTGTCCAAAACGAATGGTATGGTTAATAAACCTCCAGCCTTTAAGAAACAGAAGGAGGCTCTTGTTGACTCTGCTCTGCCAGGAAAAGAGGAAGCCATCAATAATCTCTCACGTTTCTACCACTGCCCCTAGATGAAATCTAAAAAGCATATAATTTTTGCACTATTAATGGTAAAAGATAGGTCTTTGGTGAGGGAACTGAGAAAAAGTGATACCTGTAGAACAGATAAACCTGCACTTATTGCCCTGTGCCAAGACTCTCACTGTTTTGAGGAATTTGACAGAAAGAAAATATATATGAATTCACATTTAGAAAATGTAAAGGCTGTCCCTTTCATCTCACAGTTTGCCAGTTGGTTTCTAATGTCCAGATTTTCATTTCTTCAAAGGAAAGATTAGCTCACTACCAAGTTAAGGGCAAGCAGTAAGTCACACAGATAGTAGATTATAACATTCATGTCTTATTATTTCATATATAAACCTTTACTTTAAATGTTATCTAAAATAACATACATGGTTACCTGACAAAATAGCCCATATAAACTATGCTGAAAATATCATCTTTATTTACAGGAACCTAATTAAAATGAACTTTTTTTGTGTTTGAGGTCTGGAACAACCTCCTCTCTCACAGCCAGACCACAGCCTGGGTTATTCTGCTGGTCAGAGCTCTAAGGAGGAAGATGCCACTCACACACATGAAGAAAGCACTGGCCATGCAAAGATGTGCCTCACCTGCTCTTGGAAGGGGTGGGAAGCATCTTGCAAACTATCACTCTCTGCTCAGATGTGATGTCCTGTTCCCCATCCCACCCTTCAGACTTTACAGTGACATGCAACCTTTGTTCAAGTGAATTCTAAATCTGCTCTTGGTGGTGTTCCTCCTATACATTGTGAAATTTAGCAAAAAAAGAAAAAAATATCTTAGACATCCTTTCTCTTTGAGTTTCTACATATATATGCATTATCATCATCTTCTAGTACTGCTGGTAATCACAACTACAGGTAATAAGCAAAGAGAAAACCAGAAATAAATGTCATTATTTTATAGGCACTTCTGTAACCATGTAATTGGCTGCATAGTTAATTTACTGAATTCCAACATCTGCTTTATAGAAAGACAACTGCCTTGGGTTGTATAAAAATGCTGCCTTTGAGAGCTACGAAATCCCAAGCATGAATTAGATTCCAGAAGAATGATGCCTTGCAAACAGAGCACCCAGTATGCACTGAGAACCAGCTCTCACAGAGCCCTCCTATTAGCACTATTTGCACTTGTTCTTTCCTGATTTAATGAAAATGCTGGGCTTCAAAAGAAACAGCTAATCAGATAATCACATTATACTGTATCTCACAGGCTTTGAGCAGGCAAGCTCCCAGAAAAATCATTGAATAAGACAACAGGATTTACAGCCTTAACGGCTACACATTGCATTTGTCACAAAGCATGGCCAACATTCACACTGAGGGTGCAAGATTATTACATGGTTACCTGTGCTCTATAAAATAGAGATGTCACATTGAACAGAATATGAAACAGTACTGCAGGATGAGATATTAATAGTATGTTATTTTTATTATTATTTATCATTACCTATGACCAAAACATTAGCACTTCAGTGCAAACACTGCAAAACATACACGTGATTTAACAGATGGGATATTGACAGATTTAAACATTTTGGATCTGTTGTCTATCCACAAGATCTAGAAATAAGGCATATGGTCAGCAGAATAGGAGAGTTTAAATAAACAGCCCGAGCGCTTCGCTCTCCTCCCACACACCTTAACTCTGTCAGTCCTGCTGCTGGGTTCCTCCAATCTCTTATCTTGAGGAGGTCATACCTGAGGAAGGCTGTTAGCTGGCTGAAACATCATTCTTTTAGTTTTTTCGCTTTCCTGCATACAAAGGAAACAAACAATGAATAGCTAAAGGGCTTCATCTTTTTACAAACCTTGACAGAGCTTTACGCTGGGAGGATAACGGTGCAGCCTGGGAGGCTTCATTTGCTCCTGCTCACACATTTATACACATCTGACTCCTTATTCCACTCAAGGGACCTTGACAGAAAATTGTAGGACTGATCACACATCCGTGATAGAAGCTTGACAGTTTTCCCAGGCAGCCCTGCCAAAACTTCCCATCAGTAGCTGTAAACAGAGTTAGCAGGGTGGCCACTTAGCAACCAAATGCTTTTGCTTTTGCAATCTTACAGCGTGGCGCCGTTTCCTTTTGGGCTGAACGCACTCCTGCCCGTACGACGGCCACTGGAAATCCTGGGCCGGCACTTGGCTGTTCGGGCTCTCCACGTCTTCAGAATCAGAGTCATCCTGCTGCACTGAAGGGAAATGCCTGTCTGGATAAATCTCTTTCAGTTTGTCCTCAAAGAACTCATCCAGGCACCGTCCGGCCTCAGCAACCTCGGAGTCTGGCTGTAAGGGAATGAGTAACCATTCAGTGCAGAAATCATCGAGGATCAAACCCAAATAACCACCCCACCCCAACATCTCACCTGGGCTCTGTCTGCTACATCTCCATTAGCCTCTGCACACTTTCTACAGCCCATTAACCCCTCTGCATTTCCAGCCTAAGTAAAAACCAGATGCTGCTATTAAGGAACACATTTGTGCACCTCTAAGAAGAAGAGATGTGCAGTGAACTAGAAAGAACAGCAGTCATCACTGCTTAGGAATTTCTATGCATTTTATTTTCCCTAGGTATTTTGCTGGCTATGAATGGCCTCTCCCAGCAAACTCAACACCATTCCACAGTTGTCTGTCAAGATGTCCCTCTTTAATTTTAGATCCATATGTAACTTCATATAAACTTTGTTCCCATCATTAAAAAAACCCTAACATAATTCCCAAAGAATAAAACTGATTAATACTTCTGTTTATCCCAATCCTATATCTGATTTCCACAGAACCCGTAGTTGCACCAGAGTGACAGCCACTGAAAGAGCCAGCCCCTGCTGTGTATCCCCCCCATCATGCATATTAGAAACATACATAATTGAACTTTGCACAGTTCCAAAACATGAGACGCACGTCAGTCACAAGTTCCTCAGGTGCAGAATAGTGGGACTTGTCCCTTTTTTGCAGCTTCTTTCGTATGGTGGACAAATCCATTGGCCTTTTGATGATCTGATAGTAATGCCGAGCCTGCAATAAAAGGCAGGTATGTGACATTTTTAATTAAAACATTTCCTCTCCAGCAATTTCTATACAAGTTTGGACAGAAGTCATTGCAGAGGAGTCCTTGCATCAGGGCAGAGAGTTCTAATCTTTTACTGTCTACACTTGCACATCATCTTCCTGGGTGCTTTTTGGTTTGACTAAAACATGTTTGCTTGCAAGATTGGTCCTGAAAATAGCACTTCAGTGACTACTCTGCAACTTGCACTTTGTAAAGTTTATCCCCAGATAACCATAATCCGAATTTAACTATCAGTAATACATGTAACATTGATAATTGGCTGACATTTTCCCCAAGCAATTACAAAAAGAATGTGCTGCAATATTTTCAGCTGATAATGTGGGAAGTAGTCTGTCAAGAGTGACTCAAAATATGATACTGTGCACTCTTTCAAAAGTTCAACAAAAGTCTTTTTCAATGGGCATCAACCACCAGAATATCCCACTCCTTAAATCTTTCTGGGCCTACTTGTTAAATAATCTGTTTCATAAGTTCATTGCAAGCTTTATTAGGTAGAATGAGTTTTATATCATTACATGAACTACTCCTTCACATAAAACCTTTATTTTTCCCACTTGTAGCACATTGTGCTCTATTGTTACAATAGTGTGAGTGTCCATCTTCCTTAAAGCAGACAGTTAATATTGCAAATGTGGAATACATGGATGAAGCAGAAGTCTCTGCATCTTCCCCTGCATACAGTCCCATTTACCCTCTTTGTGCACAGCACAAGAAAGAGGGAGTTCAGGGTTGCTTCTATAGCAGACCTCTCTTATGACAGTACAACATTCTCCACATATGTGGCAAGTCAACTTTGTTAATCACTGGAACCGCTCATACACCTTTGCCATTCTACCAGCATCTTAAATCCGCACCCAAACCTGATCTGAAAATTAAAACTAAGCATTTACCTGCCTTGGGCCTGACACCTTCAAGGCACTTGTAAGAGGCCAACACCCACCCTTCCCTAGGAAGAAATACTGTTCAGAAAAAAACCCTCATGGAATATCTTTCAAGAAGATAAAGGAGAAACTTGTGAGTTTCTCTGTATTCCCTCTGACCCTTGCACGTGCTGTACTTACCAGGGGACTGACAGGTTCATGGAAAGGGAGGCTCATACTGCTGCAGAACAGGGAAAGCACCAGCTTTTCACACTTCTGTGGAAGCCAAAATCAAAACACATTTTAATTCAAAACAAATGGGTTTCATTTTTGCCCTTAGTTAAAAGAGAATTCTCATGTAGACTGTTCATTTCTGATGCAAAATGGCACACTTTGCTCTACCTTGGGGGACATTTTGCCTCATTGAATTGTTATAATTTGAAAAATAAGGATAGTCAAGAAATTCAAGAAAGGAAAGATCTTCCTGGAAATTCTTGGGAATGAATCACTGTCATTATTTACCTTGTGCACTCCAGACCTATTCCTCGGCTCTCAACTGAAGAAACAGCAGCAACAGTGTGGAAAGAGTTAAATGGGAAATGTTTCCCACTGCTCTTATCCATTCATGCAAACAGATGTAAGTTGGTAGTACTGTATAAAAACTATTCCCTTTAATCATCAACTTGTAAAACACTTATACTTGGCTCTTTCACTAGTCAAAAAAAAACCCAAAACCACACTACATAAACATTATAAACCATATTTTCTCACAAAAATGGAATTTCCAATCAACTCAATTTTCTAAATAGGACTTCACTATTCAAGACCCAAATCCCAACAATTTTTGTCCAGTTGTACCAAATCCAGTAGAATCAGGGCCAGATCAGCATCTGCACTCAGTTGTGTTGATGCCTCTTCTCTGTCCGGTCATCACCAATATACACAGGACATGTATTTTGAATTTTTGCCTTCCAAATACCAAGTGAACTTTAAGAAAAGGCACTTATTTAACGGAAGATTTGGTAGAGAAAACTGGTAATATGTATGTAAAGTGATAAGCTTTCCTCTAGGCTGAGTTAAGAGCCGAAATAACTTCAAGGGAACTAATGGGACATATGAAGAAGTTTGTATGATGATTTCAGTCCAACTGAAAGTCAGAAAGTGTCTTCTTCACAAAAGTGTCATTGCACTGGCACAAGTTGATATATGAGAAGGTGCCAAGTTTTAAAGGGAAAAGATTCAGTGTCACAAACCAGGCAAAACTGACTTGAGAGAGCTCTGCTGTTGAGTGTGACTTCCCTGCTCAAAGGAGAAAAGAATTCCACTTGTGCCTGCTTCATCTTTCATGACATGCATTTTTAAATTGAACAGCAATGTCCAGAAAGAAGAGAATTATATAACCAAATGGTAACAGTGCTTCTGTTGTATTTACTACTGTGTGTAGCACTTGAGTAGCAGCAAAGTCAAACTCATCTTTCCCATGAAAAAGCAAATCCTCATGCTGAGATCAAATAAATAGTGCAATTTAGTTATTCCCACCTTCTGGTCACAGTCACCAAGGCCATGTTGTGCATTGAAGCTGTGGCTGTACCGTGTGTTCTCACAGTCATATTCCACCTCTGGCTTCACTGGGTTACGGCAAAGCGAGCACACCCATTCTCCCCTGCAAAACCAGAGACCAAAAAACTCGTGGAGAATTTTTTCCACAACCTTGTCAAACAGCAACTCTCAGAAATCACTATTTGGAAAGGCTCATATTTAACTGGGATTACAATAGCAGGCAATCTGAAGCCCATTGTGCTAAGATATTCTTCACTGGATTTGAATGCAGTTAGAAGTATAATCATTTCAGATTCTGCTCTTGGCTCTTTTCCTGTTACAAAGGAAAAGAATACAACAAAATTGTGTTTGAAATCACCACCACTGTATGAAGCTGCACTGATTCAAGTCCTGCTTTGAAAAAAATATTAAGGAAAACCAGGCAGCAATTAGTTCATAAGACAAACCCAGAACCTTTTGATAATTGAGATATTTATTATCAACTGATATGATAACTGACATATTTATCTAAGAAATCAACATTATCAGAAAAGGTGTGACAATACACAAACCAAATAGACATAACCCTGCAAGGGCATGTGTGTCCTTGCTGGTAGATGCATTTTCAGAAACCTCTTGAAGAACTTTGTGAAGGCAGTGATGCAACTTCTGCAACATCAAGGTCTGAATAACTACACATGAAGATATATTAAAGAACTATGAATATAGAACTTTAATGAAGTAAATTAATTCTCTTAGCTAGAGTTTAACTTTGCCTAGAAAGTTTATTACAACAGGAAAACTTGGTTTTCACATTGCTTTGAAAGTAGAAGGTAATAATAACTCCACTACTAGAGAAAAGAAGGAAAAGCCAAGAGCTGAAAAGTCCTGCTTTTTAAACAGAAAGGACAAAGCAGAATCCCCAAATTAATATCTTACAACATATTTTTCTCAGCTGAGACAATTATTTGGGCTTGGCTCAAATGAAGTAGACTTTGGTTCCACTTAGTAATGATTTATAACAGAATTCTGAATTGTTCACCATATTAATGCACGTTTTTCAGCCTCACTTTTAAGTTTGGTATGAGGACATGTATCTATTTCTGGCTTAATGCATACAATCCATCTGTAAAGAGCTGCAAGAGAACATATCTTAGGGAAACAAATGACTTAAATATTTCCTCAAAAGCCCTGATAATCCTATGTTTCCCGTGAAATTTGCAAACAAACTCAATAGAAATTCACTGATTGCCCTTCCCTTGTGCTAGTCTTTGTTCTGCCAAGAAGAGCTGATGTCTACACTCCAGATGTTATGTGAGAGTTAGGATTTTATTTTTCTCCAGTGAGTCATATGAAAGTTTTTTGAGTTCAGGTCTGCCACCTCCTTTGCTGTACTGGCCAGTTAAGTGCAGAAAGGGCCTGGTGGCTGGAAAGAGTTCTTTTCCATAACTCATCTAGTTCCTAGCATGTAAGACAAAAAAGTATCCAAAAAGGCAAGTGAGAGAAACATCAATCCCTGAGGATATCTTCTGCCCCCAGGCAGTGAGCAGGAACAGCGTGGTAGTGAAATGTCATCCATACTCACACTGGGAAGCTGAGCAGGGCTGGAACATGGCAGGAGAGATGGAAGACCTTGGGGCAGTGATCACAGCACAACAGTTCTCCTCCATTAAGACACACAGCACAGAAATCCTCATTTTCAATTGGACTGACTTCCTGAGTAACTGGGGATTTTTTCATGCTGGAGATGCCATTGCTGAGCTTCTGATCAGCAGACAGAGTATCTGCAGGAGGAGATTGTGCCTGTCCTGCAGCCTGGGAGATGGGAAATCTCCAGTCCTCTGAGTTCTCATCTTTGGACTTCTGTCCTGTGGCTGGACTATCTTTATTTATCTTGGAGGAAGAAAAACCCAGGATCACACAATCATCATTTTCACACATCAGCATAAAGCATCTTTGGTTATCTGCAGATAACCAAGTACTTCTTGTACTTGGAAGAGACAGCTACCAACGATTTTCCAACAAGTACTTCCAAGTGCTTCTCTGCAGAGAACTCTGCAGGCCACTGGGGTTCAGCAGGCCCACACTGTTGGCATCTGCCACTGGCTGGCCAGGTCACCTTGGTCAGGTCATTTCCTGCACGTAGCACAGAGCTGTGCAGATTCTACACCACAGGTGATACAAACAGGATACTCTATAAATCTCACTTCCAAATTTTACTGTAAACAGCTCAACTCCCTCCCCACCATTGCCAAAAAAACCCAAACATTAAAAAAGTATAAGTCTTTCTCCCACCAGAAATTCCCATTTCCTTCTGTGGAAAGAAGTTCACACTTGAGACTCCACTGAAGCACTAGAACACAAAGCTTTTAAAAAGCTGTTACACTGTGATTTCTGGGATCACTTCCTATCACTCAAATATATATTCAGGCCAGTTTTAAGATATTTATCCTGTATTTGTAACCTGACAGGTAAGCCACGTTTTTTCTTATGGTATGGAAATACTACAGGCTTCTGGAAGATTCAGGGAGCTCACCAGCAAGCTAAAAGCTGCATTGTCTATTACCTCAGCCCATCACAGAAGAATCCAAGGGTGAAACAAATCAACAGACCTCTTTACTGTGCAGCATTCCAGAGACTGGAACCAGTGGGATAAAGGGGAGAGGGCAGGTAAACCTCAAGGAAATCCCACTCACCTTTATAGACATACTTGAGGACCGTGTCCCACATTCAATTACCAGGAGGAAATTGCCCTCCTGCTCGTTGTCCTGTGGCTGGAGCTTAAACACAGGGAGCTCCCCCACTTCCAAGGCAGATATTTTCAGACGCTCCAGTCGCACATAGGGGATCTTCTGCTCCTTAGGGGTAGCTCTAGAGTCAAAAGGACACATGATTAAATTCATTCACATTCCACAGAATTCTCCCTACTCAGCTTCATGCACCATTTGTTTGTGCTCCTTTTCCTTTGTAACTGTGACTCTGGTGGCCAAACACTGAAAATCTGGACTTTTTTGCAAACCAGTTCTTTAAGAAATGTGAATGCAATCACTTTAAATTAATCATATGTGCAAATACATTACTAACTTCTGTGCTAAAGCTTTGCCCTGCTCTGTATATTCTTGTCTTAATTACCCCAACTGAAGTCATACCTGATACTTTTCAGTGTGACCGGCTTCAACAAGAGCACAGCACATCATAACTTTACCATATTTTCACAGCAGTGGCTGAAAACCATATTTTATAAAATTGTTGAGGTAATGTGAATCCTGTTCCCATTATATCTTTTAGCTTTCAGTGGGGCTTAACATTTCAAATTGTTCAAGTAAGATAAGTTTGAAAATATTTATTCATTTTGAAAAATTATACAGAAATACATGAATTTGCCACTTCTTTTCCATTGTTGTTTTCAAGTTTGAGAGCATTTTACAACTTTCAGAACTGTTACCTATAAGGAATCTAATATTCTGTTTAAGTTCTCCATCATCATTAAAGATGACAAATTTTCTAAATACATGCATAAAATTTCACGTTCTGTGCTTTTGTATATTAAAAAAAAAGACTCTGCTACCTGACATTCTGATTGCTCTTCACATCCATTTCAAAATGTTCCTTTTCACAGTTATTGGAATCTGGAACAGAAGATAAGAAAACGAATAAAATATTTATAATATCACAGGCAGATTAGGGTAGAAAGTACTTCAATATTCATGTACTTCTGACTGGTGTTTAATATGATATCATAAGTGAATTATGGAATCATTTCATCTGTATGTATAGAAAATGTGTATGCTATTTTCTGTTCTGGTCCAGAGCCTTTGTCTTTCTTTTTTACTTTTAACCACAGCTTCTGTACTAAATATGAGGAGCGTTTACAAAATATTTTTTGGCAATGGGTTCATTCCCAGGGAATTATATATGTACACAGCCATATCACATTCATCCATATCCATGGAACAACGTAAGTAATCCTCTTTACTATACAGCCTTCACTTGAGTAAAACAGACCTACTGAGGTCTGAACCCCTGAGGCTCAGAAAATCTTTGTGGTCTCCAGCTTCATGCTAAGAAGCTTCTGGATAATTCCAGTTATTTGAAAACAGGAAGAAAATTGCATCTCCCATCTGCCATGGCAGGACAAAAGTTACACTATAATTTCTTTCTTTCCTCCAACGTCTGGAACACAAAACACATGAATTCAAAGCTCTCTGCTATAAAAGCATTTATCTGCAGCTTTATGCAGCTATATCAGCATATAGCTGTAGTCTTTGACTGACATTAAACACAAGTAATAATACAGTTCTGGGGAGATGGGATAAGGTAGAGACAAAAGTCCAAATGGATGCCCTCATAAATACAAGTCCACTGAAAAATTTCATAATCTCACCTTCCTTTGTTAGGAGTTAGTTTGACACAGCCAATACTAACAAGAAACGAACATAACATCATGGTCATCTCGAGATATGAGAGGGCCAGGAAAAGATGGTTTTTAACAGAAAATAAAGCTCAGGTCAACAGTACCTCAGCCATGGCTTGAAAAGAAATGTACCTCTAAGGTACTCTGTTTTTTCCAGGAAACACAAGAAAATCAGGACTAACAAGGAAGGGTGCATTTCACATCAGACCTAAGGCATTATACACTTGTGATTATTGCTCAGGTGAGGGGTGGGTAGCCTGTCATGGACAGAATTACTAAAGGGAGGCTGCACACTAAGGTGAAGGAGCAGCTCTCATTGCACTATCAAAGTAGATGATGTTCCAGTGGTGCTGGGTTCCTACATTAACCAACACTTCCATCAGCAACTGGGTCCATCAAATATTAGAGCCTATAAAATTTGTGGAAAATAACAAACTAGAGGGCTTGTACTGTGGAGAATGTTTTCAGTTAAAAATAGACCTCAGTATATCAGAGAAAAAAAATGTCCTAAATCAATAAGACTGAGTTGAGATAACTGCACTATGCTTATGAAGGGTCAGATGAATTTAATCACAAAGGGAAACAGCCAGCTAGGAAAATGCTCTTGGAAGGAACTAAGAGTTAAAGTGAGCTGTTCATTACACAGGAGTCAGCCACCTAATGCTGCTGCTGCAGAAGAGAGGAATGCCATCCTGCAGGGTATTACCAGCAGCAAGGAATGTAAAACACAAGGAGCTGATACCCTGATTCTGCATGGCACCCCATAGGCCTCAGCTGAGCACTGCATTTGGCTGTGGGCAGCACTCCTTAATTGCAAAGAACCTAAAATAGAACAGAGGAATGAGGTGGTTTTGAAAAAAATCAAACCCCTGACCCATGAGGAGAGACTGAAACCATCAGATTTGTTTAGTCTAAGAAAAAGAAGAGGAGGGGAGAGTGTTTATGCAAGTCATAAGAAAGAAAAGCAGCTGTAAGAGGGAAAATGATGACATTTTGTACAATTTTTACCACATCCCTGATGCCTAGGAGAAGAATTATTTTGTTTTAAATTAAGCTGAAATGTTTAGGTTTGCTATTAGAAAAGGATGAGTCACTGGAGACATATACCAGAAAGAAGAGGCTTAGCAGCACAGCAGTGCTGAGGCCAGCAAGTCCTACTGAGAGCCACCATCAGAGTTAACATTGCCTTTGCAGCAGAATTCATGTTTTATGGCACACTGGTGACTGTATGTCCTCAGGTGTCCCCTCACTGCAGGCCCTGGGAGGGGACAGCAGGACAGGAATTGCTCACTCCTGATCCTTCCTTGTGAAAAGGGAGCGGTGCTGAATTCAACGCTCAGGGCTTTCCACCCTCCTGCACGACAGGGCCTGCACTTCATACCCAGCAAATTTGCAGCTGACATCTGCTACTGACAGGGGATTCTGAAGGCCCAGGCTGCCTCTGTGTGGGGTGTCACACAACCCACACCAGACACTACAAAGCTGCTGTCCCCGAGACACTTCAGCCTGAGTGAGGCACAGCTTTTTAGGGGTGCTCCTGATCCTTACATCTCACACAAATGGTTGTGGCCTAATTGTTTGGCATAGGGCATAGAAGAGAAGACAAATACATTTCCTTGGCTCACTGAGCTAGGCCTCTTTTGTACTAATTAGAATTCTCTGAATAAAAATACAGCACAGAGAGGAAAATATTAATTCATCTTTTATAGAGAAATGCAGCCAAATATTGGCATAAGTCACGGGATAACAGCTTGATCCTGCAATCCCTTGCTTGCATGAATAGTCCCATTGACTTTCAGAGTTTGCAGGAATGAGGCTTTACAGTGTAGCACAAAGATGTTGGCAATTTGCCCATGAAAAGAGTTAAGTAAAGTCTAATTCTCCACTAAGGCTGAAGAAATAGGCCTTGGCTGAAGGGAATGTTCCACAGTAGACAGAACCAAGCAAAGGCACATACTGTGCAATGTATTAACAAAAATTTGGTATGCTACTGCTGTGAAGGACTTAGCAGAAGGCACATTACATTTCGGAAGTAATGTGGGTTTTTTAATTGAATTTGGACTCTTCAAACCAGCTCTTCAATAGTCATAACTGCAGGTCTCATTAACAGGAGTGCTTCTAAGAGAACTAATACTCCAGGTACTTCACACAGTCACACTTGTTTCTGGTTCACAGATGAGGGATGTTACAAATTCAAAGCATATCATTTCCGTGTTTTCCTCCACAAATGAGATCAAACACACTTTTCCATTGGATTAAGTACTCTGATAATATTTGAAGCTTGTTAGAAAAGCACATTTACATGTAAGTATATTAATAAGCATACTGCTTTGCCATACTTGCAATGCACAGTGCTAAGAAAGAAAAAAAAACCCTAAAGGAAATAATTAAAAGCCTGGTACCTTCTTTGCTTCTAGGTTGTCTCGTTCTGGCATTCACAGGCAGGAAAGAAGTGTTGCTGAGCAGTTCAGAAGGAGAAGTGCAATGCTGAGACTTTTTGATTGAAAGATTAATAGGTTCTTCCATCACTCTTTGCATAGAAAGAGTTAATTCATTAACTACTTCTTGCCCAGCAGTAGCCAAGCTGTTTTCTAGAAGACAATCTATAGCACTGAGGTCTTCATTCTCCAGCTTCAGGGGGCCGGGGAGAAAGAAATGCAGAATTATTAGTTATCTTTCTTTTTGTGTTAAGAAAATAATTTGTATTTCAGTCTTCAAACACCAGATAAGGAAAACTTTACTAATTGAAACCGTAATCTACTTGGACTGACTGACTAACAATAACGTGCTGCAAATGAAAGTGGATTCCCTCTCAGCAGAATGGTTTGAGTCAGTCCTACCTTGCATTTGGTGCCTCCCTGGAGTGCATCTCCTGGTGTGAGGCCAGCAGGAGCCCCGGGGCTTGGGTCACTGGGAGCTGTGCCCAGTGCCAGGCTGTAGCTGGGCAGGGGCTCTGGCGGAGCATCACAGTCACAGAGGGAGTCTGGGGACAGGCCAAGTGTCACAGCAGCTGCACCTTTCACCTGTGGGTTGGCAGAGCTGGATAACCTTGTTGGAGATAATTCCATTTCTGCGCTGTTTGGAAAGCCCACAAAGCTTAAGGATGCTGAACGCTGGGAAAAGCAAAGAGGAAAAAAATCTGATATATTAATAAGCTTTTTAGCAGCAAAATGCTACTGTTCTTTCTATAATAGATGAGATGCTCGGCTTCAGCTTGACATAATCAAACAGTTGTGTCACAAGGGCTGTAAGAAGCTATTGTAATCCTATACTATTTCCAAAAGCTTTAGATTTTCCACCATTAAAACTGAAAAAGGAGACAACTGGGTTACTCTTCTGTGGCTTACAAAAAAAAAAAGTCTTAGATCAATTCAAGGGATTCTGATTTTTAACTCCTACAATGATTGGGAAATCTATGTAGAACACAGTACCAAATTAATCCTTGACATAAACCCTATTATTTTGCATTAAATTTTCCCAGAAGAAATAAGAATCCAATCAGAAATTTTATCACTTTATTCGGAGATCATCAGATCATTTCATTCACAAAGAAGACACAGAAGAAATAACATTTAACTCTGACACAAGCGGATGAAGACGTTGTTCCTGTTAATAATGCTGAAAACTTTACATTAGTTAGTGAGTTTGTCCCATTAAAACCTAAAGTGTTTCCCCTTTAAATATCATAGAGTAAACCCAGAAACATCCTACATGTACATGGATTTAGTTTCCAAAGAAAGGGAGTATTTAGCAAAGTATCAATATGCATTTTTTACTGTCTTGTGATTTGTCACTTCCACACCCACAGAGACACCTTTACACAAATCAAAGCAAATCCACCCATTTGGGTGACTTTTCCAAGCTGTCTTAACATCCAGGAATGTGGGACTGTACTGAAAACAAGACTCTTCTAGCATCCATATAAAGCAAATATAAGCAGTTTTAGGAAGTGTACGGATCTGTGTCATTTGAATATGCAGTTGTCCTTAGATTTCATCAAAGTTCATTGGTGTTTCACCCTTGACAATTGACTGAATATATCCTTTTCCTTTGACTGCAATACAGTAGGTAGTACTCATTGTAGTATAAATCAAGACAATAGAGATGTGTCCAGTGCATCTGAATTAGAGTTTACATTTACTGTTATACTTATTTCTCTGCTAGAGGCCTGTGACTCAGAAGTGAGTCTGAGACAGGATCTGTATCCTAAATTCAATTAATAGTTTTCTCAAATTATGCTCCATTTTGGATGTTGATACTTACGTCCATCTTAACTCCACAGTGGTAAAGACAGCAACCTAGACTGAGATGTGTCTGTGTAAATCCTACATAATCCAAAGTCAGTCTTGAATTCCTCTGCTTGCAATGCACTGCAAGTCTGTGCTAAGAGAACACTGCCCACAGACTCTAATTTCCACCCAAGGATGCAATTTCATTTCCTTTTTGTCAATTTGCAATAGACAATGAAATGGGAGCTTTGCCTGAACGGTGACCACTTAATTTGATGAGACAAAATAAGCTGCATTTGAGACAGAAAGAGGTCAGCTCTTCTGCAGAGCCAGGGGAGGTTTGTCTTCTAGCACACAGTGCTCCAGTGAGCCTGCTTTAAGCAGTCCCTCCATGCAGAAGGCATCCAAGGAGAACTGGGTTCCTGCAGCCAGAGAATTGGTCATTCTCCCCCTCTTGAGTCAAATGGACCCCCGAATCTAAGCTGTCTGAGCTGTAACAACTTTTTGGAAGCAGCTGGAACTAGTCACACAAGTCCTTCCCACCTTACATGGAGGCACAACTTGCCACATAATCTATCTGATAGAGCATTCCTAAGAATGCTGAGGCTTCAAACCAAAGGTATAGAACTAGATCAGCAAGGGATCCACTTTTCATGGCCTCACATCCTAAAGCCCACAAAGATCAGAAGTGTTTATTTGCCACCACAATTTGCTTGTGACAGGTTCCTGCACATGCAGTGACAAATGGGACCTACCAAGCACACATTTTCCTTTTCATTCCATCACTCTTTTTATCACAAGCCTTTTTCAGATAACAAAATTAACATGTGAATCGTTCCCATACCACTTACAAAAAAATAAAACAAACAAGCAGAATTAGTGCTTGAGCTGAGGATGAACTGTAATCAGCCCTTGCCTTTTTCTCTTATTTCAAAGTCCACTGTGAGCATTAATTAAGTCCCTGTGAGGTAGTTAAATATTTATTTAGTCAGGTTCTCCAAAGCATGAAGCATCCACAAATTCCTGAGTCAAAAGGACCTACCCAGAGCTGTGCTCCATTGGGAATGGGCATGCTGAGGCACACATGTGGCAGGCACACCACCCAAATTTGCTCCCAAGTTAACTGGAGACCTCCTGGCCATTCAGTCCCTCCAATCACTACCCACATCTTCCTTCACTCGTTTACAACACATGCCATCACCTCATGAACTGAGACCTGCCCCTCTGTGGGTAACTCAGGTGAAATGGCAAGGCAGGATTTCTCCTGGCTCCAGTGAGATAAGTTTATTTACTGAGAGTAGGCACTGGGATCACTCCTACTGAAAGGAAAAAAAAAAATGGACACACACAAGTAAGATTTTGTTATAGCTATAGTTTTCAGAAAGGTGAAATTCAATTGCATGGTATGGCTCTGTCCTTTTTATTCTTGTAGGTAGCATCAGTTTCTTCCAAGATCTTTTTAGATTATATAAGCCAATATAAAACCTTACTCTTGTTAAAAAGAGTAATGAGGCCATCAAACTGCCATCTGTCTTTCCCTTGGGGCAAAAGTTAATTTTGTGGTTATTTTAATGATGAAGCAACATTATGATCTTTCAGTGCAAAATATTAAAACTCACAGTTAAGAACAGACACATTCCATTCTGATCCATGGAGCTGCTGTCAAGTGTGAAGTGAACAATGCACTGGGAACAAGGCTCATTAATAGACTATTAATTCACTCCCTAAAATAATCATTTCTTTTGCCATTAGCAAAAATTTCTCTTTTCCCTTGACAGTTCAGCTAGTTTTTGCAAATGGGATGCCTTTAAAGGATTTATCTGTTTTATAAAATCTCTATTGCTTTTACATTGCAACATTTGAACAACAACAAGCACTAATTATGCTCTTGGGCAGAGGGTGGCTTCAGCTGTTGGTTAATTTTGAACTTTTTGACATTTTAATGTACAGTCTGGCACATTGAACTACATCTGTGTCACTATAAATGGAATTCTCATTGTCTCATAATTAATTTTGGTCTGATGATCCTTATAATAGAATGGCAGCAGCATCGCCACCCCAAAATGCCTTCTACCACAATTTTTCTTAGCTATGGTAGTGAAAGGTAAGAAAAAAAGAACATGCAAAGTGCCTTCAGAGAACAAAAAATAAACATATGGTTCAGTTCAAATATTTCTTTGATCGCTGTTGCATTCAAAAAAGGTCCAGTGTAAACATGCAGCACCAATACAGAAGAATTCTGAGAAGCAAATACTTACCTTGAAACAGAGGGATTAGGATTTGTTAGGATTGTTTTGGCAAAGTCTCAGGGCTGTTGACATTAAGTGTCACTGATAAAGGAAGCTAAAAGTGGGGAGCAAAAATTCTCTTTGCTATGGGAGAAACACCACGCTGCAAATGGTTGCAGAGTAATGAACGGCTGCTATTAAGTGGAGCAATCCCCCTGGCAGCTCATTATGCTGGAAGGTTAAACAAATGTACTACTCCAATCCAGTTGCTTAACACAGCAGCACTGATAACACAGGCTGCACATGCTTCCCACTGCCAGGTTCAGAACAGAATCCGAAGGATTTCCTTTCCGCTTTCACGAGAAAAAGAAGGAATCCAAATCTTCCTTAACAATTTGTCTGAATAAACTGGAGCGGGCTTAAAGCGGAAGGAGGAAGAGATTGCGTGGAGCAAGCAGCATCATGTTTTATTTATCTTTTTTTTTTTCAGGTCAAGGGAAAAAGGGTTTGTAAAATTAACATTCTGGGAAATGTACCTAATTTCATTAAGCATGAAGGCGTTTGTGCTGGGAGCAGCTCAGTTCTGTAAAGTAATAAACATACTCTGTTACTTTAGAAATTCATAGCACCCTAAATTCCAGGCTGTTGTTTCCCACATCTCTCTAATTCCTCTAAAATTAATAGTAATTAAGGGGAAAAAAACAGCAACAATTTGGTCCCAAGCTCAGATTTGAAGGTCTAAGGTTGGATATTAAATTATTATTACTTTTAGTCACTAAATAATGACAACATTCTCTATGCACTACTACCATCAAATAAAATCTGTACTCTGTCCTCCAGCCCTCTTTCCAAATTTCAAGTGTTTTTAAAGAAAAAAGAAGTTCCACCTCAAACTGCCACAATATTAGTCTTGTATTAAATACCACCACATTGCATATATCTGGAATAAAACAGGAGCCTCTCAGAGTGCTCTGAAGAGTGCACCTTGGATAGCATTTCCCAGGATTTCCCTTTCTCAGGTGCTTTATAGTGCTTGATACAAACAGAGCTCTTGAACTAAGCAGCTGGGATTTGTTGCAAATTGAAAAGAACAATACAACAAATATAATGCACATAATTTCTATATGCTTACACATTCCTTACTATTTCTGGTCACCCTGCCTCAAAAATTATTTATCAAAACCACAAAGTATGGGGGAAAAGGCCAAAGCCATGAAGGACCAAAGTACAGAATGGCTTTCATGAAAGAAAAACCCAACTCTAGAGAGAAAAGCTGTCACTTTTAAGCTTCAACAAGAAACTTTCGATAGTAAATTCAACATACACCTATAAAATACAGATTTTATGAGTGAGGTGAATACAGAGTGATTATTCACTGTTTTTCCTAGCACAAGAACTAGAAGGCATCTGACTGAACTATCAAGGAACAGACTTAAGGTAAACAAACAGAGGAACTTCTCATGCAATGCAAAACTAAGTTGCTGTAGAATGCTGAGGAGTAATCTGCACTAGTATGAGAATGGGCTCAAAATAGGGAATTAGACAAATTCACAGAGGAGGGCTCCCTGAAGAGCTCCAAACACAATTCTCTGGGTACAACCTTCAGGTCAGAACGTCCCTGAAGTGCTGGCTTCAGAGTGTGGAACAGTGTACCATCCATTTATGCTTGTCTGTTCCTGATGCCCTTCCCTAAGGATCTGCTGTTGGCTGTATTTACAAAGGATCAGATGCAGCTGTTCTGTGATAACTTACTGCTACCATGCACACCATATTCAGAGGTTCACTTTAAGCAGAAGGTGAACTAACAGAAGTAGGGGGCTTGCTCCAAACTCCAGAAAGGGATGATGTGATGGAGTGTGAGGAGGAGAGATGGCCAGCTGGCCCTGCATCAACACCAACGGCTGTTGCACTGCGACCTGGGGCTCGAATTACAAACTTGTGCTTTAGATGTGCAGTAACCATGACATTGCTTCAAATGAGAGATGCAGCCTTTACACCTCGTGCTCATCACAGCCAGAAATGACAATTAGGTACATGCCAACAAAACAGAGACTTATTCCTGTTATTACTCCTGAAAACACAATTAGGCCCAAAATATCTTATTATTCTCGCCTTTGTTCCAGAATGGGTGACCTCTCTAGTCCAGTGCACAAATTAATAACTTGATATCACACTATGTAAAAGCAGCAAGATCATATCGTTGCAGAAGGTTGGTAACCCTTTCCACAAAACTGTTAAGCTAATTGAGTACTCATTCCTTCACACTGGAACTTAGCAATTCCACAGCTTGTGTAAAATCTGTTTGCTAGAGCTTGGCACAATTCCCGGGAAATGCAGTGCAGGTAACACAAAAGTTATTCAGAAATTTGTCCTCTGTCTTGCCAGCATTCTTACTGGGGAGGGTGGGTATTTGACAGGCATAGAGATAGAACAACACAATCCAAAACACAAGTCCCAGCTATGTGGGTGAATATTCTGACAGGGGAATATGAAGAGAAACTTATATCCATTTTCCACATCAACAGAAAAATTTCATTCCTAATGTTGCATTCTTAAAAAGGCACTAATCAAGGCCAAAATTATGCAAAGTGCAGTACTTATATCAAACAATCAATGGTCTAAGTATAGAAACATTTATTCTGCACAAAAAAAAATATTAATTCACAGAGAAATAATAGACGAATACACAAGGAAGACTGACAAAATATCACCATTAATGTTCCAAAACAAGCAAAAAAATTAAAACTATTCCAAACTATTTAAATCCTGAACTATTAAGAGAAACTTCTCTATATTGCTTTACAAATAAGTATAATTCTGTATGCAGACAATTCATCTAGTTATCAGACAATAATATTAAATGTGTACCATAAACATGTTTGAAAATTAATGCACAGAGGTTTAATTATATGAGCAATCAAGCCTTGCCCAAAATAAAGGAAACCACTGAGCTAAAGAAAGCTTTTATTTCTTTATTTGTTGGACAGATCTTGGCAACTATATCACTAAACAGTTAATTCAGGTGCACACTGCTTTCTCTTTGATGAAACAATCTCAGCAGACAGGGAATTATGTACTCCACTAGGAATACTGTGCCCAGCCAAAGGCTGCCAGAGTTCAGCAGAGATGCAACACAAGGCCAAGAAGTCCAACAGCAATTATTCTCCAAAAGACAGAACACAGTTCTTCCTCAGGCAGCAGGTTTATCCAGGCAATTTCTCTACCATATTTTTCACGTATTTCAGACTTGTCCCCATTCACTTCCTCCATGTTTGTGAAGATCTTGAGAGAGATGAAATGTTCTGAATACAGGCCATGTGAGAGCCTCCACAGAAATTTTTGTCTGGAGATGAGTGTGAAAACATTTAATCAGGTGAGCCAGATGAGAATGAATAGACACATTCCCTTGCTCTTAAATAGGAACCAATCTCCCATTTAAACTCAGATTTAATCCAATTGTCAGCAGAAGTCAGACATCTTTAAAGAGCATTCATGAAGAATATATTTCAAGGGTTTACTTGCTGTGCTGTTTCCCTTCATCATTTCTAATTTGCCATCCCATCCAGATGTTTTCATCCCAAACAGCTCATTAGAAGAGATAAATACAAGCAAAGATGGGGTCCTGTAGCTGTTGAACATTCTCATTTCTTGAAGAGGTACCAGGCACCTCAAAAAACCAGACACCCCTGTGCTTTCTGCACAAGAGCATACATTTCTCAGCACCATCAGAAAACATCCTCTTTTTTTTTTTTCCCTAGGAGTATCCTCCTCTTGCCACCTTCTCAACTTCTACAGCAACAGATCAGCCCTTTTGCCTTATTTACTCCTGCTTTTCCCATCAGACTGCAATAGACTCTCTCCCTCTTGCACATCTGCTTCCATTTTCTTTCCTCTTTCTGACTTTTCTTGCTTAAGTTCTTGGGAATAACTTTCCACTACAGGTCCATAAAACAGATTTTTTTGTGGCTTTCAAATCTGATTTGTGCGCTGCTTCCAGACCTAGATCTCTACAACTCCCAAAGGGATCTCCAGCAATTCTCTGGGTGGGTATTGCATCATGAATATGTTGCATCAACAAAGTCACACACAAAAGAAGGAAAAATAGCATCCTTTTTGAGGAGAGAAAGGCAAACAGTTCCACAATATTCCACAAATTCCAAGAAAAATAATCATGAAAGTCTTCTACATGGTACACAAAATGAGTCATGCACTGAAGGAACAAACAGATTTGAAAAACCAGAATATGATGTGTTGCTTGGAGAGTTTTAAACAAACTGTACAGAGAAGTAAAAGGCAGCTTCTCCTCTTCCAAAGCAGAGGTGGTATGCAGAGCCAGCAAGGATCTACTGATAAATATTGGCCTTCCTGGTTGTGTTCATGCTGCTTCTTCAATGGTCAGAGCCTCACAGTAGGTGGAAAGACCAAAGCCTGGCTCTATTATGTACTAAAATATTTCAGGTACACAGAAATTGTGATTTTTGTACATAAACAATGAGAAGTATAACAGAATTCTATCCCTTTCAGGCACCCCACTTTCAGCAGTAATTAGTGGTGCTGTTTCTGGGGCAACTATTTTGAAGACTGTTTCTCAGGCCTGATTTCATCAGCATCCTGACTCCTGCTTTTTTTTTTTTTCTTTTTCAAATTAACTGTACTAGTAAGGTAGTTAGCAAGTCCTAGTAATTAAATCCCTAGACAC
Source organism: Notiomystis cincta (assembly GCA_013398075.1). Taxonomy (NCBI): domain Eukaryota; kingdom Metazoa; phylum Chordata; class Aves; order Passeriformes; family Notiomystidae; genus Notiomystis; species Notiomystis cincta. The sequence continues at coordinate 63,860 of VZRX01011939.1, forward strand.
AGGAGCTAGACAGAATTTAAGCAGTGAAGAAGTAGAGCTTCTATTTATTTGCCAATCCATGCTTAACAATCCTGCCAGCCAGACCTAGACACTATCAGCCTCTAGAAGGGTTACTCACCCTGGCACCTTACTGGGAGACACACACAGGGTTAGGCTGTGACTGTCTTCCAAAATTTACAAGCCATTTGGCTGACTTTTACTGCATTTCAATTTTTTCCACCTGGTTGCAAATTCCAATGCCACATTCAATATTATTGAATCATGTTTTCCCTTCAATTTTTTTTAAAAGAAGTTCTTTATACCTTTCTTACTGGATGGAAAGTTGATTGCTGCAGTGTGCTCTCAGGGGAGTGGCTCCTGACACTGGCTTCTTCATCTAATGAGTGTGACAGGGAGGGACTGTCACTTTTGTCAAGAGGAATGACAAGCTTCTGGGCATCAGCTTCTGTGGAGCTCTCACAGATCTACAAACCACAAATGAGAATTTGTCTTTTCAACATCTTGGAACAAAAAATGGTAACAAATTTGCATCAGCATACACATTATGCCAAGCCCAAAAAGACTAAAACAACAAAGATGTTCAAGGCAACCCTAAGCAGAGAGATAAATGGAGAAAGATTTCTCTCAAACATTAATGAATTGCTTAGGAAAAAAATAAAGCTGCTGAAATGTACAGCTACACCAAAAGCCTGCAGTGTGCCCTCACAGGTAATCTACTTTGAGACCTATTCGAGGTGGCAGCTCCACAGAATTCACACAATGGGAAGTCTGAGCCACCTTTCCACCGTTTTAAATGAATTTCCAAGCCACCATATTCTGCAGCTGATCTGCCTTGTGGTTTGTATGCTCACCACCAAGCACTGCCCTCTTTCAAAAGTGGGATCCTTACTAACAGAGGAAAAGGGGAGAGATTAGCCCTGCTGACAAAGCTGTTGCACAACAGCGTGTGTGGATAATGATGATAACCTTAAAAGGCACGATGCAGCAGCAAGAGCAGTTACTAGAATGGGAAATAACCTCTCAGACCAAGATATTGTCTTCACCCTCTTCAATAATAACTCAGAATCTAATGCATTTTAAGGATTCAGGGTTTAATATTTCCAGTAAAAAAGAGACTTGAAATGGAGAGTGAAACAACTGCAGTCCTCCAGTCACCTATTTACGAAGGAAGAATGATGGTGCTTTTACTTTCCCACATAGCTGCTCACCTTGTCTACTCAGAGATTCAGATCTTTGGGATCCAGGGTACTTTACAGAAAATCTTGGCCCAATCTGCATGAGGCATGAAGCCTCTCTGCCGTATACATAGACAAGACACCAACAGAAAGCTCAGAGAAATACATGAAATCTCAAAGGTGTGTCCACTTTCTGAACTTACACTGACTAAATGCAGTAGAAAATGACTTTAAGAGAACTTACTTGTGCTCCATCTTGGACTTGGTGCTGTGCTGGGGCTGGCTGCCTCACTATGTAGTTGATCTGACCAACTATGGTCTGTTGAACGTGCTGAGGTGGCTTGGCTTGGTTCAGCTGCAAGCTGGACTGTCCCTGGGCCTGCAGGAGAAGCTCCAGATCCTTCTTCATCTCCTCCAGCTCAAACTGGTGGTGCATGATGTCCAGGCTCTGCTGGATGACTTGCTTGTGGGTGCTCTCATCGTGCCCTGGCGGTGGGGATGTCAGTGGCAGCGGCTGCTGCTGCGGCGGTGGCTGCAGCACGTGGTTAGATTTTGTCTTCTGCAGGTGGCCGAGCTGCACTCCCACAGCTGATGTCTGCAAAGAAGCCTGTGGGTGGCTCGTGTGAGCCTGCTGAGCCTCGTGTGACACAGCAGCACAGCCCTGCTGCAGTTGCTGGGGTGGGAAGGGCTTTCCCACCCTCCTCACGGACACCTTCTCCGGCTCCGAGTGGGGCTCCTGTTCCAGCCCAGCCTGCAGGAGCTTCACGGGCTGGGGGGCACCCCGTAGCTCCCTGTCCTGGTGCTGCAGGCTGTACTGCATGGGGGAGTGCTGCTGCTGAAGTGCAGGAGGCTGGTGGAAGCTGTTGTGGTGGTTCATGCCGTGGTAAGAAGGCTGAGGTTTGTTTGGGTGGGGAATGCTGAGGCAGTGGGAGCAACACACTGGTGCCGAGCACTGGACCGCAGCTGGGAGCTGGTGTGGCTGGCTGCTCTCCAGCTGGGAGGCTGGGGAAGGGTGCCCATGGTACAGAGAGGTTGGCAACCCTTGAATGTTTCCACAGAGTAGCACGTCTGGGTGAGAAATGTGTCCACCTTCTATTGTGAAACCCCCTGGAAAAAAAAAACAGCAAATTTACTCCCTCCTGTGGTCTTGACAAATTTATACAATAAAAAATTGTACACAAGGAAATGGCCATCATTCACATTTCAAATGTAAAAGATACTAAAATATCCTACCTAAACATACATTCAAGACAAATTTTCCAATATTTATCTAGCTATCTTAATTCACACCAAACTCCCACTGATGTCAGTGGAATTCACGGTTGAATTACTCAGCAAACACTTTGAAAAATGGACCTTATTTTATCTTAACTGATGGATATGGCTTATACTTTCATTTTTTACTGAAGTATGAGCTTATCTTCTTGTCCATAAGGACAGGTCCAAAAGATAGCTTCCAGGCTGCAATTGACACAAATAAAAGAGATTAATGTTATGAAAGTAAGACTCATAAAAGCTGGAAATAGAAGTGACCTATGAAATTATCTTGTCCATGCCTTTCATCAAGAGATTACTCCCTTCAACACTTTTGATAGTGTTTTACCCCTTTTTATTTTTAATACCCTAAAACGGAAGAGAACTGATCTTTTAGATCCATGATCAGCCCACTGAGTTGAATTTACTGTAAAAACTCATTGCAGTTGGCAAATTTGTGGCTACTGGGAAACAAAGTCCCAGTATGGACATGTGTTATATAGATAACGCTGTAATTAATTATTGTACAGCCAGTGTCTTAAAGCCATCTGTGTGCCTATCAACTGCAAGTGTCTCAACACTGCTCAAGTCCTTTGGCCACTAAGAGAGTGAAAGGACCAGAAATCTCAGTGGCCTTTTGGTGAATGGATATCACAGGAGAGGAACACAGCAAAGTTCAGCCACACTCACTTTTCTTCAGAACGCGACAAGGGTTTCAAAATTGGATGTCAAAAAAGGAGAGCCCTTCAGGGGAGGTACTGTATTGTTTACAGTACTGTCTCTGTCTAGCCCAGCTTTGGGCATTTGCCTGTTACAACCTTCTTACCCAAAGTGGAGAGTTGCTTAGTCCAGTAGGAGGGATCCCAAGTGAATCTGATCTTCAGAGGAGGGCCCGTGTCTGCGTTACAGTGCGTCTCTAGCAAGCGCTGGATCTGAAACACAATCTGGTGACACATTAAAGGACTGTGATTTCATTCATAGCCCTAAGGTCATGAAAAAATGTTTCGTTTGAGAAACATCAAATCCTTAAAACAGTTCTCACAATTACTGTACAACAAGCATTGCTCTTACCAGTTCCTTACTGAAGAGGAATGGGATGGATTTTTTACTGCACACGGCCCAGCTGATGAAGTTCTGGACATGTTCCACCTGTCTGCCTAAAACCACAACACCTTGCAGTTGTTGCTCCAGCCTCTGCTTCCTCTCACTGGTGATTTTCTGTTAATAACAAGAATCAGCAGAAAAGGGCTGTCATTCTCCAGACACACATAATGCATGCCATCATTGGCAATATATTAGGCAGTATTTGCAGTGACACTGTTCTTTCAGAATCTCTTCAAACCACCAATCACAGAAAGAAAGCAAATCAGGAGATACCTCTGAATTTGGGAAGAGCAATGACTTCTCCAGGAGCAAGAAACCTGCATCATTCCAGCCTTGGTTTAACAGAATAACATAACCCAAGAAAGCTGCCGAAGTTGGATCAAATGTGCACCTGGACAACTTTCTTGTCCAGAAATTCTAATCATCAGTTTTTCTCCTCAGCACATTTAGAAAAAATATCTTATATACCTCAGCTGGACATCCAAAAACTGAAGAGTCAAAACTCCAAAGTTCTGTTTACAGAAATTAGACCAAAGAATAATTTCTGAAACAGGGTATTAATTGTGCTGCTAGTGGGCTCCTACGAATCAAACATTACAATCAGAAGCTGGTTTGTTTTTTAAGTACTCACAAGGTACACACAAATTCTCTGTAAATGTGTTAGAAACTGTGGTTAACTCATGATAACCAAACGTTTTGCCCCTTTGCCCTGAATCTGTCAACCATTGATTCCACATAAAAGTCTGCAGAAAAAAAAAACCAAATATTTGAAAATATAAGGAATGGGACAATAGCTCCCACAGTCTATATTCTTTCCACTGGCACTGGGATTAAATTTAATTTAGCTTGATTTCCCAAGGTATCAAATAAACTAGCCTTACTTACTTCCAGTTGTTCAAGGAGGATATTTGTTCGTTTATCAATTTCATTCATCAGAACCATCTTGGCCATTTTTATTTGGTTTTCCACCTTTTTGTACAAATGTTTTACTTCAAGCAACCTATGGGTAAGAGTTACACATCCCAGGATGAGCCAGCTGTATGTCATTTATTCACTGCTCAGTAGTTATTTGCTGTAAGGACTGATCTGTCCACTGACAGAACTGCAGTGAAATATCATTTCCCATTAGTTCTCCCCCACTTCTCTGAACCCTGACCACCCCTCTCTGGATGTGACATGCTAATGCTGATGGATTCTCCCAAACATCATGCCAAGAACAGTCCTTAGTTCTTTTTCAATACATAATATATCCAAAACTTCCACTTCATAGTAGAGTATAGATTTGTACTCTTGAAATGGTTTTATTAATACAGAAGATCCAACAGCTACTAAATGTATAATCAGTAGCAGAAACCCAGTTCAAACAAATAAAACTTTTCATTTTTATATTTGTCTAGACTGAAATTGCAGCTTGTTTTGAGATTTCTTGAATAAATAAGGTATTAAAAAATTATCTTTATTTCTAATATTGACAAATTCTAGTTCAGAAACAGATTATACAAAGAAATCTTAACTCTGAAGTCAGCTGTCACAAGCTTTACAAAGAGTGTGGAATCATGTATTACAATGCCATGACTTGTCAGTACCACTTAAACATAAATTTGACATTTTTAATCTCCCTATTATTTTCTACCCTCCAAGAAAAAAAGTATAGCAGCTGCATTTAATTCTGTTAACCTACATTTAGTGAAAATATTATTTTTACAGATCATCTACTTTCATGGGGGGAAAAAAAAAGCATAGCAATTACCTGTCTTCAATCTGTTTAGCTGAAACCTGAATCCCATTTTTTTTCTCTTCCACTTTACTTATGACATTCTCCAGGATAATTCTCTGATTTTGCAGAGCTTCATCGAGATGCCTGAACCTGTGAAGGAAGGGGAAATTCTCACACCAGGGGTTTGAGTCAGACAACTGCACTGGGTTTGCTGGGGCTCTTAAACTCCGAGCAGCCTGGAGGTGCGGCCGAAGTCAGGGATGAGAAGCGCGGCTGAGCTGGTGCCCTGGGCAGGGGTACCTGTGCTGCTCGTGCTCTGCCAGGAGGCAGCCGCGGCAGGCGAGGGTGTCGCAGGTCTCACAGAACACCTGCAGCGGCTCCTGCGGGTGCGCCGGGCAAAGCAAGGGAAACTCCCCTCCTCCGTCTTCACCTGCTGGGGAGCGCAAAGCAAAGGTGTCAGTGACAAGGAGGAGAGCTCAGAGGAAGAGTAACCAAACTCACAGCGGCAGGAAAATCCTGATCACGCTGTTTAAAGGCACAGAACCCGGAACCATCTGATTACGTGAAGCTGGGCTTGTATTTTTTCCTTGCCCATCCTACAAACAGAGCACACCAGAGGGGCTCAGGAACAAGCCATCCAAACAAACCACACTGCGCTCTAACCTCTCCTGAGTTTAAAGGATCATGATTTGGAGCGCCTGCCTCACGACTTTACATGCCCTGGTCTGGTAAACCGCTTGACAAAACCACTGTAAAATGTGGAATAGCAAATAAATGACACAAACTTGCAGTGACAGAGGAAGCAAGGAAATCCTTTGTTCTTAAGAAGTCACATGAGTGATTGTTTCCCAAACCTGTGTTTGTTGCAATGCGGTTCATAAACTTCAGCAGCTCGGGCTGATATTAGGCCCTAAAATCCCTTCTTAAAAGGCTTTTCTACAGAGTAATGTGATGAAGAGTAAGACTGGACAGTGAGCATGCAAAAGGGAAGCATTATTTCTGTACAGTCTATTCTTGCCTTTTTTCTGACTGCTAGAATTGTTTTAGAAAGAAGGGACACTGTCAAGAAAAGATGCCAGAAAAAGACAAAGCTGAACCACGGCAAAACCAACCCTCCAGCACCAAAGAAAAGCTCAATTGCTTCCTCACAGTACTCCAACAAAGATACTATCCCATTATTCTTTACCAACACATGAGAAATTAAACAAAATTATTATTAGATAACACATATTGATAAAAACTTGAAATTACATAAAAGCATTAATTATATATACATCATCATCTGCTCATATGACATGAATAGAAATATTTCCATTTTCCCCACACCAAACCTCTTATTTATACATGTTTAAAAAACCCAACCTGGGGCACAAGACCATGCTCTCATGCCATAGCAAAATGAAGCCTTTTATAGACTCAAGCTTCTGAAGTGACAAGTATTGCAAGAACACAGACCCACAGAGCCCAGCAGGCTCTACTGGTTCAGTCACTTTATTTTCAAATTGTAAAATCCACAACAGAGAAGTGGAAAAGCTAAGAAAATCTCATGGCTAACAATGACAATGCAAATATGGAAAAAATCCATGCCACTCTGTAAAAAAAATATGTCAAATTGCCCAGTTTTTAGATTGCTATCCACTCTAAATATTTCTGGGGAAGTTGATTTATTTCCTCCAGTTCAATTGACTTTCGTTCCGCCTTCTTAACAATGTGCAAGAAGATAATTTTTGACAGATTAGATTTTGTGTAACAGCCTTACATAGCTTACATTGTTATGAATATTTACTGCAGTATCATGCTTTATTCTTCAGGGAAGTTTACCGGTTTATATCATTATTCAATCAAATGCTAATAGATAGCATTAGTAAAGGAGGAAATTAGATTAGGGGGTTTTTAACCCACTCCAATATTTTCTACTAGAAAGGAGAAACTGAACTCACCTTGACAACACATTTTTTTCTGATTATACTGCAAATATGTACTTTTGTATTAAAACATGGAGCTGACAATCAAATAAGGAGGTTGTACAACCAATATATATCTAACATGGATGCCAAAGGTCATCATTTCCTACCTTTTGTGATCAGATTTTACATCTTAAAAGGGAAAAAAAAACCTTAATAACTTCCTGAAGCTTTATGGACTAGAAACACCTTTCAAAACATTCAGTATCTGCAGAGCACACAAGCTGTTTTCCTGTAAACTCAGGATCAAGTTTCTCCATGTTAAACTCAAACTTATAATGAGATGTGGTCTGTAAGGTCCATGTATCCTGAAGTCACCATCCTATATGATGATTTCCCCCTTTTTCTCTCTCTGAAGGGTTCTTTAGCCTTTGGGTGATTGCAATCTTCCCAGAGAATTCGTTGGAGTTTCTTAATCCCATGTCAGATTTAAGAGACAAGCAGATTTCAAATGCAAGCTAAGAATAAAGTCAATATTATCTAATTGCAGCACAGACCCACAGCCTCTGCCACTGGTAATCCCCTGACTCAATTGACATATCAGTGAGAACTGCCACTGAGCAATGCCATTCTTGACCTACTTTTTACTCAGCTCAGAGCAACACTTTTCAGTTTTGAAGTAAGTTTAATACTTAGAAATCAGGTAACTAAACAGGGGCACAGCCCTGTTTTTTCTAGAAGCAAATATCTAACTGCAACTATCCATTTTAGCTTCTTAAAAAGAACCTCCCCTTTGGTGACCAGAGAAAGCTCAGTTGCCCTAAATTCTGATAATTCATCATCTGAGTTCACCATTTTCTACAGCCTATATTTTCTTTATCTCAGGTGAATCTCTTGAATAATTAACAGAAAGATTTAAATCTCTGTTCCTCTGATCAGTTGATGTCAACTTTGGAATAAGCAATCTCAGCTAATAGAGTTCTCCCTCCACTTACACAAGTCACAATGACTCAAACTTTGGTTTTCTAAATTCATACTTTACCTTGAGACACTGAAAGAAAACAAGGGCATAGCAAAGTGAAAATTATTCCGTTTGTGCACAATCTGTAAACAGCTGGCTTGCCAGTGCCAGGCCATTTACCCCCAGCACAGGTTTGACTGCCTCAGCCCAGCCCTGCTCCCTCCCACCCCCTTCATATCTAAATATAAATCTGAATGAAGGGTAAGTCCTCAAAACTCAGATGAATTTGGCATGCTTCTCTGCACCACAAGCTCTCACCAGGCTAAGGATGCTGCTGGGCATCCAGCTCAGCCACTCTGCTGGGAGATCTGGGTCTCACCCAGCAGGCAGTGGATGGCCCAGAAGGAAGTCAAGGGATGTGCAGGGTCAGGGGAAGGGAAATCCTGCCAGAGAGCTGCAGGCTCTGCATGGCTGGGGGAGATCAGATGTGCTACACTGAGCACAGGCAGCGTGGAGAAGCAGAAAGGTTTCCCAGGGAAGCCAGGCTCCCCTAGTTCCATTGCTCAGGAAATAGCTTATTAAAATTAATAGAAATGGGAAGGGTTTCATGTGTTTGGTGAGGGTGTTTTGCTGCTTTACCTCATTTCTGACCCAAGGAATCTGACACTTGTCGGATGACAAGAGCAGGTCTGGCCCTTACAAGGGAAATGGCAAAAGATGGAACAGTTCAAAGGTGCAAGATCTCTTATTATTTATGAGGGCTTACAAAGAAGGTGGCTGTTTGCAGAACACCATACACAGACTGATGATGGTGTGTGTTTATTTCAAGGAGGAAAAAAACCCAAACAACAGCCTGAGTTCTGGTGTATCCTAGTATTGGCTTACTTTGAACTATTCTAAAGGGTTATCTATGTCCTGAACAGATAAAACATACATAAATAATAATTACAATAACACAAAAGCTTACATTCCAAATAATTTCTATATTAACTAGTCTATACATGAACTACCAACCTCCTTGTTCGTTCTTTTTTTCAGCACATGGAATTTAGTACTAAACTAAAATTCTTTCTCATCTTTTTATATGTCTGCATCTTTTTATTTATATAGCACACACAAACCCACAGCTAAGCCACACATATAATTTCTTTGCAGTATTTGTCAACAATATGAGCTGGTAATCTTAGTAAAGTGACATGAAATTATAAACAGTTGGAGCCTCAAAACCACAGTCCTTATCTTGTCATCAACTCGAGAAGAAAAACATATCATCCATCCAATCAGGACCTTTTGAGGGGAGACTGAAGGACTTCTGTTTATATTATTCTCTAGAAAAGACCCAAAACCATTTAAATGTAATCTGTGCTTTATTATTATTACCATTCTTATGGACTTCTTTTGTTTACAGTCTATTTGGCAATGGCATATTTTGTCTCAAGTGCCTCAAGCTCTGTTTGATGTGACCACACATTACTTAAATATGGCAAGTCTAGACTTCTACAAGAAAAATCCTAAAGAAAAAAAAATTTAAAGTGGGCTATTTTTATTCCTTTTTCTGCCCTTCATCATCCTTATGAAGAAGAATGAGTGTGCAGCACAAATTTTTATTTTAAGTTAAAAATTGCTCATGTAAGTTTAGGTTAGCAAACTTTGCAGCAGGTTTCTGACATATGAGTAAAGAAAACAATGAGTAATAATAGGAGATGGTAATACTTTCTCTAGATCACTATTGTATAGGGATGAGACATATTAGCCAGTGGGCTTAACTTGTGCTTGCTCATTTCTCATTCCAGGCTTAGGAAAGGAACATCCCATAGTGATCACAGCCTTTTGCAGTCTGTGACTCCTTCACACACCTTGTCCATAGGCACAGGAATTGCTTTGTCATAGTTTCCTTATTGAAATTACCCAAACTGGGACAGAAACACTGAAAGGACAAGGCCTGCTGCTGTTGCAGCCCTCCCAACCCTGTCCCATCACTCCAAAGATTGGAAAGGCCACAGAGAAGATCCTAGCTGTGAAACACAAATATCTGAACTTTTGTCCAGTACTGTGGAATGCTGATTGTGGCAATGGCCCTAAAGTTGGAGAAAAAAAGTCCCAGAGTCTCTTGCTGACACATACATATCCTTCTGAGTCACACAGAGCCTGGTGTCTGTGGTACAGAGCTGGCAGCTGCTCCTTTGCAATGGAAAAAGTGATAGGAGAAACAAACAGAATTGCAGTGTGTCCCCAGTACCTGTGCAGCCTTTCAGGGATACAGACAGGAAACGGTCTCCAGGTCCCTTGCCATGCCTGTGTTCCTCTGTACAGGAGCTGCACAGCCATTTATTGCACCTGGTACAGAGACTGTGGGCAGGTCTCTTCTCTTTGCACATGGAGCAGCTCTGAGAACAAAAAGTGCAATTACATACATGCATAACAAACCAGCTGTGCAAACTGTTCTCTTTCACAGACTCTGATTCAGATTGGTGAGCTTAATATTCTTTGTCCTCAGACTAAAGCAATTCAAGTTACTTTAAGAGTCTGGTTGTAAGTGTGTAACATACAGAAAACCCCATAAAATATCCTAATGGTGAGACAATTTAGAAAACAACAGGGGGACACTCACATACTATTAATGAAAACCTGAATTCCTGTTCTCTAAAGAGATGACCATAAATGAGCTCAATTTTTGTCTTGCCATCACATGTGGTGAACTGGAAACATAAGGCACAGGAACATGAGAAGAGCTGGAAACCTTAATTAAGTATTCTCTCTATTGATTACACAACCCAGGGAATGGCCTTTGCTGTACAGACCATGCTGCCTGGACATTTCACTAAGGGGGAAATGAGCAGAGCAGCACATAAATAAAGTGGATAATTAGACACTGGGTATCTGGAATGAACTCAAGAGTAATTTCAAGATATCTACAGCAATAATTCTTATTCAAAGGATTTGCTCTAGGCATAAAACTCCTTGTTTCAAAACTCCAGATTTTCATGGTTTTGTCTCACCACAGCCACAAATAGGAACTAATGAGCAGAGTGAGCAAGCACAGTGATGTAAATTTACCATCATCAAAGCATAAAGGCTTTACCAGCACTTTATTAAACTGAAGCATTTCCTTCAAGGCTACAATATTTCTACTGTACACACACACATTTGTCTCCTCAGTATTGCTTCTACTCATGCTGCTCAAGCAAACAAGAATAGATGGCAAAATCACTTCCTGTCCTTTCTGCTGGGCATCTGCTCCAATTCAGCTAGGATTGCATCCCAGCTATTTGATGGGAAACAAAACATGAGGAGGAGGATACAGCAGCCTGTGCTCAGCTCATACCCCTGATGCAAGTTCTGGTTAGTGTAAGGGAAGAGTTTCTCTTCGTGATGGCTCAGGAAATAGAAAGTCTGAAGGAAGAACTATTTCAGTTCTTGGCTGGTTGTCTCAGTTTTAAATCACAGCTTTAACATTTAGTGGAACATCCATACCCACCTAAATTCTGATACACAAGTGAGTCAAGCTCTGACTCACTTCAGCACAAGAACAAAAATTTTTGTTCTGCTAAAATTGACTTAACTTTTACCATTCCCTTCCATGGGTCTGGCATTTCACAACAGTCTCTTATCAAGCCACTACTCAAGAGTTTCTAAATATTCACAGTCATTCTCAAATAGATTGGGGAATTCTTGACAGTAAGACAAAGTTTCAAATGTGTTTCATTGTCTAGAGGGGGAATTGTTTGTGCAAGTCAATATGCTATTTAACCACTTGCTTATCAGCAGTGTTTCCCAAAAGGTACATACAAAAATTTAAACCAAAAAGCATGATAAAACTTATATCACCAAAATGCAAGGATATTTAATTTGGGGAACAAAGACTGTTATATAAAAAGAAGTGTCTAAGCTAAAATGTACCCACCTAAGTCCAGCTTAGGGGTCAGATAAAAGGCTGAGGGATGCTCTGTCTCCCCTCCATAACCCAAACTGCTTAAGCTCAGGCTTACCTGTAACAGTTCAGCTGTCAGTCTGACTGGAATTTATATTGACACTGCACTGTGTTAACATCACTTTGAAGCTGCAGCATGTTCCCAGAGTTACATTATTTATGATGTGGAAATGGGCTTTTGGGCAAGAGATTCTGAATTGCATATTTTTGAAACTGCTGCTGCTGGCATGTAGCACATTCTATCATTCATGCTTCACTCCCTCACACACTGAGAGACATCTTCCTTCCAAACACTTTGTTACAAGCCTTGACAGATTCCCATTTGAACATATTAGGAAAATTAAGACAGTGATGGCAGCTCAGCTGTCTCAGGTGGATGATCTGGTGCTTCTCCTTTTGATGTCACTGGTGGTGAAACTGTGGCTTTAATCTGGGGTGTGATGGTAGTGGTTAAAGATAGAAAGCAAGCAAAGCTACATGACTTGACTTAATAAAAAGGAGGCCAAAAACTGTGAAGGTTCACAAGTTGCTCTAGAGTACTCATAAGCTCCAGTGAGAAATCTGCATTACTGCTCTTAGGACTCCTGAGGGATTACAGAAAAGAAAAACTTTCTTCTAAGGATGGTTTGAAAAAAAACATCTAATGCTTTTGAAGACATTAGATATTCTCATTTGATTTCCTTTCTACACAAATTCTCATTGAAAAGTAAATGATGCAAGTCACAGTAATTAAGAAATCCCAGTATAATAACTGCATTTTAAACACTCAGCAATATCTTATGAATTTGTTTCCTCTCTTTAGAGAGTGCATGTGAATGCACCCCTTCTTGTTTTAGATCAACTTGTGTTGCACTCTGCAAGAAATGTACACCTGAAGATGTCAATACACTTTGCTTGCCTTAATTATTTTTATTTCCCCAGAACAGTCTGTGGATTAGGTTACACATTCTTTACTTTTTAACAATACCCAACTTTCCCTGTCTCTCCTCTCCACCCAAATTAGTGGCTACTACAGAGCTGTGAGAATAGTCCTGCCTGTTAACTGGGTCTTTAACACAAGTTAAATCCACCTATGTACAATGCCAATACAAGGCAAATTAGTAATCCACTGTGTTCTTTTGAATCCATTCCCCAGGGAAACTGCAATACAGTGTGACTTATTTTATCATTAAAACAGACAATCAGAAAATTATAAATGCTCAAGGACCTAGCTGGTGATGTTGGTGGAACCATTTAGCCAAGAGTCAGCTTCTGAGGCCAGTGAGGAGGTGATCCTCCCCTTCTGCTCAGCTCCAGAGTACTGCTCACTCTGGGCTCCCCAGCTCAAGACAGACAAGGAGCTACTGGAGAGGGTCCAGCAGAGGCCACAAAGATGAGGAGGGGTCTGGAGCATCTCTCTAATGAGGAGAGACTGTGGGAGCTGGGCCTGGTTAGTTGAGAGAAGACTCACAGTGGATCTCATTAATGCTTATAAATATCTCTAAGGTGGGTGTTAGGAGGATGGTGCCAGACTCTTCAGTGGTGCCCAGGGACAGGATGAGGAGCAATGGCCACAAACTGAAACACAGCAAGTTCTACCTCAACATGAAGAACATTACACTGAGGGAGGCAGAGCACTGGACCAGCTGCCCAGGGAGGTCATGGTCTCCCTCTCTGGGGACATTCAAACCCACCTGACTCAGGTGTGCCCACGTCACCTGCTCCTCTGACCCTGCCTTGGTGGGGAGCTGGGCTGCATGATCCCCAAAGATCCCTTCTGATCCTAACAATTCTGATTGTTTACTTTGTGTTGAGAGCAGAAAGAGGACAATGAGGAACAACCCAAGACATTCAGTACCTTCCTAATATGTTGATTATCACAGATACAACAGTATCAATATTTTTAATGGACTATTTAAAACATAGAGAGTAAAACTCATTCTTCAACTAAAGTTTTGAAATTACTATGAAGGCAGGATGTACACCTCTGGTAATGAAGTAATCACAGTGCTGCATAAGCAAAGTATAAGAGAATCTTTGTTGTTCAAAATGAGATTTGCTCTCTTTTCATCTGGCAGTGTTTCAACAACGCACAACTCAGTGGCTTTCACTTACCTTTGCCATGGCTGAGTCACCAACAGGAAAGTCCTTGAGGAAGAAACTCTCAACTACATCCCTTGCAAAGCAGGTCTGTTTGCACACAGGGCAGGAAAGGATACCTGAATTTAAAAAACAGTTTAAAAAAAAGAAAACCACCACAAATAAAACGATGCACACCAGCCATGCGAACCAGGAAATTATATAAACCACTTCAGTATTGTGGCTTTTTTATATCACATGAGCAGTTCCAGGAAACTAAAGGCATTCTTCCAGCCCTGAGTGGCTAGACCTGGTTCAATACGTAGAAAAGAAAAACAAAGCAACAAAATTCCTAGAAAAACACTCTAGGACAACATAGCACCATTTCAGTTGATTTATTTCAGTGTTTTTTTGATGATATCTGCATGTCCAAATTCTCAGCTGGCTTAGAGATGATTAAAACTGAGCTGCACTTTAAATTGTATCCCCTTGTTACACAGATCTACTTGTGCTTGCTGAGATTTTCTGGGGTTCTAGACCAGCTTTCCCCCAGCAGGGGTGCACCCAAGCATAAAACACACACTTCTTAATAGCAGCTCCACAGTGCAGGATGCAATCCAAGTGAAGTGACAGGGGAGTAACATGCTGCTGCCAGAAGCAACAAGTCAGAAAAATACAAAGGATAAAAAAAGTTTCATAAGGAAAATTATTATAGTAAATCCAGAGGTGGCAAAAATTATCTTCCTTAAAGCAAAGCACAGTGAGCGGCAAAACCTGGCTCCACCTTCATTAACTACTGAGCACAGCTGGAGTGAATCTCAGTGTCTGCCTGGGCTGAGAACCAAGGGTTAAGAAGGTGCCCATAGCTGTACACCTGTATTTTTGCACCTCTGATAATTCATTCCTTGACTTCTTGGGCTAGGGGCTCTACAACCTTTGGCTAGAAGCTCCAGTGTGTTGGTTTGGGGGTTTTTGTGAAAGGACACTGCATGTTTCTGGCCACATTCCTGCAAACTGCTGTAGATGTGAAAACAGTCTTTAGAGAGGGGGGTGGTGTGTCAGTCTGTTTCACCTTATCAAGGTGTGTCTTTTTTTAAAACCAAGGTTTCTGTTGAAAACAGAATTTCAGTGCTATTCTCACCTTGCCAAGTCATCTATTTATGATAACTAAAAGCAGTATTTTCTATGACTAAGTGGTTTAAACTCACATAAAGCAAGATTTTAAAGCACAATCAATGAATCACAACACTCTACTGTTCAAAGGGGTTTTTTTCCCTTAACTCAAAATTAATTTTGCACACGGAGAGTGGCCTATAAGTTAATTAAACCTTAAGTTGTCTATTACTCTTCTCATTTGACCATTATCAGAGACTCTCAGGTTTTCCAGGTGCTTAGTATTATTACCTGTCCCTTGGGAATGGCTCCTGCAGTGCCTGGCCAGGGGCACAGTGCTAATTCTGAATGTCCCCAGTTTCAGAGCTGGGCTACTGTGACTTTAACAGCAGCATTTTACACTGACAGGGACAAACAGACCCCAGAACATTCCTACATTTCCACTCCTGACCAAAGCACTGTTCAGTCAAAAGTCTGAAGACATTCACTTCCATTCACAGATGTTTTGAAGAAACTCTGAGTTCTGGTACACCTCCTTTGAATATCCCTTACTAAGAACCACTTCCATGAAGTTTAGATCTTTTTTAGCCCAAACCTTGTATAGAAGCAAAAGCTCAATTGTTTTCTGTTTTTCAAGGTTGCATTTACAACAGAACTGTGATTTGGGGACCCAAGCAGCCGACTATGATCTGCCTAAACTATTCATTTTATTGTGTATTTCTCACAACCCTGAGTGTTCATGCAGACATAAGAAGGAGGCTGTACCCACAGGTGACTGTGCTACTCAGCCACCAGTCCCCCCAGGGGAAAGGGCAACACGAGCAATTTCCAGTGCTCTGCTCATCAAGCGTGTAAACTGAGCCCGGTTTAAGGGTGTTGGCTGGCAGGAGTTACCAAGGTGCTAAAAATTACCTGATAAAGATGCCCACGATGGCAAAAAGCTGGAGAAGTCTTTTAAACAGCTCCTCTCTTCTTTGCGTCCTTCACATAAGGACTGCAGCTGAAAAAGTATCTGAATTGCCTACAATTTTTGTAGCTAATCACATTTGCACACATCACACCCTGGGAGAACACAACTCTTTTGTATTGGTGGCACCGAAACCTCTCCATGCTTTCCCAAATTTCAGTGTGTGAGACCTTTAGGTGTCTGCTAGAAGCTCTGTCCTCTGGAAGCACAGAAAAAGCAGGAGGGGGTCAGACAAGTTGTGCTACACTGGCAGTGCCTCCTACTCCTCTTAAGTGGTGCTTACTACAAGCACAAGCTAATTCCTGGGAGCTGAAACACTTCCCAAGTTTCCCTGCCAGCCCTGTACAGAGCAACACAGCTGGACCAGCAGCAGGAATAAAAAACCAGGTACATTCTGACTGAGAAGCTAGGAAGGACGATACCTGCTCTGCAAGCAGCTTCTCAAATCAGTCTCCCAGGACGTGCTCTGGCTCTCAGTGCAGCCAGGGGGAAACCAGCTCCCGACCTCACAGAGTCGCCTTGCGCCCTCGGACACTCGGGACCAGTTTCTCTCTCCCACAGCAGCGTCCAGTGCCAGTTCTGGGTCCGGCTGACGCGGGGAGAGCCCTGCGAACCGGCGGGAGGGCAATGGCCAGCAGCAGGCTCCTTTCCGAAGGAACAAACCCGCCAGCCTCAGCCACTCTCCCGTCCGCCCGCCACGTGCGTCAGCACTCCCAAAACATCTCTGGGAACGGCCCCTCACAGGGAAACAAAGGAACGGGGCTTTGCCACGGCAAGGACAGCTTCTATCCACACACTACCACAAAAGGTTACCACTGAAGGTGCTGTGTCATTGTGTTCCAGCGCTGTTCCCTTAGTGCAGGATGCTACATCAATTTAAACCAGTTGAACGGTACTTCATGGAATGCTTTCTGGCCTCGGGCACCTTCACGTGAGCTTTAAATTCTGCTAATTTGTGGCAAACCAGTGAAGTATAGAGTACAGTGTAATTAGAATGCATTAGTGTGATAATGAGCAAGACAATCTTTATCGTGTTTTTACATTTAAAAGAAAATAGAGAAAACTTTGACAATTTTCACACTTAGAAAACATAAACCATGCATGGATTTCAGTTCTGTACAGTTCCCATACACATGTGCTGAGAAATGAAAACAACAGTTGGCAGGTAAATGACATTACTGCTGATTATTATTAAGGGACGTCTAAAAGTGATGCCCTGAGTGACACAGCACAATTGCTCCCAGGTTTTATATCCAAGTTATGCTATTAAAATCAGTGCTATTCCAGAGATACACATGGAGCAAGTTGCACAGGTCAGAGCTTTGTTTTAGACTGACTACCACAGACCACCAAGTACAGCTTTGATCAAGTAAAGGTCAGAGTGTGTCTTAAATAATTCAAGTAACTGTCAGTTATAATGATTTCAAATCTAAACTCCCTTGAGATGAACATAAGACATGTAGAGTCATCAAATTAATTTAAATTTTTTTTAAAAATTTTAAAAAGAGCATAACAGTTACCAGGAAAAATAAAGTGGACACCATGGCAAGAGAGTACTGGAAGTCATTTCCTACTCCTAGGAATCAAAAACACCTAATAGTGAATTCTATATCTAAAACATTTTTAAAAGCATAGGAGACAAATTTGCATCTTGCTACAGGAGGGATTGCCTGAGCCAGGTGGCTTTGGAGATCACATTTGTTCAGCTAATTGGGCTTATTTGATACCTTTTCCACTTCATAAAAACCTGTGCTCTCTGGAAATGCCCAGCCTTTTTCAATATGAATTCCTCAAAGAATCAAAAGTTAGCTTGGCTTAATAAATACACCACCAAATGGACTGGGGAGCAATTAATCTGAAATTAAGCAAACCTTACATACATATTTACAAACAGCCTCAAGCAGCATCACCCTGTGCTCGTGCTCCGAGTGCAAACCACCAGTAAAGGCACATTTTCCTGGAAACCCCTTACCTGGGCTCTGGATAAGCAGCCAGAGAGCTGCCTCAGAGTCACCTGTTTTGGGGACAGGTGGGTGGTAAGAGCTGCACAAGCAGGAATTCCCTGGAATCAGGCAGTGCTGTGCTGCAGACTAAAGTCACTACAGCTCTCCCTGGGGCTGCTCCCTCTTCTTTGGCCAGGAATGCTGGCAAATCAGCAGGGAAGAAAGATGAACTGAGCCACTGCAAGGTGCAGAGGTTTCTTCCTCTTGCCTCTAGGACTCATTCAGAGTCTGAGAGCTTGCCTTGGTCGTATTTTTCCCAAATAAAAATTCCACAGACAAGATGAATAGCAGTGTCCTACTTCCTTTCTTGCCTGGGTCTTTACTCAATCCTCAGAAAAGACTGGAGCAGGAGGAAAGAGAGGAGCTTTTCCAGAGCCAGGGAGCAGCAGGTCTCACAATGCCACTCACTCCCAGAGTACTTTTTGCAGACCATAACCTAAATATTTCTCTTGCCTTCCTACCTTACCACTGCCTCCGAAAAACACTGTTCATCTCTTTTAAGAACCTGCCCTTTGCAGAGAGCTTATTTAAATATATCATTATTACAGCACTGTGGGTGAAGGGAAGAGTAGTCAGAAGCCCTGGAGACTCACTGTTTGTACGTATGAGAATGATGCAATTTCTGGATCTAAACAGCAACTCAACAAGGAATTACAGGATTCAAACAACAGTTTACATATTAAGAGATCAGGAGCCAAAATCAGCTATGGTGCAATCAGGATGCCTAAAGGGAGGCCATTATTGATATCAAAACCTCTAGAAGTAGAAAAAGCTGACAGAGATGTTGACACATTCTATTTTTGCATGGAAATTAAATTGGTAGGAAGGAGGTAGGAATATTTGCATAAATTTTCTTTTAGAAGTTCAGTGCCTCCTGCTGTTTAGTACTTGAAATGGTTATTTATGACATCCCATTTCACTGCTAAAGAGATGACCACCAATTTAGGAAGGCTAGCAAAGATCCTAATGTTGGATTTAAGCCCTGTTTCATTGTCATACACAGAATAAAGCCCTACTTCAGAATTACACACAGGTTAAAACCCACATAAGCTATTCTCAGTCTATTTGAGTTATCAGCTAGTACTGAAGAACCTCTGGAGAGCACACTGAATTGAACAGACTCCTACAAGGTGTCCCAAATGAGGGGTGTGGAGGAACAGTCCTACACCTACATCCTTCCAGGGCCCCACTGCTCCTTTCACTGCCATCCCCAGCAGGCCTGTGCATCTCAACACCACCACAAAAGGCACCAGCACTGCAAAGAGGTGTGCAAGTCTGTGTGTGGCTGTGTTCGTGTACAGGCACCTCTGAGCCCTGGAAAGCTTCAGCAGCAGATGTTTCCTTTGCTGAATTAGTTTGCAGCCCTTTTTCAGCAGCCACGTGTTTGTTTCCCTTCTCCCATTCCCCTCAGCCAGGGTAACTCAACAGAGTGTTGGGGAAAGATGGAATTTCAGAGGCCAAGGATCCTTTAGTCAGACACAGATGCCCAGTATGAGCTCTCCCACTCCACACCTGGGACATCCAAAATCAGCTTTCAGGGAAACAACAAGTTCCTGCCTTACCCTGTTTGTGCCCCAGCCCCCCACAGGTCGGATCTCTCACACCCCACAGCACTTTTTCTGTTACTGGGAGCTGCCACACTGCATTGGACCCAGCAATGCCAGCACTCAGAGTGTCCCTTTGTAAAAGTACAAATATAGAAACAACTGGAATTTCTCAGTGCTTTCAAGGTTTTTACTCCACCTATACTGCAGCAATCTAATTTCTTAGTGACAGAGCTATGGATCATTTACAGAACTCGTGTCTGAAGTGCCAGCTGGAACCTCTCCACCACCCATGGACACCAAGTACTGAAAAGCCACAGCTCATGGTTTTGTTTCAAGGTCTTCCAGTCTGGTCAGGGTTAAGTAGAAAGAAACCTCAAGCTGACTGCCTCAGAAATAAATCAATGCAGGTAATTTACTTATTATTGTCATGGGACTAGATTAGCATAAAGAAACAAACAGTGGAGCTACCACACACACACCACATTTGTACTTGCTGTCCACATGTTGCACCTGTTCCTCTGCTCTTTTCCCTCCAACAACCATCAGAATAATTATTCTCAGAGAGCATTTACTACAGCTCAAGCTGCAGGCATAATTTACACTTCCTTGGAGACCCAATTATAGGTTATAGGAAACAGCTCTGAAGACAATCTCCCTCTCTGCAGTTTCATATGTATATAACTAAACCCCTCGTTGTTTCACTTGCCTTCTGGATCCAGCAGCCAAACAGCACACTGCACAGGGCTGACTAACTTTAAACCCATTTTAAGTTGACTAAATACATACATTATGGACAGTTTCTCTCTTTAGAATACCTTTTCTACTTCCCTTTTTAGAGGTAAAACATGCACCTGGTGCTAAGTGGCTCTAATTGAAGCAAAAGGGTGTTCTCTTCAGAATTAACAGAACATTGTATTGCATCACTTGCCTTATATGAGTGCATCAGAACAAGGTTATTGGGCATCCTGGAGATACCACAGCAGCTAAACTGCCTCACTGTAAACTAAATTGTGTTTTAAAGAACTCTGTAGATGTTTTTGTTTGCCTATTCGTTTTTATCATTTAAATACAGGCTGAATACGAGCTAAGGCACTTTAGGTGTGTTGACACCTGGAGTCTCCTGAAGCCCCATTTCCTATGCCAAAACTTCATACTGAAAATGAGCCTAGAGCCAGAGGAGTCCTAGAGCTCAATCCTTCCCTGAAATAAACCCCACTGAAGAGCCCTCTGACCAACACCTTGCTGACTTTTGGGTGTGCCTCACTAACAAGTGTTCACAATTAGGGATTCAGATATACACACACATATATATATATATGTGTATGTGTGTATATATGTGTGTGAGTGTGTGTATATATGTATACAGCACCTATCATACAAGCAGAAGAAAACTTTATTTTCAGCAGGAAGTCATCAAATGCAGCAAGTGGACATCTGTCAATAGTTGAAGGCACATTTGCTCTCTTTAAAAAGAGGTTTTCTCTCGGTTTTACCCAATCAGTTTGCATTTCTCTAATACATAACTCCATTCCATTTCATGGCATTAATTAAGTTAACACAACACAAGCAGGGGCAGTTTTTGACTCATGCAGAGAAGATGGGTAGAAATTATGCTGCCATTTTCCAGGGTTTTTGTTATCCAACCCAGAGAAATACAAAAGGGCAAAAATATTTTTAAAGTGAAATTGCAGAAAGTAATAGCTCAACACTCAAGTTCAATACAAAAACATAATTAAATCCACTACTTCACAAAGCAATTTACAAAGCTGAGCAACTACTAATAACATTTAACTTTGCAGGTTAGACTAATAACTGAATTTGGTCACAAAATGTTAGGAAAAACAGTTAGAAGAAATCTGCAAGGTGTTTCAGCACATCTTTCCTGATCTGCCTTGTTCTCAGGAGTCTTAACTGTGATCAATTACCTGTGATTTTTCTTTTCTTTAAGGAAAAATGAACAACAAACCCTTTAGCAGAGACAGTCTTGCAAAAACATCAACTTCTCACAAATCACCTCCACTGGTCCTCATTTGACTACTTTCGGAATTAATCTGTTGGTGATATTTAAAGCACTAAAATCAATTTATATCATTGAACATCTTATAGAGAGGAGGATTTGCAGATGTGGGATAATTTCTTTTGGCATCCACCTCTGGTTCAGGGAGGAGGGATAAGCACAGGAGCCTGGATGAATCTGGTTTTGAATGTATTTAGAACTTCATGAGAAAGAGGCAGACCCAAGGAAGCAAGAACCAACACTGTACCACGAGTGGCAATTCACACAGGTAGGAGCCTGGGAAAGTCCTCAGCCAAGACATTTCCACCTCAAGAGATGTGGCAACATTCTCTTTTTCTTACCCACACCCTCTCTTGAAAATTATTCTTTCCAGTAAACAGACTGGAAACACGTAACATGCAGATCTGCAGAGGAGGAGAATGTAGATTCTCTGTTACAGGAAGAGAAGGAATAAAAATAGGAAAGCAATACTGGCCTAAAAAAAAAAAAAAAGAAAAAGAAAAAGAAATAGAAAAGAAGAACTGAGAATCTTAAAGTTCCCTTCATAGAAAAAGCATATGTAGGAGCCAAACTCACAAAAATAACTTTCTTTTCCCACTCAAATTACTTCCAAACTCTGAGTTCTCACAGCTATGGATAAATTCTGAATCCTGTGCAGCTTTTCCATAGGAGCTGTGGCTGCTATCTCAGGGCTTTCACAGGAACCTGCACATTCAAATATTCTCTTTGTAACAAAATCAGAATGACTTCACTTGCAAATTCTTTCATTTTTTCCATCCTTGTATTTTGTTTGAGGAATTCAGAGTGAGTCAGGGACACATTTTTCTTACAGGCACCTATTTTATATTTACTCAGCTAAAATGGTATAGCACTTGCACTTACAGTTGATCACTGGCAGCTGTAGGTGATCATACTTAACACTGAAAACTGGAATTGTACTGCCCATAACTCAGCAATCAGTGCAGATAAGACAAGCAACATTTAACATTAAGCCATCAGCAGAGTTCAAAAATTTATCCTGCCTGACCTATGGTGGCCACAGTTTCAGTCACTGACTTAATTAAGAGACACAGATGTTGTGGGTTTGCTGCTCTCCTTGCCCATGGATTAACTGAGTCTCTGCACCTGCTGTCTCACTTCATTTACTGGGTAATCACTGTTCATTATTTCTTTTCTCTAGTCTTGCTCTTTCCCACAGAAGTTCCCAATCTACACAAGAATGAAGAAGTAAACAGAGAAACTTCAGGAATACAGAAATAAACTAGTATTTATTCCATTTTGCTATAGATAAACAATGCCTGATCCACATGAATTCCTGGTCCTGCTTAAAGAAATATCCAATATTTTAAGAACTCATGAGAACACGTAGCTGCACTTGACCCAAGAACAGCAAGTGATAGAAATTCACTTTTCCACCTGGTAAACAAAAAGGAGGAGAGGAATGGCTGAGTTGTCAAATGAGGATACGTAAAAAGTAATGGAGTGCTTTTTTCAACATTATTTTATTACAGAGAGGTCCCTCAGACTTTAGGTCTGCTATGACTGAGCATTAAAATTTTTGAGGAGACATTATTTGCAGTGACTGCCTTGTTCTCTTTCTCTCCTTCTCCTACCTTCATACCTTTTCCTGTCTCAACCCTACACATGAATAGCCTTTTTCCTTTGCCTTTTCCTTTGGCTTTTTGTGTTTTGCTAGCCTTCCAGCAGTGATTAACACTGATTCCATTTGTTCTCAAACCTGAACTAGTCTGGTTTATGTCACCTCATCAATTCTGATCACCCTCACCTCAGGGAAGGTATCGTCTCTTCCTACATGTTTCGAAAATCTGCTACAGAAGAGATAATAAATGCTACCTCTTATTCAACTTAAGTTCAAAGCCTGTGAAAATACAAGTTATCTATATGCTTTTGCTCTTCTTATAAATTAGTAATGAGTCTGGAATGCTTCCCCACGGTAATTAAGACTCATTCAGTTAAAATTACTATATTCTGTCATCTAGGTTTTATTCCAAAAAACCTTACACATTTTCCATTAACATCACAACCAAAAACTGTACAAATAAGTTCAGCACTTCAAAAGGCACAGCCAAAAAATGCTTCTCATCCTCACTGGTTTACTCAGCTCGTTGAGTTACAGCCACACAGGTTCAGGTAGAGAGAAACAACATTCACAACGAGATAAAAGGAAGTGTTTCAGTGCAGCAGAATTCACATATTCTAATAATAATTATTACCTCTGTTAGAAACAAAGAACTGGGTGGGTTTTGTGTTGTTGTTGGGGAGGCACTGAAGGAGAGGGTGAAGGAAGAACAAAACTATCACCACAATCTGTACCATAGATAGGTCCAGCACGTCAAAAAGACTGCAAAAAAGATTTGGTCTGGAAGTTATCTTGTAGCATTCATTGATTTATTAAGCTAAGAAAACCAAATATTCATAATGTCAAGGTAGTCACTGAAATATTCAGCCCATTCTGAAAAATGTTAAAATGTTGCTTGACATTTCTCTTTAATACACTGCTGTTGGATGAAAAACATAATGAAGGTGGCTTGTTCCCAATCCACTCTCCGCTCATATGAATTTAAACTCTCACAGTTTATCAATTTAAAGCAGTGCTGTAGAAGAACAGGCTTCAAAAAGTACTCCTCAGTCCCTCTCTTTTTATAATACTGTATTGCAAAGGGCACAAGGCAGAGATTTTTAAATGTTACCTTCACAGAGAACTTCACACTCAGTGGGAATACAGCTGTATCCTTGAATCAAATCGGGAAGGCATTCCTTGCAGAAGGAATGGAGGCAGGGCAGCATTCTGGGCTCCCTCCTCCGCAGGTCCCATTTGCACACCAAACAATTCCTCAACACATCCAGGGGCTCCATTCCTGCTGGCTGGAGTCTGGCCCCAAAAACATGAAGAGTCACAAAATGGCTCATGACAAGCCCTGCACTTCACAAAGCACTTGATCACTGGGGCACAAACCAGAGGGCAACACAGGATGCACGATCAAACAAACAACATTCATTTAGCCCTTGCGACAAAAGGAGCTCCTTGCAGCTGAAAATCACGTACCTGCTTTACAGAGGAGAGTATCTCTGCAGATTGGTGTGCAGCAAAGTGTGGTTTAGGGGTTACAAACCATGATCCCACTATCTCTCTAGTATTTGCAACTTCTGTAAAAACTGAACTAATCTGTTCTATTGATCTACTTGCAGAGCTGAACTGTCACACGCTGTACATTTCCTGCTAGAAGCCCTGAAACTGTGCAACTAAAATGATGAGATTCTCTGACTGCTTTTAGAATTTCACTCAAATATTTTAGTTTTCAGGTAAAGAAAATAATACCCCTATGTCCATCATTTCAGCAATGCACATGAAAAAGCTGCCTTGAAAAATGTACAGCATCTGCTGACAATCTTCTTTCTAGAAAATGCACCTTGCAGTAACCAAATTATAGCTTTTAAGATGACCACAGATCAGATTATAGACCAAACCTGAGCTTCCCAGTGATCCTCCCACCAGCCTAAGCTCCCCAAGGTCAACTGAGAATTTTGCAGTTCCTGTTTCATCCTCAGTTCTGAGATGTGAGAGATGTTGATCAGATACAGACTGCAAAGGACAACTCCTGCAAGTTGTATCAGAGGAGAAAAAGAAAATGAAGCCTCCTTTCCTCTGGAGTCACTCTTCCAGCTGGTCCAGCCTCCTGGGACCAGAGTCCCATGTAGCTGCCCCAGCATGGTGGCCCTGCTAGCAGCAGGATGTAATCAAAGCTACAATCTCCAGATTTCCCCAACACAGAAGAGCAACAGCTCAAATCCTAGGGCTATCTGTTCTCCTGAGGGATTCCATCTTCTGGTAGGTTCCAGTGGAAATGGTAGTAAGCAGATGTGGGTTTGGGGTTTTATTCTGCAATGCAAAGAAGTTATGAATGTCTCAGAATTTAACAAACACAAGATTTTTAAGTGTTATAGCCTGAAGTCATCAGTATTTAAAATATTTTAGAAGGCAAAATGGATCCCGTGTTCAAGTGTGCATCCTATTTCATACCCAAGACCCATTTACTGGATATTCACCAGCTTGGCTGACAAATTACTTGGATAAATTCAATCCTACCACTAAAACTTCAGTTTCTAATTCCAAAACCAGAGGTCCCTTTGGAAATGAGCTGTGCCAGCTGTCCCTGTGGTTAAACTAACACTGTTATCAGTGCCTATTACATGAGCTTACTTTTTACAGTGAATTTTCACCAACCATCTATCAGAGGCAAATGTCACTAGAGCAGCGTGGTCTCTCAGCTCACTCCACCTCTGTCGTTTCTTGTTGCTCCTGTTGCTAAGAAGACAAAGTAGCACCTCCAAAAACATGTAATTTCTGCAGTAGGAAGTTGAGGTCTTAAACTACCACATTGCTGACACAGAGAAACCACAGCCCTGAGCATCCATGCAGACAATCAGTGCAAACAAAGCCTGATACTGGGAAATGCTCTGTCACCTTAAAACCCAAATCTGGGGCTGGATGAACAAGCAGGTTACCTTAAATTTCAATCTGTGCCTTTCGAACAACATACAAAACTGAGTAGAATTTTTCTGGTAGGAAGGGGAAAAGTGAAAAAAATGTGTTTAAATTTTGTTCTGAGGCAGGTATGCAGTGCAGCACTGGGGATGGCTGGGGGCAGAGGTGGTGGATGGAGTGACACTCAGCATCACATTCTGGGAAACAGCAGCCCCAGCAGCACGAGTTCCGAACCCTCTGTTATTTTGTAACAAACTGCTCATTTATGTCCCAGTTGTTCACAAGTGGCAAAACCACTGGCTAAGATGAACTTTTATAAATGGAACGCACATCAACCTCACCCTCCAAGCCCTCTAATTTAATTACTGCCAAACACTAGGTTAGAAGTTGATTAACTATGATTCTATCACACATACTAGAAGGTAATTTGCAACTATTAATAGTAACTCAAGACTTCAGCAGCAAGCATAAAACAAGTGAGAGTGTTTATAGGCTTTTGGTCTGACACTGAAGAACCAGTCACTGGCTTTAGTTATTTGATTTTTACCATTAAGTCCTGCTTTGGCAGGCAGGGTCAAGCCTTGCACACACCACAAGGCCTAACCTGATGTTGCAGCTAAGCAAGGATCATTTTAGGTACTCATTTTAAACCAAATACATCAGAACTCCACACAGAGCAGTTCCAGAGCTGTGCCACTGCTTTGCCAGCTCTAAGCACAGCTGGCACCAACTCTGCCCCGCACCTGGAACTGCAGGAATTTCGTATCCAGCTTGGAGGGCAGATGCAGCAACAAAGTAGAAACCCTAATTGTTTCTTCAAACTGATTTCAGCTCTTCCCTTCTGTCCCAAACTGCACCCAGGGATTTCCCCTTCATCCCTTCTTGGTGGGAACAGGACTAGTTTTTGCTATCCCTAAAAGCCTCTTGATCATAAAGCTCATTGAAGGCAATTGCCATGAGGAGTCTCTTTCACACAGCGTTTCTGGCACACCTCTAGCACTCTGCACTGCACTTCCTTGTCCACTCCTGCTGTTCCACTGCCACAGGCCAAGGCACCACCCCCACAGATTTCCCCTGGGTGCCACTTCGGTGTTCAAGAATCCCCGTTAACAGCACACCAGACACACCAGACAGCTGTAGAGAGGATCAGCGACATCAGAGCAGCACAAATACAGAACTTAACTTTGCCACCCTGTAAAGACAAAGCAATGGGGTACCTGCACATGACAGGTACTGAACAACAGTCAGGCAATTTCAAAATGAAGTGAGAAGCAGTCAAACCACTGATCAAAACCTGCCAGAAGTAACGAAGCAGGTAAGATTCAAGTGTGAACAGCGTGTGGACAAATCATGAAAGAAGATTCAGAACAACCCAAACTTCTGTAAATCAGCTCATTTTATCCATTGTGTTTATTCAAAAAATTTGAATAAAACAAAAACTTTTATGCCACAAGTACACAGGCACCACCAACTTCTTTGATCTTCTCCTCTGCTCTTCTACTGAAGAACTTGGCTTTCACAATGACAGGCTGCTTGGGCAGCTTCCCCTTGCCCAGCACTTTGTAATAGCCCTAGAAAGATTTAAAAAAGAAGTTCAGTGTTTGTAATCAGCTTGCAGGCTCCTACATTCAGGCCTGTCATTTAGCACACTTCAGTCAAAAACAAACCCACCATGACCTCATCCAGTCAATTCATTACATAAAACGACAACCATGACATGCAGACAATTAATACAACACCTGCAGAAGTCACTGCTGGTGAGAAGTGGGGCCTGAGCAGCCAACACAGGTGTTTGATTTGGGAGGCAGAGCAGTGTCCCTGATTCGGTGGCTGGCTGAGATACAGGACACCCCAGCCAGTGAATATGGATCAGAGGTTTCTGTCCGAGAACTATAGCACACCAAGACAACCAGACATGTGGAGATGTGACTCTAGTCTCGAGGGTGGGCAAGCGACACGGTGTGAGACCGGCTCCACCACGGTTTTGTTCCTCCCCAACATTTCAGACAAGCCATCCTTCACCACCCACCCAAAGGAGGGCAGTGCCTGCCACAAACACACACCAGCAGAGAAAGAACTTCTTACAGGGAAAAATGTAACAGCCAAAGCGCCTCTGCAACTACACAGCCCAAGAGATCTGTCTCGGCAACCTCTGAGCACTAAAGCACTGGAGCCTCTCTGAGCACTAAAGCACTGGAGCCTCTCTGAGCACTAAAGCACTGGAGCCTCTCTGAGCACTAAAAAGCACTGGAGCCCCTCTGAGCCCTAAAGCACTGGAGCCTCTCTGAGCACTAAAGCACTGGAGCCTCTCTGAGCACTAAAGCACTGGAGCCTCTCTGAGCACTAAAGCACTGGAGCCTACCTGCAGTTCAGCAGTTCCCCAGTGGGACAGGCAAGCCCAGCCACCCACTCACAGGAGCAGGAACGCCAGGGCTGAGCCCGAGCAGGAACTCACCGAGCGCACGACATCGATGACCGGGGCCAGTCCGGCCTCGTTCTTGGCGTAGTTGAGCCTCGTCTGTTCACTGACCAGGGTCCACAGCTTGTCCAAGTTCACAGTGGGACAGAACTTCTGGTTTCTCTTCAAGTGATAATGTCTCATGCCTACTTTTCCAAAGTAACCAGGGTGACTGTGGAAGAAACACATTCCACATTAGATCACATTTTTAATTCATCCTGAGCAAGCAGAACTATAAACTAACACTGGAACAAGCATCACACATGACCAAAGCCACCAAAATGTCATACTATACCTTCCTTCATATCAATACATGTAGGATTTAGGTGCAATAATGATTAGTATCCAAGCCAAGGAAAATTTACTTTAAGTATTTCTTCTCCCTTGACCTCACAACTCAGTCCCCCTCACTGCTGAGCCTGTATTTCCAGGGAAGCCCCAACTCCGTGAGCCCAGGGAGGGCTGCCCTGCGGGGGAGTCCTGGCACTGCTGTCACTAACCTGGTGACCGACTGAGCCAGGAAGGCAGAGCCAGTGAACAGAGATCAGTGGTTCCTGTCCGAGGACTCCAGCACACCAGGGCCACAGGCAGCGCCCGGATGCGACTCTACAGTCTCGGCAATCACAGCATCCTCGCCCTCAGCTGGCAGCCGACAGGATGCAGTCTGGATTTAACAGCACGTTCTGAACCTGCCCTGTGTGTGCACTGTTAAGCAGGGAGCTCACTCTAACAGGCAAATTTGGTCAGGTTTACTTGATGCTGCACTGAACTCCCAGACACCACGTGAAAAGGCCTTTGATTTTAGGGTAAGTGGGGACACGAGCAGCTACAATGCCACATTTCCCATTAACGGGAAAAACACATAAGATTGCAGGAAACTTTGTTTCTCCACATAAAAGAGATAGTTGTTTCTACTTCAGGAGCACGCACATCGCTAGTATATGTTTAAAATGTCGGCTTACTATTTATCAAAGTTAATCCTGTGATGGTGCAAACCACCAGCATTACCACGTCCTCCAGGATGCTTCCTGTGTTTGCCTGAGAAGAAAAATTTTAAGCTTGTTACATTAATATTACCCGTCATACTTAGTGATACTTTCAACGCCAACTTAAACTGATTAAAATAATTATCCTATCTTGTGATGTCACACGGTAGGAATGGCCGGAGTTGAAAGGGAGACTGCACTGCCCGGTAAGTTAAGAGGAGTCGCACGCCCAGTACTGACCGGCTGAGCACTGCTCCAGTTAAAAACCCGGGGAGTCTAAAACGTGCGAGACTTGATCAGGCCATCACCGCGGCAGCTGCCGCGCACGCCGCGGCCNACAGCGAGGGGCAGCGGCCGCGAGGTCCCGGCCCGGCCCGATCCCTGCCCGCCCCGTCCCCTCCCGGCCCGCACGCAGCTCCCACCATCTTGTCGGCGTGCGCGAGGGAGAGAAAGGGCGCGGCTCTCGCGAGAGCGGGCAAAGGCGCGCGGGGCGGGCGGGGCCGGGGTCTCGCGAGGCTTCGCTG
>VZRX01011939.1:94908-213067 GCA_013398075.1 Notiomystis cincta
TCTCGCGAGGCTTCGCTGAGGCGGAGGGGCGGGGCGGAGCCCTGAGGGGCCGGACCCCGCTCCCCGTCCTTTCCCGCCGCGAAAAAGCTGCGTTTGGACCAGGATTTAGAAAAACGTGCAAGTTTGGTCACTTTATTAAACAGCCATAACGATGGGAAAATGAACACTACATCATTAAACATAACAGAGTGAATTCCTGGAGTGCTGCTGTTTCTTAAGCTTGGTTTCTAGAGTTTTTTTTAAATGAATTTTATAGTTAAGATTTTAAACAAAACTTTACCAATTTTAAACCCAGGCCTCGTCGCTGGATTTATTTTTCTTTAGAATTTTCCTAGGGCACTTCCAATGTTCCTTGCTCAGGAACACCATTAGTTTTAACAATTAATTTAGGAGGGAAAACAATGTACTCCTTGGTTTTTGTTCAGCTGATCCTTCCAAACAGATCTCCAGGTAACACAGGGGCTGTTTTACACAGCTGTAGACTGAGGATCAAAAAGGCACCTGTAGGTTTTTTTGGACATGATCTCGCCTTGTCCAGTAGTATGCTCTGATTCCCATTAAAAAAGCAGGAACATGTTGATGAATACAATGTTCAAAAGCTTTCTCATTAAATTTTTAAGAGCGCAAACGGAGGAAAACAGCTCTGGAGCAGGAGATGGGTTTTGCAGCACCAGGTTCTTGTACATCAGCATTCCACGGCCTTGCCTTGCCTTTGCAGTAACTCCACAGCACGTCCTGAGGCAGTTTTATCCATCATTTTCTTAAGAGGAATATGTATTTCCCCCTCCATTTGCTCACAGATGTTTCTAAAAAGGCCAGAAGCCACCTGTACAAGTGATTCCTTCCCCTGGGAAGAATTACCTCTAGGAACCGCGCTGGGGCTTGGAGCATACCACAGAGTAAAACTAATGGAAGTTACCGCTTGTGATGGCATTGCCCCCCTGAATCCAAAGCACCTGGTGTTTTCAGACATTTCTCGTAGGCCTAAGAAGCTTTTGTGTGCTCTCAAGTGTGAGGGAGGTACTTGAAAAAGGAAACGCCTTCACCTTTTTCGTGAATAGCCCCTCGAATTTGCTCTATGAGGCTGATAGCAAACCAGAACCACTGCCAGGTTAGGAACTGCGCGAGCCTCAAGGCCGATCAACCGCAGCGAGCGCGCTGCAAGTGAGGAAAACCTTGCCTGTAAAGGTAAGGGGCTTCAGCAGCTTTCGTTATCCATCAAACTTGCAACACATTCAAGTATTTCTTCTTCAGATTATGGGAAAACTTACAGAACCTCAAGAAGAGCTCTGTTTCCAGATTCCTGAGCACGGTGTACAGCATGAAGCCAACTGAAAATACCACAGGTCAGGAGCAGTGTCTATGAGACAATGATAAAATAATTCACTGCTAACCCATGAAAAAAATGTTTTAACAGATGCTTCTGCTAGGATAAAATTTTTTAAAAAGGGATACAGAATGCCTTGTCTTACCCCAGTGAAAAACATTGAAGAAACCCAAACTACACGTCATGAAATAGCAAACCTACCAAAAGACAGGTTCGTAATAACCACTTTACATTTTAATTAAAAAATTCATTTAAAAGTCACAGGCAAGTTGCTGGATTTGTACCTGCTCCACATGAGGAACTGCAGAGGTTTGCAATGAATATAAACAAACAGGTCTATTTACAGAGTTTATTAGGATCCATACATACATACATTAGGAAAGGCTGTACTGTACCTACTCGCTGCAGCTTGCATGTCAGAGAGCTGAGATCCCCCCAGGCTTAGCAGTCTTAGTGCACAATGGGTTACAAGGAGTTTACTGACCAGAGTTCAAACCAAGTGGAGGTTTTGTAATGTGAACCAAGTACCTTATTATCGAGTTACTTTGTTATTTCTCCTTTAAAATTAATTAGAAGGAAACAAACAAACACACAGCCAAGCACCAGAGCGGCCCCGTGCGTACAACCTCTCCCACGTACCCGAGCTCATTCACCCCGCATGTTCAGGCATCAAACATCCCTTGAAGTCAGTGGTTCTGCTGAGACAGTCAGCTGCACATAATCAGCTACTCATTTCTGCACCAAGCATAACTCAACTCATACTAAAGAAAAAACCAAGCACCTGTTATTCTCAGGAATATACAAATATTTACCACAGTTTTCTCGCTCATTACAAAATCAGTTACAAAAGCTTACAGCACATTATGTACAAACTCTACCCAAATACAAGGAGGAGCCATCAGGTGGCACACTGACAGCATCGGTCACGGCCTGGAGCTGCCCTCAGCTCGCTCCGCTCTCCTCCCGCTCCGCGCTCGGCAACGCCGCCGGTGTCTCGGGCAGTGCCATGAACAGTCTCTGGGCTGGTGTTTCAGCAGGAAGGAGCTAATTCTTCTTGTGAAGGAACTTCATTTTGTTACCTGCAGGGAGCACACCGTCAGTCTCTAGCAGATACCGCAAGGCAATCAAAAGTGACGGCAAATGGGTCTAACTTGTAATTTAATTGCTGTGGAATTAAATCTTCTATTCAGGAGGGACAGCTAAGTTGCGGTACACCGACTGCCCAGACACCTTCCTGGTCCGCTCCTCGATTATGGGTTGGTTCCCCCACCAAGTGAAAACCAAAGTGTTAACAAGGATCTTAATTAAATCTGGTTTTATCACCTCTAACTATGTTTTCGTGTTTTCCTTGTTGTATTTCCCATCACTCTTGACTACCTGACTTCACCTCGGGTACGGCTTTTTAAAATTAAAAAGAAGAAAAAAAAAAACCACCACCATGAAAACTCATTTTACAAATACTTCTAAAGATCTTCCTCACCGAGGCCTCGCAGGAACTTGTTTACTCCGCTTTGTTCCGTGTCCGGGAGCTCTTCCAAATACTGTTCCACCCTCTGCTCGAAGAGCCCTGCGGCAGACGGAGACAGGGTCCGGGGTGAGCTGGGTCCGGCTGATGCCGCATCCCGCGGCCCCCGCGCACGGCCCCCCTCCTGCCGCCGGCGGAGCGGCGCCTCCGGCAGCCTCCGCTCCCGCCACCTTCCGGTTAGCGGGGCAGGAGCTCGGGGATGCGTTTCCGCTCTCCCGGCGAGCGCAGGGGGATGGACATCGCCCCTGTCCGCGGGACCGAGCGCAACAGCGAAACCCGCGCCGCGGGGGAGACACCCGCCCTTACCTTTTGCCCTGCATTTCCTCAACTCTCTGTCCTGGATGAAGCCAGCGAACATTTGGGATTCCATGAAAACTTCCAAGAAGCGGCGGATACTCTTGGAGGCCACAGATTTACGGAAAGCCTCCCTTTGGAAGGCACGCTCTCCTTTTTCATTCTGGGTTAGGAACAGGGAATAATGGCCAACTGTCTCCACAAAGAATCGGATAAAAACCTCAGACACTAATCCATTCAGGGTGTTACATTCTGCAAAATAAGGCGGCAATAAGACACCAAAATCAGCTGCTACCAGAGCTGTCAGCATTATCCCCACAGGGCCAGGCTGTGCATCTCTCGGTTCCCTGATGCCGTGCTAACAACTGGCAGGAGCTGCAGCGGCTCCCTGCACACCTGGATGCACATGGAGAGGGTGACAGCGCCATAACCACGGGTGCCAGTCAGCAGAATTGGTGTTCTGTGACCAAGAGTCAGCAAGAATTACAAACCCTCAGGAAACAACTCAGAAAATTAAACATTTGATGGGTGTTTCATCAAAATCAAACCTCTTATTTTCACTCTTGAGCAGGTTCTTTTCAGAAAATTCTGAATGACTCAGCATTAAAATACTTCTCCCTGAGGATAAACCTGTACCAAGAACTAATCAAAAAGGGTCTGTTGCAGCATTTGGGTTTTTGTCATTCCTGAGATATTAAAATAGTTTTGTATATGTAATACATATGACTGGAAATAAATCTCAAAAACTGAATAGGAGCCTGTTTCATACCTTTTAACCACAGGCTTCTCAAATCACCCTGGGCTATTTTTATCACTGCTGAAGAGAAATATGAACCTTCAAAGGCAACCTAACCCACCAGAAATTCCTTTCTGGTGGTACCTGCTTCTCTCCCCTGAAAATACTGAGCGCCAAGAGCAACTCTGAACTTAGACACACCCCTAAGCCTGGAGTATTATCTGGATTGAGCCAGGGCCAAGTTAATTGCAAACCTCTGTTTGAGCAAAGGTTCAGAGGGACCCTCGGGAGTCCGTGTCATTTACAAAGAAATTCAGAGAAGTCACGGGTGCGGTATTACTGCGGGTTGATGCCGTCAGTCTCACTCCCCGTGTGCTCAGAGACAGCCTTTGATGGCACCAAAGGTATTTGAGACTTGAAGGCCCATCTTTGTTTCTCCTGCATGGAAAGTCACAATTCTACCTACGTTTGTTTACACAAGTCCCTGTTTCCAAATGAACTTACCATCATCTGAGTCACTATCTGAATCCTGATTTATCAGTTCATTCTTTCTCTCTAGAGCCTGCTCCAGAGCAGCTTGCAATTTTCTAGGTAATAGTGTGTCTTCATCATCCATCTGGTAGAGGAAAAAATAAAATCTTTAAGCCACAATATTCTATGCAGAAACTCAAGCAAATAGTTTCAGATGGTTTAAAATTCAAATGAAAAATACTTGTATCTGCTACTGTCACAGCTACATAAATAAAATAATGAGAATTTGTGCAACTAACAAATACTCCTAAACAAAATTTCTAGTCACTCTTAATAAGATTTAAGTCAGGAATGATAATCCAAAGAGCAGGTAAACACAGAAATGTGGAATCAGCCCTTTACATGACCAAACAGTTGAGTTTAACTGAATACACATCACGTGAAGCCTTGCTAGGTGTACACACAGCTGCTGTAGTCAGCTTCAGG
Source organism: Notiomystis cincta (assembly GCA_013398075.1). Taxonomy (NCBI): domain Eukaryota; kingdom Metazoa; phylum Chordata; class Aves; order Passeriformes; family Notiomystidae; genus Notiomystis; species Notiomystis cincta. Next base: position 99,748 of record VZRX01011939.1, read on the forward strand.
CAGCTCCTCTGGTCTTTGACAGTTGTTTTTACTGGTTTGTGGTTTTTGTTTTCTGGGTCTTGTCCCTGTTGCTCTCTTTATTTTATTTAATGCTTGTTCAGCAGAAGCCAAGTAGACACAGGAGCCTTAGCTCTGCAGCCACTGTTCACCAGCCATATTGCCCAGGGAATGGTACACACGTTTCCACATCCAACCTGCAGATTGTTACTCTTGAAATTATTTAGTACTCAAGTTTCCACATCCAACCTGCAGATTGTTACTCTTGAAATTATTTAGTGCCATGTGACTGTCGGGAGATAGTGATTCCTTATCTCTCTGTTTACAAGGCTCCTGCTTTTCCTATCACATTAAACTATTCTCCACCTTTGTGCTCTCACTTAGGACTTCTCTTTGCAATTTTTGTCCTTTTCACCTCCAACAGTGAATTTTCTGGCTAAGGTGATGTTATGATCTTTGGATAGTTTCTTTCCACTGTGAATACACTTCTTGACTCCTTCTGATACTCACAGCATCAATGCTTTCTGCATACCTGAGAAGTTCTTATTTGCAGGTGGAACAAAAAATGAGAATTTTTTTTCACCTTAATTGCTTTCCCTTTGCACACAATTCCTGCCAAATCTCTCTGATCAAAGAAACCCAATCCTACTACAGGAGTAAACATCTTGCTAGACTGCATGGCAGCATTCTGAGCTGTACTTTACCTGTCTGATGAATCGATCAGATCCCAGGTTAACCATCAAAGCCTAAAGGAAAGAAAACACTGCAGTGAAATATATCTGTAGATACAGAAAACATTCATCTGTTCATTGCCTTTTAATAGTAAAAAATCATCTGCTGAACAAGCCTCAACATGAATCAAATTCCTACTATGAAACAAGAGGTTGTGTGCTTTATGAAACAGCATGAAAGTTTTCTTTACTCTAATTTAACATAGATACAACAGATCTCATACTAGATTAATAAATTAAAAAGCTAAAAGGGTTTTTTCTTAAATCTACACAAGTTATTGCTAATAATTTTTGTTAACATGCAGTTGAGAATTGTTTCAGAGGGGATTAAAGAAAACGGTGTCACTGGTGGTAGTGGGGATTCCGAGGGGCAAGGGTGTGAAAAATTCAAGATAACAAAGAAGCAAGGCTGAGAGATGGAGCTGGCAAGATGTGGAAAAGCAGTATTAGGAAAGTGGAAGGAAAATGGAGCAGAGATTCACATGGGCCAGAGGCACACAGGGCCCTGGAAGCAAGGACGAGAAAATTTCTTAGAAAAATGACAGGAAACTAATAGGAGCAAGAGAGGAGTGTGTCCTTGAGTATTTTTGTGGTGTTTTACTGGAAGAGCTGATGAAGTGCAACTCTAATTTGATTTCCAGTATAAAGGTTAAAGGTTTTGTTTCTCATATGGGCTATGGCTTCATGCACAACTTCCCTTAGGATTAAGAGGTGGCATAGCAGATGGCTTCCTCTTCTCATTCCAGCAAAAACCAGCATATTTACACCCTACTTTCTGGTGATCAGGTAAATATTCACCTGTCTCTGACAAGGTGCCAGGTATGGAAGAGGGGCAGAATAAAAGAGAAGAGTAAAGATACTGGTGCAGTTTTGCCAAGAGGCAGTTGCCCATGAGAATCAGGCAGAGAAGACACAAAGAGGCATTTTCAAAATTAAACGTGAGCATTTATGTGCCCTCTCCTGGGAGAGGCCAACTTTACTCCAGGCAAACAATTGTGGTGCCAGTTCCTACCTCCTCTACGGGCAGGTCCTTGAGTTTGGGCAGAGAGCTGGAGAGCAGACCCACCAGGAAGGGGGTAGGGCAGCACACGATGTCAATCATGGATGAGGGCAGGACAGGAATGAAGGTGTGCTGCCAGGAGAAGGGATACAGCAGGGCCACTACAGCGTGGGAGCAGCTCGAAAGGGTGCTGGGGAGAGAGGAACAACCAGGTTAGCAAAAGCTTTTCTTGGTTCACACCACCTTCCACCTGCTGAGAAACTCAGCCTGTTGAAAACAGGTGTCCAAGGGGCTGCCTCTCTGTCACTTCTGACTTCAGACAACCTTGGCCCCCTTCCAGTCCCTACCCTCTCTGTACTGTGCAGTGTGCTAGTTCACAGGAGACTTCAAACTAAAAGTGAAAAACTAGAATCCATTTGTTTTGTGGCAGTCAGGAGTTAATTTGATCTAGAGGACAACATTCAATATTCCCAAAAGCACCCATTTTGAACAATGCTTAAAATCCAAAAGCGATTTCAGATCTTGGCTGTTACAAGCACAGCAGTAGTAAAAATGCATAATAGTAATGTTCTTAAGCACTAATGCAGGAACAAAGGAAAATGAAAAGTAAAATAAAATTGAAAAAAAAAAAAATCCTTGAGAGAAACTCTACCAAATCAGATATAAAAAGCCCTCAACAATCAAAACTTATTCCAAAGGAAAGCTGGTAAAAGCAACACATTTTTCAAAGATTGTGGTTTTTTTCACCAGCAGTATATTTTTATAATAATACATTTAAAAAGGGCTTATTAACCAACATCAGTGATAAAGGTATTGATCCTGCTCAGCAGAGTACTCTAAAATACAGGTTGGTATCTCCTGAACTTTAAGGCTTGATATTATCATGGAAAATGTCATTCATATGTTGTCCTTCTATCTACTGAATCCAATTCCCTTTTGCAGTCACACGGTTTCCAAATGCTAAGGAACATCATTACCAAGCAAGTTTTAGCATCAGGGGAATAAAGGCTCTTCGTATCAGAGCTTTTGAGTTTGGACTCAGCTACAATGTCTGCCTCTCGCAGGCTGAGATGACAGAAATTTGGATCCAGCTTGACTGAACTTCTGCTGTGCTTAACGTAGCCACAAAAAACTGTAAATAATAACTGCAGAGCTGTTACTGCTTTAAAATGCTGGGGAGAGATGCTCATTTCTTCTACTGCAAGACTCAGTGGAGACTTTAGGTGGCATTAGACCTCCACCAGAATAAACTTCATAAGCATTTTTGCTTCAGTTGTAGATTGTTCCAAGGCCAGAGGAAAGGTTTCACTTGTTTGTTCCTTCAGTGATTTACCTTAAAAGTTTGCTGCATGAGAAAAGTGAGAATTAGAGGACAAAGAGAGAAAAAGTTGGGGAAGAGCAAATCTTATTCTTTTATTGCAAATTATCTACTGGTTTGGTCTTAATTGACACTTCCTTTAAGATCTGACAATCCTAGCATGGGTTTATAACATATGTTGCCTGACACAAGGTTCTTGGAAAATGATGCATGTCTCTAATTTATATTTTTATATATAACAGGCACTATGCTGCCATTGCCTCATACTTTGCTCTCAGTCATCTACCATAACAAGCACAGTGGTGTGTTTTGGAAGAGCTGTGGAACATGGTACAGACTCCCAGCACTTTCTCAAGATCACTTCAATGACTCCCTGGCATTTTCACCTACTACAAATTCAGTCATCTTAGCTGAGCAACTAAAAAAAGAGCCATGTTAAGCTAAAAGCAGGAAGACAAACATTCTTCTGCTCTTCAGTGAGTATTTTTTTCCCTTCTATAAAATGCCCGTTTGTAGCATGTTGTTTTACACGCCGTGCTGTGACGTCAATCAGCCCCTGCATCCTCCTGTGTGTGCTATTCCCACGCTAGGGGAGGCTTCAGGCTCCGGCCCAGGACACTGGGAGCTCTTGCCGAGCTTCCCCGGGAGCCGGCTGGGGCAGGGCAGAGCGCAGGGAGCGGCTGTGCCGGGGTGTCCTGCGGCAGCGCCCGGCTCTGCCCTGCCAGCACCCCACGACAGTCACAGCACCTCGGCCTCTGCACACAGCTTTTCAAATGCAGCCTCAGAAGATCTTTCCCTGTGGGACATCTCATCCCCTTGAAACATTCCCTCCAAGCTTTCAGCCCCCAGAACCTCCTGCTGCCATCCCTCCTGGACACTGCTCCCACAGAGGACAGCGGAGCTCCCACAGCTGTCACCAAACTCCTGCTTGGACAAAGTGCCTGTGTCTCTGCCCTAGCTGGAAAGATTCATATTTAGCATGGATACACACCTTTCACTTAAGTGAAATTTCTCATTTTGTAAGGTAAAATTCAGAGATGATGGGTGTAAGGGAACCCCTCAGCCTAAATCTCTAAAATACGGTTCAGAACCTTTTAAAGGGGTATTATTGATATTATTGATGTTAAGTAAAAAGTAAAGTAAAAAAAGAAAGGCCTACCCTGGGAAACCAAGTCTGCTCCAGTTTTTCCTTTCAAAATGTGCAACCCACACATTATCCAACTGTTCTTGTTTATGAGAATTAAGCAGTAAGGTCAGATGGTTTATTTTCTTTAAGGTGTGTGAAGCACACAAAGTAAAGCAACAGAATAGTCAAAGTTAGATTTTCAAAATATTTTTACTTTTAATACTCTAGGGCAGTTCCAGAGAGCTGTTTTGGAGAGTGGGCTTTTCCATTTGGTCTGTGCAGTTTTACAGGAATGCTGCATAATGTTCTAGCTGTTGTTCTACTGGAAAACCTTCTTTATTTCCATGGTTGTCATCTTTTAAAAAAGTTATTTGGAATTGGCCAAGATTTTGGTTCTCTCTGTGCCTTTTATTCACTAGATTAAAAAAAACCTTCAGTGTTTGATCTTCTCGTGAAGGTAGTAATACAAGATTATACAAGTATATTGAGTCATTTCTTAATGACAAATTTGTCTTGAAGAGATCCTTTATCATGTTACAGGCAAAATATGACATTGCTTCTTTCCCACTCAAAGTTGATTTATGTTCCTCTAGGCTATTTTGTTTCCCAAATCATTTTCTCCTGATAGCATTCAGAACCTTTTCCTTGTTGTATTGTTAGCTGGGGAGATGCAAGCTCAGACTAAGAGCTAAGGCACCGGAATTTCAGACATAGCTGTGACTCAGCTGAATTTTGGAGTCTGCTTATGAATACAGTTTAAGTCTACATCAAAAAGCACTTAAGAAGAACCTTTTTCTGTCCTTTAGATAGCGAAGATGTCTGGTAGCAATTTCTGTAATTTTTTAAGCTTAGGCTATATCCGTATCTTATCACAGTACAATTAGCAGGCTCTGAGAAGGACACGCTGTTGGAGGGGGGATGGACACTGCCCTGGCTGGGATGTTGGTGCTGGCTGTGCTTGTTTCAAGGACTGTGGCTTGTTGCACATTGCAGGTCACCAACTCTCTCAAACTGCTGAAGTCGTATTCAGCTACACCTTCTACTCACGATGGAAATATTCCACAAATACTCTTTTCTTTGTAACAATAGCCAGCAGTCATATTCCTTCCCACTTCCCCTTCCACACCTAGAACGTCTCACAGGCCCAAGGGAGCCTCACACAGAGAGCATCTCCCAAACCCAGGATTACACCTCTAGCACAGACAGCCACTTGCTGATTTGGTTCCTCACTATCCACATGCACCTCCACAGTCATTTTGGCATTTCCATTGAAGGAGAAGGCAGGAATATCCCTACCCTTCCTCCACTTCTCCCGAGGGACACACAAGCTTCCTCAGCCAGGAGAGGAGGGAGGCCACCCCTTACATGCAGGGCCAAGCCACACAGCAGCTCTGTCACCCCAAGCTGGTGTCAGCTCTGTGCTCTGCCAGTGCTCTGGACCGTGCCCTGGACTGAGACCAACTCGACAAATCTGGGCTCCCTGCTTCCTCACATTGAGAAACCTAGCCAAAAATGTAAATTCACAAGGAAAGTGTTTCCACTGTTTACTTTTCCACAACCTTTTCATGATCCTCATTTCTCCTTGCTGATTAAATGATGTTGCTCTGTCCACATTTGCTGAGGTCTTTAATCTGTTCTGTTGACACACTCAAGCTCTAGCCCACAAGCACTTTGAGACTGAGTTACCTCCCTGACACACATCCCTTGTCTGCTCAGGAGAGCTTCCTCCCTCCTGAGGTTGGAGTCCGGATGCTCTGTCCTTCCCAGGTATAATCCCTTGACTCACATGGGTATTACACACCTGGATGCCTCCTCACCACAGACCATGGCCCTGCTTTTCTGGGACAGCTCCTGCCCTTGGGCCACTGCACAGCAAAACCAGATCCCTGACACTTCCCTCCTACACCCTTCCATGTCTCTCCTGTTCCTTGATTAATTCCAGTCTCTGTCAGAGACAGAGGTCTGTGGCAACTCTGCAAGATAAAGTATTTCAGAGGACTCTGTAAAGGACTCTGGGGAAAGGCTGCAGTCCAAAGACTCAGCCCATCTCCCCTCCAGCTGCAAGAGGTGGAAGGACAAAGGAGAAAACTTGAAAAGCATCAAGTAGAGGGCAAGTGGAAGAAAAAACTGTGGCAGACTGATGCACTTTGGGTGGAGATGGAGTGCAAGCAGTCTGCTGTTGCTGTGCTGGCAGTAATTTGGAGCAGAACTGTGCTGTGCCAGATACAGTGCACTCTAAGGCTCTGAAAAAAATAAAGATTTCTCTGAGCACCTAAGAATAAAATAAATAAGAGCAGCATTATTAATCAGGTTGATAAGACTAAGTAATAGCCTCAGGGACAAGATATAAATGAAAACTTCTAAGTGTCAGAAGTGACAGTCTCCAAACTCCAGCTGTCTGCAATGAGTTCCTGCAGCATTCCTGCAGGTCAGTTTTTGAAGCAAGCCGTTGAGGATCCCTGGCCCTAGAAGAGCTGGCTGACAATGGGGCCACGTTACTGTTTTGTCCCTGCTCCACAGTGTGAGTGCTCAGCTCCAGGACTTTCCTGATCCCCACATGCTCTTCTCCTGAGGCCCCTGAGCCCCCACACCAATGGTTTGTCCTTCATTCCTGGAGTTCTCTGTTGCCAGAATACATTTTTCATTAACCCAGATACCACCAACTAACTACTCACCAAAAAGGGCAGAGAGGAATAAAATAAGAATTCAAGAGTTCATTTGCTGTAATGGTGCAGGACATCTCCAGATTTCCAGCCAGTATAAAACTGTCAGACATGAAGGTGTTTCTTCCTATACAAAATTATTGCTGTTTCTCTGTTACCACTTCTAGGACGTTTAAAAGGGAAAAAAAATCTTCAATTCCCATCTTTTGACTCAAATTAAAGAAATTACATGCTTTTGCAGCTTTTTGAACAAGAGGAACTATCCCTTGATAGCAATTCTTGATGGCTCTGGGATACCTCCCTATTTGTAGGATTGCTTGCATTTGCAAGGCACTATTTTCACATGATATGGATTCAAAGTTTGACTTGTTTTCACTGATGTTTTTGAGCTTGTGTGTCTGCCTCTGGATAACCATTTTGTTTTCCAAGTTAAAGCAAAGTTATGTAGAATCAAAGTAATTCAGGTAGGAAGAAACCCCAGGAGATAACTGATCCAATTCCCCCTTGCTTGGCATCAGACCAGTTTGTTTCCAAAACCAAATGAAATTACGTTGTTTTGTTCTGTTAAACATCTTTGCTGCACCTTTTCGTGAAAGGGTGGCATCCTTTGGCAAGGACTTGAAGGCTGGCAGGAGGGAATGCCCTGTGTGCCAAGGACTCCTACCAGTGATGTCTACACTTACCCTGATTTGGCTATGTTAGAAACCATCTTGAAATAATATTTTTTGCGCATACTAAAAAGAGATTTCTTTAGCTGCTGATTTCTTCAGAATAAATTGTTAGCGCTAAGCAGGACCTCCCTTTGTAGCCCCGGGCTACACTGAGGAATGAAGGCTCCTCTGGGAGAAAGATCATCTTCTTTCTGCAGGGAACCTGAGGGAAGGGGAGAGAAGAAAAGGAAGGGAAGGCAGGGAAGAGGCTGAAATGAATGCAAGGAGGTAAAATTAAGATCTGGGAGGCAGAAGTGGGAGGGGGGTGAGAAAAAATGAGCCAGATGAGCAGGTGAAAAGGAAACTGAGGGCAAAGAGGCCAGGATGTAAAATTGAGGGACAAGACAGTGACTGGCTGGGCTGAACAATGCAAGGACCAGGGAAAACCATTTAACATGAACTTGACTAAAGCTATCACACACATGCAGCCAAATTATTAGGTCCCAAGGTGAAACTTGTTCCTCCCTGTTGCTATAGGCAGATGGAAGGATGTGAGGCTGTCTGATGCCAATTGCCCCTCCTCTGTCAGTACCAGAGCTGCTGAGAGGGGCTGCAGCTGCAGGAGGGAAGGTCACACACTAGGACAGCTGAAGGTGACAGAAGCTCAAAGCCCACTGGTGGCACAGATGGAAATCAAATATAACCAGTGCTCTACACTTCAGCCACTGCTGCTAAGCAGACAGACACAAACACACAGTTTTATCAGGAATAATTCTCAAACTGAAAAGTTCCCTCCACAGCAAATACATCTAACTGTACCCAAGAGGAAAAAGATTGTGACCAAAACAAACACCAGAATTTGGGCTTAACATATTGTTGTTTGACCCAAATTAATTCTAATTCAGTAAATGATCTGGGAGCTAATAAAATAATTCTTTCCAATGATTACAGAGCAGGAGTTACAATCAGTTCATGCCTTGCCTCATCAATTAAAGCAAGAGGGGACAGGCAAATCACTGTTTTAGGTTTTGATTCAACACAGTATTTCAGCACAAGTTTCAGCCTTAATTTACTTTCACTGTGCTGAAACACTGCTGAAATGAAACCTCAAAGACCTTTATTTTCTCACTTCTGTTTTAATCAGACTAGCCCCTAAGACATGATAGCACCTTCTGAACCACAAATTCCCTGACTGCTGTGGGAGAGGCTGCTGCAAAGGCAGCTTCTCATCAGCAAGGCATGTTGAAGCTTTGGAAATTTGAATAATTTTTTACTTTTCTAGAAGCCCTTCAGGGGTTGGGCAAACTACAGAGATTCCTTCAAGCCTTTCTAAGGTGGTTTGGAACTAGAGACTGTAATTTTTGAAACTAATAAATATTGTAGTTTCATTTTGGTGTATTATTAATAAGTTTTTTAATTTTAAGAATATAATTTATTTTAAAAGTCAAATAATTAGATATTAACATTCTGGATTGAGAATTCCCTGTGGCAGAATCCTTCTGTAAAGGGTCCAACTCTGTGTAGGGGTACACAGGGAGGAGGACTCCCCTGCTGCTGCCAAGCATTCTCCTCACTTGGCCTTATCTGTGAAAACCTGCATGGCTGCAGAAGTTTAGGATGGAGTGTGACTTGAAAGAGAGTTCTGAAGTTGCTGAATTTCCTGTTAATAAACCTGGTTCCTCTAGACTAATCAATAAGATGTTTAAAATAAAAATAGTGGGTTTATATTACATGGACAATCTCATGAGTTTAGGCTGTAAAAGCCAGAGTAATATTTTGCATTTTGATTTACTTTATACAGCGAACACTTAATAAGGGGAGAACTGAGAGTCACCACCTGAGGTTTTTAGGAGTTGGCCTGAAGTATGCAGCTGATATTGTACCTCTGATCAATACCTGACATCCCTCTTTTCAGGAAACACAGACAAATCTGTATGTGCATATTTTAGGTTACGTTTTCTCTTGATGTCACCTGCCACTGCAAGTCTCTGCTCCGAGTGTTTGAATCAAATAAGGAATTCTCCAGTGTAAATGTGATGACGGATGGGAATATGTACAAAAATTAGGATCATGGTGAGCCAAGTCCATTTTGCCCATCTCAAATTCAGCAGCCAGTTCTGAACATTTCACAATTTAATCATCATACACACTGCAACAAATATTGCTACAGTCAGCCTCTGGCACTGGTTAAAGAGCTCCCCTAAAGCACAAACAACAGCTCTCCCCTGTCTGTTATGGGCTGAAACATCTGTTGCCCAGACTTAACATATATTCACATGCATTACTAGCAGAGAGGTAACAACTCAGTCCAGAAGCAGGTGAAAATCCCTCACTCTGCACAGGAGCTTGACAAAGCAAGAGCATTACTCAACAAGAGAACACTTCCCAGGGTGGGTGATTGCTTTGCCAACCAAGCAGCACTGCCACTGCACCCTGTGCCCTCAGCCTCCAGTCCATCCATTCCTCCCAGCCAGGCTCCCCCTCCTGGAGAGCAACAGCTCGATGCAGAAGTGGGAACCAAACGTGGCTTTTGCCAGGGGTGAGGGGCAGAGTCCAACCACTAGTGGCTCCCCTAATTTGAATGCTGACACATTTGCTGCAAGTGACCTTTGTGATATCTCATGGAATGCAAACAAGTGATAACACTGGCAGGGAGAGGGGGCACTGAGACTGAGGAGGAAATGCATATTTTCCACATCACATCAGTCCAATTATCAGTTATTGTCCTTTGCAAAATCTTTTAACTATGCTTACAACTCAAAGACTGTAGCTGCTTAACCCTCACACCACTCAAAGTGGCAGTTTTGGCCCATGAAAGTGAGCTAAACTAAACCCAAGTCTTCTTTTATGAGTAACAAGTCACACTTCAGGTTTTACGTGGTGCTTTCTACAAGGCAGCAGGAGAACAGCCAAGCTTGTATAACTCTTATAAAGGAATCCTAGTATGTCCTCACCTGTCTAGCAAAAGCAGTGTTGCAGTTCCTTATCACTGGGGCACCAGTGACGCACTTAATTTTGGGACAGGCGCCAGTGACTACTGAAGGTGAGTTATGGAGAGAACAGGCAGCAATTTCTTTTGCTACTGATGATTCCTGGTAGGAGATTTTTTAAGATTTTTTATGAACCAAAGGTTACAACCTTGTTTCTGGAATTGTTTTCCCCAACTTTGATTCACAGAGCCCTGGTTTACCTCGCTGCAGTGTCAATGAGCACAGTTCATGGAACAGACTTGCCCAACATTTTGCGTCATCATCTACGTTCCTTTTCTGGTCCCTCCTCCTCATACTTGACAGCAAACTGAGTGTTCATTGATAAACTCTTCTCTGGCCACTTCCCCTTCAGGTTAAGGTGTGCAACATCCTCTGCTGTTTTGTGCTGTTTTACAGTACCAGCAGGGATCCATCATTGACACTGACTGAGCACGTTCCCACAGCTAAAGAGAGACGGACACCGTGAAAGATGATGTGCCCTCAGAGATTCCTTTTTTAAAGCCAGTAGGTTTTTCAGTTACATAAAGTAATTCAGATTCTCAATGCTTGATAATTAACTGATTAGGAGATAGCAAAGAAGTAAGTGCAGATTCATTCTGATTATACAGGAGGCTGTCTTTTTGGTTTTCATCCCAATTTTGCAAAAATCTGCAAAAGTTACCACAACTTGCCATATCTTACTTCAGTAAGAACTGCATTTTCAGAACCCAGCCCCCAGCTTTTGGGAACACCTGAGTGACAGGGTGGGGTCCCACAGATAACCTGAAAAGCATAACCCTGGCTCATGCAAAGATCAAGGCTGCATCCCATGGAGCTGAGAGCTGCAGAGCAGAGAACACTGTCAAGAGACCTCTCTCCCTCTCCCAGCTTTGAAGTAATTAATTTAAAAGAAAGCAGAGAAAAGTTGATTAAAGGGGAATGTGGTGTTAACAAAGACAATATTTTTTGCTCCTGTAATACTTGTGTGTAAGTGAGGCACATGAAAGCCCCAGGAGAAAGAGACATGCAAAGTGCTCTACAGAACAAGGACTTGCCTTTTCAAGAAAATGGGATTTGGGGAAAAAGTCATTGCTTTGACACATCAGCTACCTGCCCAAGCTTTGTCAGGTGGTTGCAAGAAAAAGCAAACCCAGCATTTCCAAGTGTAAAGTTATCCTTGGTATCCACAGAGTTATCCAATGCCTTTCCTGCAGGACAATTTGTTTGCACGAATCCGTAACAAAAGTGGTCCTGGCCCAGGTGCTCCTGAGGAGCGTGAACTCCTCGTTCTTTCCACACTGGGACCTTTGCTCCCACCAGTCCTTGCTCACACTGGGAGTTTCAGATTCCCAGGCCATCACTGCACTATTAACAGCAGGACAGCTGTAAAGCAGGATGAAGCATTTTTCTAGGTAATAACCACTGAGGAGAGGAACGATCTCTCCCTAATCCTTCTCATTTAACAGCTGAAAAGAGCGAATCTAAATCCTCTTGCTAGGAGCAAGAAGTCAAGTTGGGAAGATGTTGCAATTTACCACCATATTGTGCCAATAAGCAATCCAGAAGGGAATTAGCAAGCAACATGGTTGTCTTCTTATCTCATTTCCTTTCATGGGGAAGGGAGAGAGAATTTTTTTGCACAAATTGAAAGTGGAAAAATTATGTTTTCCCACTGTAGAGCATTGGCCAAAGCCTGGAGTGACATAAATAAATACCACTGGAAAGTAGGGGAGGAGGGAAGGAAGAAAAGGAAAATTAAACAAGCTCTACCCTTCTTGGGACGTGGCATATTAAAAATGCCATTGAAGTTTACTGCACATTAAAAGTGTCACTATTAGGTTGTTTTCTCTGGGAATGTAGAATATTAAACAAGTCAGGGACTTTGAGTGTTCATTTTGACTCCTGGGCTGACTCTTTTGCCTGACACATGTTTTCCTACTGTTCACATACAGCTGCTCTGTTGGCATCAGCCATCACACAATCTAAGTGCTGGAGAAAGTAATCCAAGTGGTACAAAACAGAACTACCTCTTGAGAAGAGGGAGTACAGTGCAAAATTCCTCCCAAGAATCTTGGTAGACAGCTTTGCTAGCCCCTCTACAGGGGCTGATCTGGCTCTCACTGGGGGAAACAAACTCTCTGAGAAATGGATGTTTTTGCTGTAGAATAAATTCTGTCTACTAGGCATGATTGCACATTGGATAATTATACAAGGGCTCATTCCTTCCACTGCAGAAATTAGTGAAAGAAATTATCTTGCTTATCTTCAGCATTTCAGACCAGACAAGCACAATAAACCTGACAGTATTAAGAAAGCACTTCAAGTTCCTTGGATAAAAATACACCAGAAGAAATGTCAGCCACCCATACTTCTCCTGGGTTTAGACAGAAGATCTGTCAGCTATTACACATTCCACAGGTGCAGTAGTTTGCATCTCCAAACATCTTCTTCAATTCACAGTTGAAAATTAAAAAACTGCCAAGACCCTGTAGGCTGTGCTCAGAAATGGTACAGACCAGTCAGAGACTGGCAGCAGTAAATTCTCCCTCACAAGCTGGATTCTGGCATGCATTTGTTGTCAAATTTCTATCACCTTTCTTTTCGTGGAGGTTTTTGTGACAGGGGAAAGTAAAGGAAATCTTTGTTGCTGGCCAAAGCTCATGTCTGTTTACCAAGCACACTTCTTTCTCTCTGTGCTAATACATGTGTTTTTACCTTTTAAACTTCAGGTTGGCAGACCTTGCAAGTGTTACAAGATGACAACTACTGGAAAGGAGCATTCCCTGGCAGCTGGTGAAGCTGTTCAGACCTGTCATTGCCATGACTCGTTTGTAAGAATTAAATCCTACTTTTGTTAATATCAAAAAGGAACAATAAGGAAATAGGGAATGAGCTTGCACTTTAGTAATCTGCCCCAGAGTTTAGCTACTCTTGCTTTTCCACTTGACCTTGCTACTGGATTGAGGAGCAATGATTTACTACTAAACCATTGCCACTTATCTTATTTAAATTTCCATATTTAAACTCGAGCTACAAGATCATGCTATGATTTTGGCTGCTAGATTAAAGGATGTTTTTAGGGAGGCACCAAGAAATGGCGACCAGGCTACCTCTCAACTCTTGCTGCCAGTTTCTAGTGTAGCCCCAAAACAACAGATTCAAAGATGAGGAGAAGCATCACCACTCCCTGAACATCGTGGGCATTGCACAGACAGCCCTGAGCTGTGTCTGCGCGTGAGAACAGGGAAATGCTGCTGTGTGTTCTGAAAGCCTTTGCCCTTGAATACAAGTACACTCTGCTCCCCTTTTGCTCCACAGTTAACAGAGACATGCCTGTGGGATGACTTCCCCACTATTTACATATTTAGGCTCTGTCCTGTATTAGTCAGTGTTTCTGTCTCCAGCCTGTAACCTTTGGTCAGGTCTGGGATCCGCCTGGACTTTCTACAGTTGTGCTGGAAGACAGATTCCTCCTGGCAGTTCAAAATACAGTGGGGAGGGGTAGGGTCAGGGCTTTTTCCCTGAGGCCCATGCTCTTGCTTCACTGACAAGTAGCTGAAATATCTCATATAAAGCCAAAATTCACAACAATGAAAAGTTGTGTCTTTTACAAGAGCAGGGGTTCTACAGAAGCGTTTCACAGCCCCAAAAGTTTTCAAAAGGCCACTGAGAGGAATATTGGAGGATTTGGACCCATAGCAAAAAACAAACCTCATCCAAACACTTCCACTGACTGTAGCTGGCATTGGACTGGACCCACATGTGAAAAGTAAGCAAAATATCCTGAGTCCTTCACAACAGAGTGGATTACAGCAAGAGTGTTTTTTATTTATAAAAAATGGGGTTATAACAAAAGGGCATTGCTGTGTCCAGGGCCTTCCTTTTCCCCCTCTCCAAACATTCAGGGGAAAAGGCAAAGAGACTGTTCTCACACACATGGATACATCACCTCCTCAGCAAACATGTCCACATATTTGTTTCCCCAGCATAAAACTAAAACAAGCAGAGAAATATTTTTCTTCCAGTGTTTGCTTTCTATTTATTTTCTGTTGCTACCTTTGTGCCTGCAGCAAGGCCAATGTTCCTGAGCCCCGGGACCCACTGGTTTTGCATCTGCTGCCTTTCAAACCCCAGAGGATGGCACTAGAGCAGCTCCCCCTTTACAGCTGGCAGGCACAGGACTGTTCCAGAGTTGGGGTGAACAGGCAGAATGTTAGGAACATAAACAGGGGCTCCCAGTGGGACAGGGATTAGAACTGGGATGGGACATACCACCTCAGCTGTGCTTTCAGCTGATTTTTAAGGAATTAGAGCCTTAAGTTACCTCCTTAAGAGTTGTGGCATCATTACTATTATTATTATAATTATTCTAAGTTTATCGTTGTTCTTATTTCTCTGTTGTCTTCTTGACTGTTCACAGATAGCAAAATTCTGAGAGGTTGCTGGCAGATTCACATTCATTTTTGAAGGTGAGCAAATAGCTGCAGGGATTTATCCATCCAATTTCAAACAGAAAAAGTACATAATCAACTTATTGGGGGGAAAAATACCCAAACCTAACTGCACATATCTAACCAGGACAACCTCACAGTGCTGTGTGTCATTCAGAATGTCACTATTGTTTGCTCACTTCTTGGGAGCATCACTCTTTGTGTTAACAACCTCCTCCTGCAGAGATCAAGAACTTTAAATTTGGCACATACTGGACATAAGAACCATAAATAACAACTTTTTGAATGAATCTCACTTCACCAGGCATGACTTTCCCAAACTTGTATAATGTGTGAAATCATTTATTGCTGGGAGACCCGTTAAACAGGCAGCCACAAAAGCCCATTGCATCTTATTGTTTGAAGCCTAAACCTCAACATCATTTATTTCTAAGCTAGTTTTTGGGTACATGCAGAAATCAAACCCTTGTAAAATCATTTTAATTTCCTGCTCTCATTCTTTGGGCACAGAGTGGACCTGTAAGATATTTAACTTCTTTTTTTTTTTTTTCCACATTACTGGTAAACTCCATTTTCAGCCAGGATGCCCATAAACAAAACTCATGTCAGACAAGGCAAAGGTTCCAGGAAGACAGTTACTAGCTCAAAGCCAGAGTGTTTCATTTTAGACTTCATCCCCATTTAAACCATGAAAATCTCAGTAAGTATTGAATTTAAATCCACTGTCACTTTCTCCAGGCCCTTGTCAAAGGACTCATTATTAGTTTGTGGTTTACAGTACCTCCTAGATCCCCATGCTGAGAGGGACCACACTGCATGAAGCAGAGCTGTGTGCACACACAGAGCAAGAAGAGCCTCCATCCCAGAGTGCTTGGGATCCCAGACAGACAAAAGATAAGAAAAAGGTGCTATGTTTCCAGCAGGTGACACACAGCAGGTCAGAGGGTTCAGAAGGATAGCTCAGGATCCACGAGTCTGAATCCAGAACCTTATCTACCACATCAGATTTTGTCATCCTCTGATCAAATGAAACAAAGTATATACATACAATAAAGGGTACATGTGGATGTAGTAAAGCATGTGAACATAAGCCCTTTATGTAAGAAAGGTTCTGTCCCTTCTTACAGGAGCAACCACAAAACCTCCAGAGCCTCTCAGATCCATCTGAATCATCTCTTCTCTCCTGTGTAATGGCCCCTATCCCATGGCTCCCTCTCACACAGAAACAACAGCTCACTGGAGAACAGTTTCTGCAGGAGAGCACCATGTAGGGATATGTGTTTACCCAAAGGGATCTTTATAATTTCTGGTTCCTGTTGGTCCTGGTGCCCCATTTCTGTGTGCCAAGAGAGTGAGCAGCACACTGCCTGTAAGCAGAACTCATTTATTCCCTGCTCCAAGGCCTGTGGGACTAGGCAGCTACCAAGAAAAGGTAATTGCATAGGCAAGCCTGAACTTTCAGCCAGGGCTGCAAACCCTGATGAAGTCCTGGGTTACCACAAGCCCTCAGTAGCAGCAACACAATTGTTTTCCATGCCAAGCTACCTTGAGCCTGTCAAAGTACGTTTAGTTGTTGATTTCCTCTGCACAGTGCCCAGAGCATTATGTGACACTGGCTAGGCCAGCTGTCCCAGGACAATGCTCCAGGGAATGGCTGCTGTCTCATCCTCATGGCTGAGGATCTCTCCCACAGCAAGCCATCCCTGCAGGACAGTGCCCACGGTCCACAGAACACTACAGAGGAGCAATTGGGAACTCCAAAGGAGAGCAACAGCTGGCAGCAGCACAGCAGAGCCCTCACTTCTGCTACACCATATTTGTGAGTTTCCACTCAAATCACCGTGCCATTGGAAGGCATCTGTGTCAATCTGAATTACAGTCAGACTTGTGGGGGCTGAAAGAATGGTGAAACAATGAGCTAAGTAAATGTGCTGCTGGAGAAGCCAGAAGGAACACACCAACAGTATTTCTAAAGCTACCTGCCCAATATTCATGGTGTGATTCATGTATCTTCTGAAGTACTGCAGAAACCCTGGACTAGTTGCACAATTCTCATCGTGGGTTTATGTGAAATTAAGTCATCCCAAATGGTCATTCAAACCAAGGGTTACTGACAAGAGAAGGGATGAAATAAAATGTTCCCGTTGTTCTAGACACAAGAAAGACTGCTAAGGAAGCAACTTTATAACCTGAGAAGGGTCTGCAGCTTTAAGAAATTCTCCCCTAAAGGTTGTAAAGCTTTTACTATGCAAAGTATTTTTGCTATTATATACACTGGCGGCCACTAAGTGCAGCTATTATTTCTGGCGGTCATTCAGAGGAGGTCGGGACTGATAAAGTGTTTAACAGAGTTTGTTTGGGTAGATCCATCTGTGTTTTTAACCTCCCATACAGTCTCTGGTGTCCTTTTAAAAGATGTTGGATGTTCCTGAGTCTAATAAATGACAGGCTTTATTTTTATTTGCCATTTTTTATTATGTATCATGCCACAGAAAAGAGTGTCTTCTATACATTACCCACACTTTTCTGTATGGATTACACAAGCATCTAAAAAATAAGATGCTTCTTTGCTGTGGGGCAGGGGTGCAGCTTACTCAGAGGTCCCATTTCCCTGGGAAAGGCCATGTCATTCTCACTCCTTACACCCTGGGCTGAGTTCATGCTTCGGAGGAACAGAGGGGAGATTTGCAATCAAAGGGCAGGGAAGCAAAAGGTGTGTTGAAGGTTCTAGCAAGGAGCCCAAGATGGAGCTTCCAAAAAGAAATGTTTTCAGGTCACGTGAGCACCAGGAAATATATCCTTAAGAGTTGGGAAGGACTTTGATAGCAGTTTAACACTCCCACTGGATGGGTTTGGTAGAGCAGGAATTGAGCCCCAACCTAAAGTGTCAGTACTGAACAGAGCAAACCAGGGGAGCTCTCAGCACCTCACTTCCCTGCCTGCCTGCACTGCATAAGCACAAGTTGAAGACCTCAGTGACAACTTCTGCTATTCATTATGAGTACTCTGTGTCCAAAACATGAAAAGAAACATCGGTGGCACAACATTGCTTCAAACATGTTTGCTGTGCAAACATTTGCTGACTGCGAAGCAGGTGAGAACTGGTATCACCATTTTACAGATGGGAAAATCACACAGAACATCCATGGATATAAGAAGACATTTAAATCCTCCAGTGAGGGGATCCTCACATCTGAAACCCATTCTGTACATTTCCTAAAGCCTTTTGCACCCAGAGACAGCACTGCCCTGCACGTGTGCCTCAGGTGCCTCCAGCACTTACCTGAGCTTGTCGGCTACGAAGATGACGCGGCGCTCCAGCAGGAGCGAGGCGAAGATGCGGATGATCTGCCGCACGCTGAGGCACCTGAAGAGGCACTCGAAGTCCACGTGTTCCAGGCGGGAGTCCATGGGCCTGCGCAGCTCGAGGACCTGGACACAGCCAGCAAACAGCGGTCAGCGCGGCTGGGCCGGGCCGGCAGTGCCTGGCAGCCCAGCCCGGCCCTCCGGCACTGCCCCGTGCTTGCCTGCTGAGGGGCACAGAAAGAACCCGGCCCTCGTGCAAACCGAGGCTGCAGGCACAGCACTCCAGAAAGACGCTGTGTTGCACAACTCCTGTCATGCCGTTCTTCCCAGAATACAGCTGTGTGCGCTGTCTGCTGTCATCTCCAAGGGATGCATAACTCTCCCTTCCAAACATTCTGGCAGAGATGTAGAGCTTGGCTGAGTCAAGAGGATGAAGCGAGTAACAATCAAACACTGGAGCTGGAAGCTTCCAGGGTTAAAATAGCCATAAATTCAAGGTAAATTGGGTTCTAAGCTTGGCTAACAATTCATATTAACATCTAGATATGAGCCTGGGGCTCAACTAAAAGGCCAGGAAAACTTTAAACCAAATTTACTTCATTTCCACTCTTCTGTGATGTGTAGTTCACTAGATAATGTTTAAAACCTTTCCCTTTTCTTATAAAGATACATACAGATATATATACTTAACTGGGGAGTCAGGACAAGGTCTTAGATGGTGAGTTGTGACATCCCTTTACAGTCTAATTTTCATACTTCATCCATGACCTCAGGCCCTCTCCTTCCTTTTCTCAAATGCCTTTTCCTTGATTCCTTTATTATATCTTCCTTTTACTCTGCAATTGACATGTTCAGATGTGGAACTTGAAGGCAGAGGACAGAAAAAAGAAGAGGGAAAAAAAACCATGAAGAAGAGAGTAACAGAAGGAGAAAAATATGAAGTACAAGACAGCAAATGATGGACTATTGAGGAATTTGAGGAAACAGAAGGGAAAGGGAAAAAGCTGGCCAACTTGAAGCTGTGTTGAAATCTCTGAATATATATTACCAGGAACATATATACACCTTTCTCTTGCCATATATCCAAAAATCACCGTTACTTTATTGCTTTAGATCACTCTCATGTTTTCATGCGTGTGACACCACATTTCACAAGCAAACTGGATCAGGTTTAAACTGGAGTAGCCCTTACAAAATTCCTCACAAACACTGTTTTAAGCATATGCTCAAGACCGCAGGATACTGTAAACAAAATGAGTTCACATCAGTTTAGTTGTGATACTGGTTGTGATCAGTAACACGTAACTGTAAAAAGAAAGCCACTCTTACAACAGTGTCTGTGCATAGATTTGATTTTTCCAAGCCTGAAATACAGGAACATTATGATGTATAGAAACCCATCACTCAGCTGTTGCCCCAAAGAGCAGTAAGAAACAAATTGTGGAGTGACTGTACCAGGAATGGCTCCTTAGAAATGCTGCCTGACTCTTCCTCACAATCAGCAAAGGTGCCCACTTCCATTCCTTAGCACCGGGATTGCAAGCTCAAATCAAGTGTATGTGCCAAATCATGAGGAGCTGATTCTACTGCAAAGCTTCCAACACGAAAATCTTGCTGCAGGGTAAGATGCAATGCAAGTTACAGCAGCTTTTACAAATACCAGGGATGCTTTCTGCTGCCTGGCAAAGCCTGCTGCCTCAGTCTGCTCATCACAAAGAAATACACTGTCTGCTTCCCAATTAATCACCATCTTTGTTTAGGCAAGAGGAGCCACAATGGAAGGACAAGATTCTGTTCCTAATTAAGCCAGTGCATTCCATTTAAATAACGAGTTTATACTAGCACAACAGAGAGCAAAGCTCAGCCAGAAGAGAGTTGTTTGTTTGTTGGATTTATCTGAATGTTTTTCTCTGGGAGAGTTCAGAAGCTTGAGCAGAGGATAGAGAAGTTGCAGCTCCATGGCTCCCAGACACATTCAACACAGAAAAAGCATTGTCAGATCTTTCCCCCGTTATGCCAATCAGCCTTTCAGACATTGCCTTTCCAGACAAAAATACAGGTGACTTTAAAACACCTTGCAAGTCACTTATACAAGGAACATTTTATATTTCATACCAGCTTATTCCACACATTACAGGCCCACTCCATTGAAGTCAGTGGCATTACATTTAGAGAAAATATAATTCAATGCAAAAATAACAAAAGCACTGTAAAACTAACCCTAAGGACTGTAAAATAACCCTAAAGGGGAGTTTTTTCTCTCTGCTTTAAATAACTGGGACAAATTCTATTCCTATCTTCAGTAAAATATCCCCTCTATATCCTTTGTCCATCTGAGTGGAGCTACTGTATTCTTACACAGGGGCATGCAGAGAACAGAATTTGGCATAGTGAATGGCTGGCCAGCCCCAAGTTGCAAAAGCCTTTTAATCAATACTGCCATTTTCCAGTAAGGCATATGTTGTCCAATGCTAAGCTTCTAGCTACTTGAGTCAGGAATAAAAAGAAATTATATCTATTATATGTGTGCACACACACAAATGTTTTACATGACATACTTTTCTTTGAGGGCCAGTTTAAAGGTGTTTATTACCAAAGAGAGCCATTTAAATGGTGCTGGTCACTCCTACCACGGCCAGGACCAGCAGTAATGAGGTTTGAAATAACAAATAACTGCTGAACTGCTCAGGCACAGACAGCATGGGAAACTCACACTTGCCTGTTGTTATCACTGTGATAAAGCCCATCAACGCTGCAGTCTCTGAACTGCACTAGGCCAGGCACACTGGGACATTTGTGTTGTGTGTTTTTCTTAAATGCAACTTTATTAATAAACATAGAATAATAAATACATAACTATAAATTGGTTTATAGTCATCAATGGGAACTAGCATTAGCATATCCTCAGTGGTGCAGCTCCTGCTCTGCTCATTTTGAGGGTGTGCCACCCCACATCCCTGCAGGATCTGTTTGTCTCCTGTTTTTCTTCTGCTGTTTTGATACTGGAGGGGTAAAGGGGAAGGCTTTGACTTGTAATGTTTGCAGTTGCTTTTTACCTCGTTTCCAGCTCCAGGCAGGAAGGTTTTAACTTTGATTGTCTTTCCAGGTGCAGGAAAAGGAGATTCCATCAGACTTCTCATAAATGGATAAACCAGGGCAGCAGATATTCCCCTTCTCCTTTCAACCTCATCCAGGATCTGGTCCATTAGTAAGACATAAGTGACAGAGAGACAGAACATGTCAGTATCACACAGACTTTTGAAGCATCCTTTGACCCACATATGCTTAAACACATGGCAGATCTAAGTTTACGTCTCCTCTGCCATGTACTTCTTCATTACCATCAATGTTTTCTGGTTACAAAAGGAAACCTGTTTGTGAATGTAATTAACACAGAGGCAAGGAAGAATTAACAAATCTGGAAAAGAAGAAGACGACCCAACATGACTAAAGGGATCTATATATTGTTGGGATTGTGCCTGAACAACAGAGTGAGCTGAAGGAAAGATGAAGACAAATCCCATGATCAGAGTCTAGGTCAGCATCACATCTCAGTGGTACATTTTGAAATTTATATCAAGGAAAAACTTTCTTCTGCACTAGGCATCTCTTCCATTTCAGCTGAGAGGGCAGGAAAAAGCCAGAGTGGCAAAGAAAGCAATGGTGCCACTGTGACAGCAGGACAGAGCTCCTGAAAGAGTCCCAGCAGTAAGGTCAGAGTCTGTGCTGAGCTCTGAGTAAGGTCAGAGTCTGTGCTGAGCTGGAGACCACGAGCTACCCCTGAAGCATGCCCAGCTGTTCACACTGGTGCCTGCATTAAGGTCATTTTTCTTGGACATGATGCACAGCAGGCCAATCTAGTCTTGAACTAAGCAGATGGAACTTCTTAAAGACAGAGACTATTATTTTCTTCTCTTTGGTCACATGGGGCAACATAAATTAGATCACAGCTAAGTTTTCCCACATTAGACAGAGCATATAGAAGATAAACCTAAAGAAGACAGAAAGCAAGGCTCAAAGCAGTTAATGGTTTTGACCTACAGTGGTGATCTTTTAACCACCACTCCAGAGCAAAAGGCCATACAAGAGTTAGTGGGCCTGAGCCAGGCATTTTCTCTTGTTTCTCTTGGAAATGATTTTCACTGAAGCAGAACATTAAAAGGCACTTAAGCACAAGCTGGTGACCTGTAACGATAGCTGGTGACACCAAATGCCAGCAGAGGCATTCACTGGTGCACAGTTGCCCCCTTCCTCCCTGTGACATAGTGAAGGCCTAACTAAAGCAAAGCTGCCCCTGTGTGCATAACTTGCATTCCAGTCCATGGAAGAGGCAGATAACCGTAAATGAGGACATGAATTTTACTTTTGATGTAATTTGCAGCACAATCATCCTCACCAAACAAGACCAGCTGCCCAAATGGGAGGCAGCAATGAAGCAGGGCTGTGCCCCAGGTCCCTTGGTGCTCCTGCACACTGCCAGCACACAGTTGTGCTCCTGCAGCCACTATTTGATGCTTTTTGTTGCTGGAGTTGGGGTTATGTGTGTGTCATATGCCTGCTCCAAGGACCTTCACAATGCAAATAAAAGGAGCATTTAAACCAAATAAAAGTTGAACAGAGATCCCAAGAGATAAAATGGTCAGAAACATCTGTTGAAACCATGACCAAATGAACTGGGTGGAACTTAAGATATCTGTGGTCCTCAAGTCTGTCTCAGCAATAGGTATTACAACAGTGAGTGAGCATGAAAGACTTTGTGGAAGATGAAATTAATGCATGTTATCAGAAATAGGATGATAAACATTTTAAACCAGAGGAATCTTTTTGCTTTTGTGATAAAAAATATCCAAGATTTAATATCCCATGGTCTTTCACAGTTCACAGTGTAAGGTAGCAACAGCTATTCATTGTATTGAGGGCCAGCTGTCTGACCTTATACCTCAGCTGCAGTGATACTTGGTTTTAAGGAAGATACTTCATTTTTTTCTTTTTTTGCCTTCTTCCAAGTCTTCCTTGGAAAAATAGAGCACTATCAAAATTAGATAAAAAACATAATGGCAAACAAAGAGCCTCAGGAGTTCTGTCCACACCACAAGTGTGGTGAGCTGGGTGATCCTCCCAGAACAATGCATTCCATTTCACTCACAGATATCTGTGTTTAGATACATATTATGTCTAAGAGACACTATTATAAACCCTTCATTTCACAGCTTTATGACAGATGTCAAAGCAGTATTTGCAGTTAACTATTGCAGCCCCAATTGTTGTTCTTCACACAAGGCTTGTGTTAAATGAAGTCTTACCTAGAAAAGTTTGAAACCGGCTTTAAAGACAATATTCTGCATGAATATTGGATCATATGAGCAATATAAATACTATGAATTTTATTAACACCAATGATTTACATGTTCTTTTCAACGTTATTCCTGTGAAAATTAGCAAGTTGAAATCTGTGAAAGTTCTGTGAGGTTTCCCATATCTGAAGTGAAAACCTCTGGCAAATTAAAACATAACTGATTAAAATTGGGCCAATTAAAAGATCATCTGTGCTTCACTGTAGACTCCTAGGGTTTAAAAAAAATGTGTCACTAGTTTTAAGTGTATAGAAATCACATATCAAATAATCTTTTTTATCAACCTCATCGTTCCACAGGGTGTTGGAGTAAAAGTGGTACTGGCTCATCATCCAAACTATGGATGCCAAGAATTACAGCTCAGCACAGAACAGCTGTAGAAAACAATGGAAAAAACTTCAGTCAGCCAGATCATACAGACACCCAGATGTTTTCTGAATCAATTTCTGCCTCAGTCACAGAAGTAATAAGACATTCTTTGATGAACCAAATAATAGAGATGGAATATCCAAAACAGCAACTGTAAAACAGTTATCTCCCATCAAAGGAAGGAATTCTTCCAGTCTGGTTCATCACTGCGGATGTGCCTCAGTAAACAATCAAATTAAAAAGCAATATTAAAAAATATCTCCTTACCTTGGAAAACAAGTCAAAGCACCCCAGGCGGCTGATGACACAGTAAACTTCAGGTAGGCGTGGGCCTTTTCCATTCGGCTGATAACAGCAAAGAGAAGATGGGAATTACATATTAATGTGCAGCCATGAGGAAATACACTTCTCTCTCTGACCACACAGTTGGCCATCATGTGACATCTCTCACTATCTGCTTCTCCAACAAATAGCTGCTCTTGGAAAAGCATCGGATTTCTTCCATAAGGCAGGAAACCGACAAGCGCAAATAGAGCTTATCCTCCTTGGAAATCACGGCGTGTTGGAGCTGTATCCCAGTAGTGCTCCAGCTTGCAGCCATAAAAGCACATTGAACCAGGGCTGTAACTCATGCCTCTGCTATCTTTGTCCCTGCTCCTGCTGCAGCACGAGGAGTGGGGCCACCCTGGGGCCGTGTGCTGCAAGAGGAAAACTGCAATGCTAAGGCAGGCAGTGATGGCTTTAGTTCCTTCACTCCATGGTGTTCAAAGAGAGCTCAGCCTACAGAAAGCGAGCTCACAACCTAAACAAAGGCAGGCTGCGTGAGTAAATCATTAACTTCCTCAGACCCCTCCATGGTAAACATGAAAGTCACATAACTTAAATGGTGGCAAGTATGAATCAATGATACACATCCTCTTACCCCCTCCCCAAAGGAAACTGTAAAGACCATCCTCTATAAGCATCCTACATAAGATTTTTCCTGGAGAAGCACATGGTACTTCCTCAGCATACCAGACTCTGCTACCCTGCCTATTCCACTTATCTTTGTCTCTTCCTTAGACTCTGCTGGTACAGTGATCAACTTCCCCGTGGAGTGTTTGAAATTCACATGCCACACAGATGACAATCAAGAGAAACTGAGGGGTAGCTGTGCTTTTTAAACCTGAATATTGCACTCTAGACTTGGACAGTCAGCAGGTGCCTGCCTGTTATAATAAAGACCACAAAAAAAAATACCAAAGCTAAGTGAATACAGATGAGTCTATTTCTGGATCCAAACCTGCTCACTACACGTCACATCTCTGAAAAAACAGAGCCCTTTTTTGTCCATATTAGGTATAAAATCCTTTCTAAAGGCACTGAGTGATTATATCAAGCATGTGGGATTTTGGTTAAAATCATTGTGTCAAATCTGCAGGAATGCTGCAGCCATGCCAGGAGCCTTGGACAGCTCCCAGCCAAGAGCTGTCTCACTGAGTGCCAGTAAAAACATCACATTCCTGGGTCATCTATAAGACCAGAAACAATAACTGCTTAGGGCTTACTCCAAGTTTCTCCTTTATGAAATATCATTGCTTTCAACTGTCTTAAAGGCTACATGTCTGTGGGAGCTGTGATTCCTCCCTCCCTACACTCACTGTGTAGGACATCCTTTTCTGTTATTTCAGAGACCTTTTCCTGCAAACAGCACAGCCTCACAGATGCACACACATCAGCAAGCAAAAGCCTCCAGAGAGCCATTCTGAGGGACAGGACTTCTCAAATTTATAACACTGGCAACCTTCACGTAACTTTCCCTCTCAGCCATCAGTTTACACCTCACAGATAGACCCAAAACACCCACTGTGCTTTAGTTTGCTTCTTTCCCAGGAAAGAACATCCTATCGGACATGACACTCCTGCATGGACTCCTCCCTCATCACTAGGGAGACTCAGGCCCTGGGTCTGCCCATCAGTACCAGGATAACCTCCTCTCTTCCCAATATGGAGCTCTCCCAAATTGCAGGCTGTGCTCTGCAAGGCAGCTACACAGTCTTGGAGTCATGTCCTCCATCCAAGGCTCGCTCTTGCACACAAAGAATAGGTCCAGATCAGGCAAGTGAAATGTTAAAGTAGCCCAGCTGAGAGGCACATGAGTGACTCTGCCTTGGTGCACTGTACTGCTCCTCAAAGAAGAGAGATGGAGAGGATGATGTTTTGGGTTTGATTTGCTTTCAATTTGTTTTTGTGGAGCCCAGGATATTTTCAGCCTCAGTCCTGTATCATGAAATGAAAATGCTAATGAGTTTTCATGATAACAAGAGAGATTCCCAAATTGATGAACATAAACTGACAAGAACTTGGCTGCGATGGAGAAGCTGAGCTCTGTATCTGGGCTGGTCCACACAAGGCTCTGGACAATCTTTTTTATAGTGAGTTTAATCTGAATTTTACTGACTAAAGCCCACTCCAAAATCTTTGGCAGGAGAAACAAGAGGCTTTTGCTCCAAAAGCTAAGCCTGCCATTTTTCTTCTTCAAATCCTACCTCCCTGTCCATGTGCTTGGAGTCTAGGAGAGCCTTCAGAGATCTCCTCCCAGTCTGCCATAGCACTGAGCTGTGTGAAGGAAGTGGCCTTTGCAAAGCACATGCATTAGCCAGCATATCCAGAAACAGAGATATTCCTTAGTGGTGCCAGGAATCAGAACAATTCAAACACTGGGAGGCTAAAATGAATAGCCAGTCACAAGCCAGTTTCTATGGAGGCTCCTGATTCCTTGTGAGGGCCAATCCAAATTCAGACCATGAGAAAACTGTGGGTGTTGTAAATCCAAAAGCTCTTCTTAAAGACTTCTTGTTATGTGAAACATGAACTTTGGGTGCCAAAGCACCCAGTGTGCACAGGGCTGTCAAAGTGCCCAGGGAGGGATGGAAGGAAGAGGGCGAGGAAAAGAAAAGGTTTTCCAATGAGGTTCTTGCAGCTCCATAAACAGTCTGCATCCCACAAAAGTTACTTTCACAGTGTAAAAAATTCCTTTCTCCTGTCCCCAGCAAATGCAGGATGTCAGGTTAGTCCCACCTAACAACTGCTTTCCTTGTTTTCAGGTGCACACTTCACATACAGGCATCTCCTCCTCCATGGACTCCTGGGGCTGGCTTGTCTTAGCCTAGAAAAGTGGTGGAGGATCAAATTTTATGTGAGAGGGAAGAGAGGGGTAGGATGAAACAGCCCCTGCAAGGGTGCCCAAATCATCTTTGCTGCTGACATGTGCACTCACTAGAAAAGCTGTTGCAGGATTGCCTTGGAGGTATCAAGATGTAACTGGAAAACTTCATGCTATCTATGGAAATGCAGATTGTCTGCTGTGGGACAATAGGTTACATTCCATTCTAATCCTGTTCCAAAATGAAACAAAACAATATAAATACATTTAAAGGGGATACTGTACAGGATTTGTAGAACAAACAAAACATAATTGTCACTGTATCCCTTGAGGTAGTTTTGGCACACAGATCCCAAAAAAGGTCTGCAAGAATCTGAGCTCTAAGGCAAAAAAGTGGAACAGTTTGTTCATATCACAACATGCCAAAGGAAAGCAAAGCTGACAAAACACAATTGTTTCCTAAATGCAGGAATCTGCACACCAGACCCTGCAGAAGAGCAGCCAGCCATCCTCACAGGATCAGCCTGCCTGGCCCAGCCAGCCATGGAGCTTTTGCCAACGAGGCTGCCAAATGCACCAGAAGGTGTGAGACACCTCTTGCTGGGTATTAGAAGAGCATCCCTCACCAGGACAGCTGGGGAGCATATTTTAAGGAATTAGCCTCACAGCAGTTGGCTTGGCTTGAAATGGAGCAGTTTATAAGAATTTTAGGGGGTTTTCATGGTTCTGTGTTACAGCGTGGCTTTGCCTTTCTCTTACATAATGTCTGCTAAAAACTGCATGCAGTTCCCAAATTATGGTTATTGCATCTGACAGAACTTGCAGGTCAGGAATGGGACTAATTGAAGGAGATACTGTGCCCTCCTGGACATCACAGCCACCCTGGCATAAGTTTCTAAAATCTGCTCAGGAACTTGGACCCCCAAACACAAAACCCTGTTGCTGGTATATAAAGAATGCCTGCAGGATTTACCTGCTCCTTGCTGCCTGTACAAAATGTGTGTTTTCTGTAAAGAGATACAACATGCTGAGGCACACATCAGTGAGGCTGTCCCACCACACCACCAGCGTTTGCAGGGCACATGAAATTGTTACACTTTGTGAGCACAGCCAAACCCCATGGAAAAGGGACTTCAGGTAACCACCTAGATTCCACATTTCTCCAGCAGGATAGAAGGAGATTGCAGCACGCAAATACAGAAGGATCTCTGCTACTTTTGCCTTTTCCACAGGTAGAGGAAATGCTGAGATATTTCTCTGCAGCTTCCAAAATCCTCCCTCTTTCTAAACCCCAGTTTTGTTCCCAGAAGGGCATGGCTGGATTTGCCCCACAAAGGGCAAAGCTGGTGAAGTATACTGGCATCATGCCTTCCTTTCCCTGGCTGAGTAGGCTGCACCAGTGGGATGAGATGTCAGCTTCTCTATGCCAGAGTCTGGAATCCAGATTAAGCAACCTGAATTAAATGATCACCCAAAGTGGCAGCAGCAGAGCTGTTTTATAACTGGCTTTATAATTATTAGATAGATTTAGGAAGTATTTTCCCTTTTTGCTATTTGATTGATTTTTGCCTTAGCCAATGGAGGATAAAAATCTCCAACACTGTCTCCAAACACCACTACATAAAAGTGTGCACTATTGATTTAATTCTGTTCCTGATATTTCCTAATATACTCAGCCATCTTTTGCACCAGCTGAAAGTCAGTGTTCTATTTTTATGTTGTCCTTAATGTAGGGTGAATTTCACTAGCTTTAAGTGAGTAAAAAAAGCCTATATTAATGTTTCATTGACAAACTGATTCAACATTCCTGTGTATAAATCTCTTTTATTGTCACTGGTTATTTCAGTCTCAGCATGGTCCAGGACCAGCCATTTGGCATTTCACAAATTCAAGCTTTGGGCACGATTACAAATTTACTAACATTCTCAGAAAGATAAAAGTCTTAAACCACCTTTATCTGGTAGAGTGAAAACATTCCACAATTTAATTCTAGCCAACATTTTCCGAGGTTTTGGTTTTTTTTTTCTTTTTCTAAATACACCTTATTATCCTTTTAAATGACAATTCATGTAAAAAATGGAATTGTACTGCTGCCCTACATCTTGTTGTACTTATTTACACCAGCACTGATGACTTCTAGGTGCTTTTCTTGTTCATCCCTTAGTTACCCTCCCTGACCAGCCCTAGATTTACTGCAACACAAGCCTTCAGTGACACTTCCTGCCCACACATAAACCTTGTTGTGGCCCACTCTGACACACTCTTTTATACAGAGTGAGTCCCTGGGATGCTACCTATGGCAAACTCCGCCCCCTGAACTGATAAACAAGTTTTCTGTTATGTTAGTTTAATGAATCCTCTTATAAATAGAGGAACCACACAGAGCAAAACCTCCCAGACAGAGCATCTGCTGTCTGCACGCCAAGGGCTCTGCCACAGACAGACAGCAGGGGAACAGCTGGGTCAGGCACAAGCAGCAGAGCAGGACAGGGTGCTGTTCCAGTGACAGGGAGTTGCTCTGCTGGAAGCTACTGAAGGCAGGTGTTCCCTGCCTGAAAAAGTGGGAAATCATGCCAGAAAGGAAAGGGAGAGCAAAGTGCCAGTGTCCCTTACTCTTAGAGAGGGGGTTTTACAAACTGCTGTAGACACTCATTTGGCACAGAGCGTCACTCAGACACTCCTGCAGTGTCCAATATCCATATAACCTCCCAGCCCAGTGTAGGCAACAGTCATGAGAACAGGACAGGAGCCTTGGCTCCCCACCCTGTCACTCATGAACAGCTCCAAACCCATTCAAGTGGTGCAAGGCCAGTGCAGGGACAACCAACCTCTTTCTGCTTTGCTGCCATCCCGGCGGGTGTGCAGGATGGACACCAGAATCCCTCTTGGCACTGTGCTCCACCTCCCTTAACACACTCTGCAAGCTCTGTGCAGATTCCTCCCCCTCAATACACACACACTGCCGTGCTCTCAGTTTATCAGTGTCCAGGGACTTTCCAGGTGATGAGACAACACTGTTTGTAGAATCCTCACCTCACCTGTTGACCACCCCTGGTCATGAGGACTGAAAAAGAGTATGAGAAACCAGACTTCCCACTGCTGGCACCAGCCTGTTGAATGGCTCTGAGCTGCAGACTGATGACACAGTGCTGGCACAGTCCTTTGAGATGTAAGCAGCTGCCCAAGAGGTAAACACTACTGACAAATGTTTAGAAATACCAGCTTTGCCTTTGTTTCCACTGTTGCAGTATTTCTGATCGTGCTTGAAAGTGCGTAATACAGAATTTATGAAGTCAGTGCTCACACAAGAAGCTTTCCACATTCTCATAAATTCGCTACAAGCCTTGGGATAAATCTGATTGAAACGGCCGTCATGAATTCTTATTTTACTTGATCTCCTTACCTTTCTGAATTTCAGCATGAGAAAAGCCTGTTTACTTTAAAAACCATGAGAGACCCTCAGTTCAAACTACAGTTCTGAGATCCTTTTTAAGAGAATTCTGCCCTTTGAGGTGAAGGTGATGTACTTACCAAGAGCCTCCTGCAGTACCCGAACCGCCGGCTCCCGTCCTCCCCAGTCAGCATGAAAGAGAAGGTCTCACTAGGAGAAAGTGAATTGCCCAGAGCTTTTATCAGAACTACAGCACGGCTACAAGGTAGATCACTTAGGAAGGGACACTGTCTCATCCAGTGAGAGATGCTACCCACTGGAGGGTCTTCATCATTAGGACATATTCTGGAAAAATTCTGCCAGCAGTATGGTTAAGGACAAGCCAGCTGTCTTATCAGAAGAGATGGGTGCTGAATGTCAGTGACTGCAGAAGAAACATGAGAATCAGATTTTGAGGGCAGTATTTCAGTGCTCCTTTAGTTCGATCCTGTCTTTGGACTGAGCTTTGTTCTTAAAGGGAGAACCTTAGATATTCTCTAAGAGTAGAGAAATCATTTTCTAATCCAGAAACAACACAGGTTTCCAAAATCTACCTCATTTTATCTCTAGGATAAATACTATTTGTGACAGAGCAGTAAAACAACAGTTTAAGGCTGTAATTACAGGTAAAGGGATGGGTCAGTGAATTTGTTCCTGGGCTGGGAAACATTCCTGACTGCTTTGCAAGTTTTAAATGGCATTACATAAAACACTTCCTTGTGCTGAAATGCCAGGGTTTGTATAATTACAGCTGTCTCTGGGGAGACCTTATTGTGGCCTTTCAGTACCTAAAAAGGGCTTTTAAGAAAGATGGGAATAGACTTCTTAACGGGGTCTGTAGCAATAGGACAAGGAGTGATGGTTTCAAACTTAAACTGGGTAGATTCAGACTAGATGAAAGGAATAAATGTTTTACAGTGAAAGTGGTAAAACACTGGGACAGGTGGCCCAGAGAGGTGGTGGATGCCCCACCCCTGGAAGCATTCAAGACCAAGCTGGACAGGGCTCTGAGCAGCCAGATCTACCGGAAGATGCTCCTGCTTATGGCAGCAAGGTTGGACTAGATGACCTCTAAAGGTCCCTTCCCACCCAAATCATTCCATGATTCCATCCCTTCTGCCTATCTTGTTACTCTACACCTTTGGATCAACAAGTTCTGACATATTAATGCATTATACATTTTTTTGAGGTCACTTAATGAAAAAGAAAATGCAGGCCTCGTTCTCCTTCCCTTTCCCTTCTCCTGCAATCATTCATGTCCAATGGAAGGAAGAGAGGGCTCCTTTGCTGGGATAGAGTAGAGCTCCAAGAAAGTTCTCAGATAGCAACATATTGAGCCAAATCAAGAGGTGTCCTGCGATATTAGACAAGCACTCTGAGGTGAATGACTAGGGCAGAGGGTGGGCAGGGCCCCATCCTTTCTAAGATTTATTTTAAATACTTCCATTTATGTTTTTGAGTTTAGCACTCAGAAGAACCTTCAAGCCTCCTCCCCTCAGCCACACAGGCCTATGAGGCAGGCAGAATAGGGAAGAAAAAGAACACAAATCTTCAAAAGAAAGAAAAATTAAATGCAGCTGCTTGATCACAAAGTGGCCAAGACTCAAACTGCTGCTTCCTTAATTGGGCATCAATGAGGCTGTGGCTGTTCCAGTGCACTGCAGCATCACTGCAGCAGAGGAGCTCTGGAGCACTCACCTGTTGTACTCAGAGACAGGGAGCCAGTCCTTGGCATCAGGGAAGCAGAACTGCGGGATAGCCTTGAGGCGCTCCTCCGCTTCCCGCATCTGCTTGGTCGGTCTCTCCAGCTGCCAGGCAGAAAAGTGGGGTTCAGTCAGTCCCTGCAGTGTCCCTTCCCAGCTCTGCTCAGGGGCAGGGTCCCTGATGAGCTCTGAGAGCCAGGGCCCATCAGAGTGGCCTGTATTCGTGCTGGGCACAGTGAGGCAGGACTCCAGGACAGGCTTACAGGTGCTTGTACAAAAGAAATAATCACTGCTAGGGTCTTACTTTTTTTTTTTTAATTGTCTGAAACTCCCTTGTTGCACAATGGCCACTTAAAACACAGTCCTAACTTAAATACCTTTCTACTGCAAGAGCACAAGAGAAATGCCAGAATCAGCAAAAATCTTTCCATTTACTTGAGCGAGTTTTGGAACAAATCCTAATATAGCCAAAATGAGTTAAAAGTGAAATATTTAGAAATTGAATTTAAACATAGTCTTTAAAGCATCCACCATCAGGCAAAATTCTCCAGCTCTGGAAAAGATAAATTTGAAAACAGGGAAAGCTTTCAGTTGCCTTCTCTATGCCCTTTGCTTTGGAACAATTCTGAAAGCTCCATTTAAAAATTGGATTTCTATTCATTTTTCCATTTATTCACCTTACTGATCTTAGAATGAACTGTACATAGGAATTTTTCTTTTACCTTGGGAAACTGGTATGTCACTTCTGGGAGGTAAGTGTTTTTAGAGGGCTTCTTTTTCAGGGACACTACCACGAAATACTCAAACAACTCCCGCTCCTGCCACTCAATCAGCTCCAGTTCCAGGGTTCGATAACTTGGAGCCCTCTTCAGCATTGACTGGATGTGTACAAGGCGCTGGGTATGAGCTGAGGAAAAGGGGAAAAAAGAAAGAAAAAGATCATTACCTGAGACTGTAATGTGTTTGTGCAAGCCACAGCCATTCACAAAGGACTTTCAATTTGCCAGAGTATTATTTCCAGCATGTTCTCCTTTCAAAAGCAAACCTTCTAGTTAGCAAACCTTCTGCGGTCTCCCTCACTAATTGCACCCATAAATCAAAACTCTCTCCAAGTACTGAAGTGATGCAACACTCAGTCACTGAAATAATGTGCAGTTCATAACCGTTACCCTGCCAAAGGTCTGGCTTTTCTTCACACATAAAACTGGATTATAAGCCCTTATGTGGGACTGCAAATGCCCTGGGGCCTCCAGGGTGACACATCTGAGGTCTGGCTTACCTTGGTGAAAAACAGTTCTGTGCCCTGTCCTTACACAGCACAGCTTTTTGCTACCAGTCACATAAGGCAAGCCAGGGAATACTCTCCAGGGAATTGGGGCAGAGAGGAAAAGAAAGATGTGCCAATAGCATCCTGTGGGTTGCTCTGTTAGTGCTAATTCAGTTGGGGCACAATCTTAGATTCACGGTCATGCATCAAGGCAAAGATGAGCCGTGGTCCAGTGACTTGTTGCTTGGTATCTATGGAGGACTGGTCATTACCATCATTACCAGTTTCTGGTACACCAAAATAAAACCAAAATCAGCTCAGTAAAAGCAGCTCCCTGCATGCTCTTCCCCAGGTCTTCACACCAGGGTCCTTGGGCAAAGGCAAAAGAGCTGTTAGCAGCACACCTCAGACTCTTAAGGCTCTACTCACTGCCACTGCCCACGGCTTCCAGAAGGCTGACAGGCCCTGGTGGCAGGGAAATAAGATGCCACAAGCACTAAGGGAAAGCCCTTGATGACCAGCCCTCATACATCTTGTTCAACAGAAAAATTAAAAATTATTTTCACAAAGCACGTGGGTCTGGTGTGACTGCACAACTAAGGGAGCTAAAACCCCAGAAATAAGCTGTCTGCTCCTGCCTTGAGGCAGCCCCACACTGCAGGCCAGTACTCCACATTTTCTTGAGGTGAAAGCAAAGAGCCTACCCCACCAGATGGGCACCCACTGAGTCCTACACAGGACAAGGAGGTCTCTGGCTCAGGATGCCCTGAGAGCATCAGTGTAAACACAAAGTCACTCAGGAGCAGATGGTTAGAGAGACATCAGAATGAATGTTCCACAATAATGGGGGGAAAGCCTCCCAGTTTCCAGTGAGATCAGAATACCCTCCCAGTAACAAGAGAGGGGACAGGCCCTGTCTATCTGATTTCACAGCCCATGAGCACGAGCAGCCCCTCTAATTTCTGACACAAAGAGAAACAGAACTGCGAGTGCTTTTGGGTTGGCACAGGTAGACAAAGGAGCAAAGAGTCATTTTCCACACATCACTGTACAATGTTGCATACAGCCTGTTTTGGGTGGTCTTACCACCACCTATCTGGCACAAATCTGTTTCCCTAAGACAATGTTTTCCAGAAAGTTTTGTTGCATGTACAGCAGTAAGCAGGTGATATCTGCAGTAGACATGGATGATTGCCCCTTATCTTGTAATAGCTCCACACCCTTGTCTTTTTTACCCCTGACTTACTAACAACATGATGAGTTTTTAGTAAAGAAATCTGTTGCTGCTGTCTTCAATTTTTTATAGGTCTCTTTCTGCATCAGGACTTAGGAAAAGGAGAGACTAATTTACTGGCCTGGCTCAGGCAGAGTTTGTGCAGGTGCTGATAAAGGAATTTCTACAATTTGGAGACTGCAGACTTATAAAAGAGTCTAAGAACCACAACACTGGATCAGACCCAGATCCTTGCCTCCAACAGCAGCAAGCAGCAAACACTGAAAGCAGCATATGAATAAGAAAGGAGTGTCTTTATCCAATCTCAACCCTCTAAAGCCTGCATCCAGTAGTCAGTCTGGAATAGATCAGCATCTCTGAGGTGGCTGACAAAGCCAATCTATCAAAGGTCCTGTTCTTCATTATATGACATAGTTGCCAAGTCCTTGTTAGATCTTCACAGCTCATTTTGTCCTTGCTCTCCACGTTCATGCTCCTGTGCTGGAACTTTGTGAGCTCTGCAGTAATGGAGCTAGGAAACTAGAGAGAACACAGACCATGGACAGGAACAACATGCAGCAGCAAGAGAACACACAGTGATAAGATCTGTGACAGGGTCTGACCAGAAGTCACTGAAGGCTGATCCCTTACCTTTAAACCTGTCATCTGAGTCACTCTCACTCTCACTGTTCTCATCTGCAGAGGACAGAGAGACATCAGTTAATGCAAAACCAGAGCAAACAAACTCAGTTCACTGCGCTGCAACTGGGAAAAATCTTATCTCACATCTCTGAGCCTTGTGATCCACACATGCACTTCTCCTCAGTCTTAAAATATCTTGAAATAAACAGTTTGAATGACTCCTTAGACTGTGTTTTCCTTGGATTCAGTTTCAATATTGCTTGAGAGTAAGAACTTCATTTTGATGAAAGGGCAAAATTCATTCTCCATTACAGCAAATGTTTGCACTGAATCCTCATCTAGGCTAAGCTGCAAAAGTGCCATTTGGAAAATGGGTCTTAACCCTTTCACTTCTGTTTTGAGGTTTGGTTGGGTTTTTTTTAAGTTATGCAGCACTTGAGAAGTCAAAGTGAGCCTTATGACCTTTGTCTGCCTGGGCAACACACCCCATCACCAGAACTCACCAAACTGTGCTAGGCAAAAGTAACCTCATGACAAGATGTGTTACTGAGAGGTTCCTGTATTAAAGCTCTATTGTGCTCTTACTACAAACAGAGTCTGAACTCCCTTTTTGGCCCCTGTTTTCCCAGCAGCAGTCTGAAGTACAGTATGAGTTGCACAGTGTGAATGCCAGGAAAAAGCATGCAAGAACTCCAGGGTCAAAACTGTGAGTTTTGGACAAAATTTGCATATGCAAATGCCTTGAAAACTGGGCTAAAGAAGAAGCTGGGTAAGTCTA
The DNA here is from genome assembly GCA_013398075.1 of Notiomystis cincta. Classification (NCBI taxonomy): domain Eukaryota; kingdom Metazoa; phylum Chordata; class Aves; order Passeriformes; family Notiomystidae; genus Notiomystis; species Notiomystis cincta. The sequence goes on from VZRX01011939.1 coordinate 135,860, forward strand.
GCTGACCATGGAATTAATAGGATACACAATACTGAGAATCTAATTTATTTTTAGCTCATCCCCATGTTCTCCTCTTGCAGAAAGTTATCATTGTTCACAGAAGAAAGTTCTAAACTAAGTGGAGTCCAGAGTAGATGTGGAGGAAAGAAGGGAATTGATAATCCTGCTCATTCAAATGGATTCACCGAGCCATGACATTTGTACCATACCTCGTAGGGATGCTGTCTCAATATTGGACATAGAAAGTTTCTTCAGTCGTTTTTTCCCTCTTTTTGCACTGTAGATGGAATTGATTCTTTGGACAAGCTGCAAAATAAGAAAATGAGCAATCAGTCAGAAGACTTTTAATTAACCTAGCAAACAAAACATGGATGATAGGCCAGCTGAAAGCTTTTACTGTTTCAAAGGGCATTTTTAATCTTTTTTTTTTTAATCTCATTTGTTTCAATTGTTTATTTTGACTCTCACTTCTTTACCTATGGATACATTTAAAAAAACAATTAAATAACTCAGAAGCCTAAATCCCACTTTTCAAAAATCCTACAGACACTTGCAATGAAAGCAACGAGCCTGGGGATTCAAAGGCAGCTGTTATCCTCTACCACCTCATTCCTCTATGTTCTTGCTTCTATCTTCGCTTGCACTTCCTAAATAATAATCATCCATTAGCCATATCCAACTTGCCAAACTCTCATGGGCCTGAAGATCACAGAGTAAGGTGTGTTAGCACCTCTCTGAACTGAGATTTTAACACGTTCAAATAAGCACAAGAGATGGCTCTGACTTTTTAAAGCTTCTTCAGGTACAGAGTGACCCACCTGCTTTGAAAGGACATTGTGTCAGCGGAAGATCTGGCCATGTGTACTTCTATGGATTTAACCATCACTAGCCAGAATTTTAAGCCCTGGTAATCATCCTTGTGACTTTCCTCAAGAGAGCTAATGCAGGTAATAATTGACTGCCCCAAAAATAGCTGAGATGATGGGAAATATTAAGAAGACAACTTGTGTTTAGTGTTTTCAACAAGAGGCTGGGATTACTAAGAATTCATCATTAAACAGAATATTATAACTTTGTGAGAGTCATACATAGAAATTAATCTTCACGATGTTTTATGAGTCAGGAATAGTGTATTTCATTCCACAGCACATTTTTTATAGAACTACAATACAGTTTGCAAAAACTGTTTCACCTCAGCTTGCAGAGAGAAATAAACTGCGTGAAAGGAAGCAATTCGCTATAGACACAGCAGAAGGACAGGAACAGAGCACAGACTGAAACAAAACCTTTTTAGTTTTTCCCTCTAATAACTAGCACTATCTCAATTTAAAAAATTATATTCTCCAGGAATATGTGATCCTGAAAGCTAAAGTAATAAGAAAATAGAAATTATCACAAGATTTGCGATAAAATTGTGAACATTCATATGCTGAAATCGTAATTTCACATAAGGAGAATATCTGTCCCTTCAATTAAAAAAAAAGGTGTACAAAACTAACAGCCAAACTTTTCAAGTTTTACTCAAAATCAGATAGTAAGTTACTCTGTAAGTAACCCTATGATTTCCTCCAGAGATGTGTGCCCATTTGTGAAGTATAACAATAAATTCCAAGAAAGTAAAAATACAGTAAATATTAAGGACGTAAAGATTAATTTTCTCCTTAAAGAGAATTTCCAACAATTGTTGGAAACATAAAAATCTCCCTCTACTCACAGTATTTATAGCCATGTACTTTAAAATACGCTCTCTAATAACAACAGGAAAGAATTGAATACACAGTAAAAATCAACTTTGTTCACAAGCCAAAATGAAGCATATTGGCAGTTCTCTCCCTCTCTGTTCCTATTGTATTGTTGGTTTTTTTGGTTGTTGTCTTGTGGCTTTGGGGTTTTTTTGCACAATCCATTTTGAATCGAAAAACTCCTTGAAAAATGAAAAATTAAGTTTTGCTTCAAATCCATCAAGACAACGTGGTTATCAGGATGGGGTAGGTTATGAGTAAATGAAGGGAAAATTATTAGGCCAATTAGTTATTTTTCTGGAAAGAAATGATGGGGAAATAAACCACTTCAGATGTTGCTGCATGTTATAAATAATAATTGCTTGGCCATCACCCATTCAAAATGTTGAAGTTATATACACAGCAATGCTCTGGTCCACAGAGCTTGAAGAAGAGCGTGGAAAACAGAACTGCCTTAAAATCAATCCTGAGCGAAGATGTTTGCCCATCAGATGTTTGCTCCTCTTGGGAGAGCTTGGAAGTTGTCACTTCTAGGGAAGGGATTTTGATCTAGATTTCCCTTTAGGATACAAGAAGAGCTTTCAGAGACAGCGAAAGGCTGGCTAGCAGTTCGCAAGCTCTCGCAGACAGGTGAGCTCTCCTCAGCACAAGCCCGACGAGAGCGGCGGTACCTTCGGGATCCTCCTGGCGCGCCGCGTGGACAGCAGCTCGCTGGCAGTGCTCAGGCTGTCCTCGTTGAGGCTGGAGGGCGAGGAGGGGATGCCCAGCTGAGCCAGCAGCAGCATGTCGTCGTGGCTGTGCCGCTTGGGCAGCCGCGGCAGGCGGTGGCTCTTCCTCTCTGACCAGTTCCCGACGCGCAGGGAGTGGCTGCTGGCCTTGGAGGGCAGCTGCAGAGACAAGAAGCGCTGGAGCTCTTCCCCTCCCTCAGCTCGCTGGCGGAGTGAGGCCCGCACGGGGACCTCACGCCAGCTGAGCCACCGCCCCACACAGGACCTGTGTCACCAGAGGGTCTGAGGTCACAGCGAAGGGACGGGGTCAGCCTCAAAGCCTTCAGAGTTCAAAGGAAACAACACCACTTCTGACTGCTGCACTTCCCTGCACCCACATCCCATCAGCTCCATGAGCCCTAAAATCTTACTTGACAGCACAGCACTGACCCAACAGGCCTGGCCCATCCCTTCGACTTGCAGGAGTGAAAATAAAGAGCAATTACACAATTCAGTGTAATAGTAATTCAGCATAATAGTAATAACTAAAACAGCAAATTCATGCTATTGTATTCAAGAAAATTTTTTTAAAAGTAGAAAAATCAAGCTTGTTATATTTTCATGGTGTTAAGAAGGTTTAAGACCTGGCAATGTGCAGAGGTGTAGTTACAACTCTGTCCTGCATTCCCAAAGAATTCCCTATAAAACACAAAACTGTTATCATTACAGGACAAAGGGAAAATCTCACTGAAGTAACATCTGTCTATAAAACTGGGGGTCTTTTGGAGCAGTCCTTGGAACAGCTCTGCCCAGCTTCAGATTTCTGTCTTCTCCTCCCAAACACAAACACTGTAAAGAAGCTTCTCCAGCATGCCCAGGAAAAAGTACTATTATGCCAAACATCTTTCAACTGGCATTTACAAATATTCTATCAGCTCTATTACTGAGCTATAAACCTGCAGCAATAAATGTCCCATTTATTGGCTGACTGATTGCAGTGCCATCCTACCTGGGATTAAGCACAGGTGTTTCAGTGGAAAGAGGTTGCATCACAAATACAGTGTCATCATAAAACATTCCTTTCATACCTGATGACTTCAAAAACTGGAAACAATCAACAGCGGATTCAAAATGACCAAAAGTTTTGAAAAACAGTGTTTCTGAGGTCTCTGCTTACCACAGGTTAGCACACCCAGAAAACTGGCAGTAGTCTATACTTTATTGAAAGGAATTCTTTTTGGAGATGATTGTTGGAAGCTTGCTGACCTTCTGAACTCTTCCATCTTGTTTATCATCACCCATGACTAAAAAGTCATGTTGCTAACCCAGCTGTGTTGCTATGATGGAAAAACTGGGTGATAAATCATTGCCAAAGCTACCATTCTTCAGGAAATTCAGACTTTTCTATTTCTGGTCATTGGAGAATCACTCAGGCCCAAAGCTGACCCGCTCATAGTGTCTCTTCACTTCAAATATCAGCTCAATGACAGTGCAATTATAGCAGGACTGATTCCTGTCAGGGCACTCCCAGCAGCATTTCAAAAAGAAGCTACAAAATAAAGACAGCCCTGTTGCAAAGGGTACCAGAGAGTTCTTGTTTACTGAACGATTGTACAGAAGCCATTTAAATCTGTAAATTCCTTGGTAACCCTGTGTTAAACAGAAAACACTGGCCAGTATCTTCCAATGGACCTGTATGGTTCTCAGCTTAATGACACACCCTCAGGGATCCTCTGGATGCTACACACCTCCTGTTAACACACACAGAGCCAGAAACAGTTGTTAAGCACCATGTCTCACTATGAGGTTGTCCTCATGACTGCAGCGCCTGTTTCCTTGCTCTGCCTGATTACTGCTTTCCACCTGTTCCTTTTCCAACAGCTTTGCTGAAGTCACTCCTGTTTGACAAAAGATGTGCTAGGAACACATTAAGAATCCTGGTGATGCTTCTTTTGTCTCTTGGATTGTGATGTTAGCATGCACACGAAGCAAGGGAAAGAAAATGCATTCAGTTTTCTTTTTAGGTCTCTTTACACAACAAAAATGTAAATTGTAGTGACCTTTTGTTCAACTGAAAAATTTCTGTTGATTCAGAGCACAGTGAAGCTCCTTTAAAGGATGCTTTGAATCTCAAAATTAAGTATGTGATGAGATTTATATTCTTCCTTATGAACACACAGATCCCATAAACAACAAAGCAACCTTGCATTTCATGGTGCTTTGGAAAATTCACCACAAAAGGGAAAGTCTGCAGAGTTCCTCATCTTTCTTTTTATGCTATAAACACAATTTATACAGCCTTGTTAATTGCAGACACTCCGGGTTTTCTGACTATTTTATTATTCATGTACTTACTCGGGGCTTTTACCTGGCATTCTCTGTGTTGCAATAAACATGCCACACTACAAACCTCCCGCGAGCAGCGTCACCCCAGGCCTTGTGTAACAACACAGGCACAAAACCAGCAGCTGACTTCTCCCCTCCTGTCCCTGCCTGGCAGCAGGGGCGGCTCCCTCAGAGTGCAGCTACGCGAAGAGTTAATTCCGGTCCGGCTCCAACTCAACACCGAGCGGTGGAAGGATTCTGNCAGCACGCTCCGAGCACGGGCAGCCCGCCGCCGTTACCTGCGGAGGTGCCGTGTATTTCCTGCTCTGTGGCGTCCACATCCTGTGCAGGGAGTCTAGGGAATTCTCGGACAGCTGATGGGATTTTCGCCCCGCGTGACGGCCTTTCAGCTCCACATCCTCGTACGGGTTTTCCTTGGGTGACTCGCCTTCACGTTTGGGTTTTTGGGATTTTTTTAAGGAAAGAAAAACAGACAGGAATGTAAAATTAAAAAAAAAATTAAGAAAATCATGTGAACCAAGTGAAAGGCTTTTAGAAAAGCTCCTCAGCTTTCAGCATGACTCATCCCTCTAGCTGCAGCTGGAAGTATTTGGAGGAGAACTTGGCTATGAGGTCGACAAGTTTCTTTGGACTTTTTTTACTGTCTCCCCCTTTTTTTTTTTTTCTTTTTAAACTAAAATGCGAAGATTTCACAAGACGTGCTTCTGAGCATCTGCAGCTGTGGAAAATTTATTGATATATAAAAGCTAAGGCACTCAACTTCTTGAAAGTGTATCAGTAGATTTTATAAATCTGTATCAGCCACTCACGGGATGAGATGAAGACCAATAAATAACTGTTCAACACGCCACCCTTACACACCATAAGACAACTCTTATTTGATGCAACCTTCAGTTTTCTCTTCCCCTGAGAGAAGGCAAAGAAAGAATAAACACTCCAGCTCAGCAGTGTCAAGAGACAAGATTGAAAATGCAAAAGGAGAACAATTTCTGTCCCGAGCATACTGCATCCTCAAAGTGTTCTTTTAAATATATCCTGTCTTCAAATTAGGCAGCTGTTCATTTCAACTTATGTGAAATGCCTGTCTCCTGGAAGGAAACTCATCCTGCTAGTAATATACATAGAGCTTGACCTAAACATCACTAAATGTTACGTAAATGAAACATACATTAAAAGACAGAGCCCAATCTTTGAGGTTTCACCATTTGAAAACCATAACCAAAATTTATAGTCCATATTTAAGTGAGATCCAATACCCATCATCTTCTCAAACTACTGAGCTTAGTAGACCTCTCAATAAACAAAGTAGCCTGAAGATGAATAAACGCCATCAATAAAATTAACATTTTATATGCATTTTTTCAGACAGTCAATAATTAACAACTGATTTAGAACTTCAAGTTTTTCAAACACAGGGTCATTCCAGTTTTCCAACCAGAAAATCATCTCAAAAAAAAAAAGTGATCTATTCAAATTCAAGACTTGAATTTACAGAAACATGCAGGAAGTTAAAACCAACTTGCTTTTGGTTTTATACCTAAAGATGACTCTTAAACCCATGGGTTTAGTACAGTATATATATTGCAATACACGCTATTTAATATAAGAAATTCAATTGAGGACAGGAAGCTGTAGCATGGTTCATTATTCCCACACAGTTACAGAAAATGTTCACAGAGTTTAAGGAGATGGCAGCTGAGGCATAAGGTGTTTTCAGTGAGAGCAAGGCCTGGGTTAACACTGGGTGACTACCAGCTGTGTTGTTCTAGGCAGACTATTAAGTTTCCTTATTGTGCAAAAGAAAACAAAAGCAGTTTGTGCTTTCTACTTTAGTGTTGAGCCTAGAAGTGTGAGACTGCTTAATTCATCAATCACAGCCACAAGAACTTTTGCTGAGCAAGTTCACATATTCACAATACAAATAGAAATACAGTTTTGCTTCGGTAGTGCATCATACTAAGATTTCTAGTCAAACATAAGAACAAGAGTGAATGCTTTAGCTTTGTTCTAATTAGAAGCCTGAATCACTGCTGCTCTTGAAGAATGTTTGACTTGGCAATCACAGCTTATTATTTCATCCAGAGGGAATCTGATTCTAGAGGCTGCACTATCATTGTAGCCAATCCTCATGCCACATGGAAAGAATGCCTTCAGGTGCATGGGGTACAATGAAGGAAGACCTTTTCATGAATGCAATAGACAGGATAAATCTTAAGCAACAAATATTCCTGAAAAAAAAAATGCTATATGGAAGTGGTTGATTCTTCCTGTGGGAAGAAAAACTAGATCTCGCACTCTGATTCTGTTACTTGTAGACTCTCCAGCTCTAGAACGGGTAATCATAGCAATGATAAACAGTAAAATTTGCAAAAATGCTGTTACTTACAGCTGATTAGGCTCTAGTAGCACAATAAAATTTCTTGTAAGCCCAAGTCAAGTATAGGTCAAGCAAGCATTTTGGAATGGATTAACAGATTTCAAAATCCCCGGCTACATGAGACAGAGCTCAAACATGCGCTTCCTTGTGAAAACAAATGTTACTGCATTAGTCTACAGAGTATCCAAAGTCCCGAGAAGAAATAAGCCCATCAGTGAAAAAACCCCTTTTTTTACAATGTAAAGCATTTATAAATGTTAGGGGGATTCTCTTTCCAAAGCACAATGTAAAACAGAATTGCTTGAACCCAGTTAAACTCAACATAAATAATGTTGACCTGACATATTAAGTATAGAAACAGGCTCAGAGAAGTCTTGGATGAGAGAAGAGGGAGGAGCAAGGAACCATGAGGAGAGGCTGTTTTTCTGAGTCAGAGTCTCTACCAAAAGACAGCTTGGGCCAAATTCCCCTTCAGTGCAATGTGAAGGTCAAGGAGACACCACAGGGATTTTAACCCTTTTCTCTAGAGCTGTGAGAGCTTCTGCAAACAACTGGTTCACTGTTCAAGAACTTTTGTGTCTATTCTTTCTCTCATTTGCTTAAAAACCAAATTACTTCTGACTTTGGGGGGTTTTTCACTTTGAAATAGTGCCTTGAGATCAAATCCACCTCACCACTTTTTTTTTTACTTTTTTTTTCTTAAGAAGAACCTCCTTCCACACCAAATCTCTGATAATTAAATGGTCTGATAAATCAGAAACCATTTGGTTTTACTGACATGAGTTTTGAACAAAGCATTTGGTTCAAGCTGTGAACTAAAAGAGACAAACAAATAAACTATCTCCTCAGCAATTTTCAACCACCATTTCTCAGTATCTGCTCTCCCTGGTAGACACGCAAAAGACCAGAGATGCAAAAAGAGGCAGGCCAGACTGGTTTCTGTACAAGTGACAAGGAATCAAAGGTGTCAAGTAAACTAAAAGTGCTGAAAATACCCTAAACTGCCTTAAAACAGCATTTAACTGCATCTGACTGCACAATGACTCCCTTCCAAGAGACAAAGATCTGGGGAGTGGTGGTGACCAGCAGGTGCATGTCCCACATGGGAGTAAGGTCCTGGGGAAGATCTGTGGTGATGGCTGCAACTGCTGTGCTGCAGCAGAAAAAGGAGGAAAGTTTCCATATCACTGGACTGGCTCAAAGGTTTACAGCTTTCTCCCCAGCAGCACCACTTCTCCGGTCCCAAGTCTCAGGCAAGGAATGTTTGCAAGCTGCAGTGCTTGGATTTGCTGCAAGAGGAAAACATATTTACAGTGAAAGAGCAAGGCAACATCCTTGTTCCTGCCATATGGATGTCTCTATTGGAAGCCAAAAGGAGAAACATTATGCAGTATAGCGGCCAGGCTTCTCTTAATGAGGCTGATCCGACAGCCACACAAGACAACAGCAGATTATCACTGACTTCAAAGGAAGCTGAATCATACCCCCAGAATGCATATGATCACAAACAGTAAGTCTTTGGCAAATACTGTCTCTAATCACCATCCCTACTCCCAGATCGGCTCCCTCTATAAGCATTTTTTCCAAGTTTCCCATTTTGTCAACTTCTACGTACCAAACCGCTGAGTTAACACAGGGCATTTATCTACACGACATTTATCTTCAGAAGATCTCACAGGCAATTTAAGGAATGGTCCGTCAGGGAAAGAAAAGAAAAACAACAACAACAACAACAAAGATAAAATAACCACTGATATTTAGAAAAGTCCTGAGGAATGCAGTGCCTTGATCTGAAGCGCTGATGAGTTTCCTCCAGGGGTTGCAGTTCCTCACTCCGTGATGCTGTGCGAGTCAGCCCCAGTGAGTCCCGAGGCAGCACACAATGTTCCTCTGCTCAGCCTCTCACACGTGGCAAATGGGAAGCAGAGGCAGACTCTGCAAGCCTGTCTCACGCTGAGAAAGGAGTGAAAAGTAAGGCTGAGGGGAAAAAAAAGAAGCAGGCAGACGCTTCTCTATAAATGGCAGAAAGTAGGGAAATGCATCCTTCCTTTCGAGATGGGAGAAACAATTATCAGAGGAGTTAAGTGATTCACAGACTGCTGATTATAACTGCAGCCTTTTACACTGCCAGGAAGCAAGAAGGATGGAACAGCAGCTAGAGAAAAGGAAAATGTGCTCCTAAACTCGTGTTAAGTTGGGTGTGTAAGCTGGGAGATGATGAGTCCACAGGGTGATGCTGAGTGCCCAAGCTAAGAGCCTGCTGCCTTTCCTCCCGGCTGCTTAGAAAGCCCTGAAGGGGCATGAGTCGCGTGACCAGGACAGTTATCACCTCACAAATGAGGTGCACGGGCACTGCTCCTTTCAGTTATAAAATTACAGCAACACAGATCCACACCACCAGTGCTGGAGGAAAACTGGGCCACTGGGATGTTTATGAGCCTGTTCAGCTCAAATGGATGAAAACCAGTAAATCTCCACACTCCCATAAAGTATCCAAGCTTAGATCTTTGATGCATAGATGAGCTCTTTCAATGTCAGAGATGCTGCAACTGCATTTCAGCTGGGGAATTTACCCCAGGAATCTGCAGAAAGAGGAACTATTTCAATCTCAAATTACAGCTAACACACATTTACAGCTGCTTTGAAAAGCTATTGCTGAACAGCACTAAGTTACAGACCATTACTTGCTTCTAGTCCTATCACCCAGTGTATCTGCCCAGGACTGTGAGCTCAGAAAAGCAGTAGAGCACCTGCAACAAGCAGAGTGGAAAGTCTAAAATGCAATCAGCCTTTTGGGCCCTGGTCCGTGGAGTTTGTAGGCAACAACCTGTGCTTTCTGTACTTCTCCAGCCCTGCTTTGCCTTGCAATAAGCAGAAGAAAGGCTGCAGATACTTTCAGCTCCCTGCTATCTCTGCAGGCACTGCAAGAGCTTACAGTGTGATCATAATGAAGCATAAGGGAAAAGAATTAGCATGGCTGATAAATGAATAAGGAATTTAACTCCCAAAAATCTCCCATTTACTGCTCAGCCCAAAATCACATGTATGAAAACTTCTGATTAGCAGCTGTTAACACAGTACAGCAGCAGCAGCTCTAATCTGCCTGCACTTCAGGGGTTTCACCCTGCTGACTTCTACATAGTCCTGAATTTAAAGGAGGATTTGATAGAGCAGTCTCATGGTCTTTTTTTCCTGTTTTACTAACCTGCAGCATTGACTCGAAAACCAGGCAATAAAGCTGACAGAGACTGTCACAAGAAGCTGTAGTGGATGGTACAGTGATGAGACACACTCCACAGAGGAAAAACTGAGATCTAAATAGGGCACAAGATGATTATTAAAAATAATTGGAATCCATGTATCCAAATGTAACAACAAAGCAGCAGGCTGACTGTCAATAGGATCAGCTGAAGCATTTGGCCTTTCTTTGACAAGCTCATTTGAACAGTTTTATTTAACATGCTCTGGCTGCCATTACCCTACAGTGTCTATTATTAAATTTGCCACTATTACACTTTCCAAAATCTCACATTCTTTTTAGGCTGTCACAGGCAGACTGTGGGTGCAGAATAAGACAGGAATATATTATTCTGTTATCACTGCCTGTACCATCATTTTGCATCAATTCTAGTTCCAGAGACCTGCTGGTGTCTGACAGAAAACCCAAAATGTCTTCAGAGAAGCAGCTAGCACAACGCTGCTGGCAGAGTTGCAGTCTCTCCAAATTTGCTTCAGCTTCACAGCAGCCCAACAACTCTAGTTTCCCCCTGATTTGTCACAGGATGATAATATGAAAGACTAAAATGTGCTACAAAAGCATAACAGGAGATAACGTGGCATGTAAGGATAGGATTTTACCTGGAAGATCGTCTTGCTCTCTTTCTAGTCTTTTCCCACATTTACTGGAAGAACTTTGCAGAAGTTCTAATTTGAAAGCAATGTCAAGCTGGAACATTTTCCAACATGGCCTCAGTCATCATTGCTGCAGCTCTGATCACACACAGCAAAGGATTCAGTAAAACAGTTAAATCACCCATTTTTCTACATGACATGCACTGTGTCAAATTTACACAAGAAATCAAACCAAATAACTGCCTTAGGAGAGATGAGTTGCCTTACCAGCAAGAATAAAAGGGAGTGACTTGTCCTGCTTTAATGCAGAGGTCAAGAAGAAGCTGATTATCCCAAACTGAAGCAATACTCAAACTGACAGAGAAAAACAGCCAAGCAATTGTGTATAACTCCACTGTTTCACTCACCAGTCACCTTTGGTGTCAACTGTAACAAGATTCAATTATATTATGTACCCCTACAGAAGCAGTGATTAAGTTGTCCTCTTAAGGTGCAAAAAAATTTGTCAGTAGAAGTGTCCAGCTACTGAAACTGCTCAAAATCTTCTAAAGATGACAGTGAACAGGCCCAGAGGGCAGAAGGGTGCATCAGAAACCCTTCCCCAAGAGGGCCAGCTGCCCCTGGGACAGTGAATTACAGGACACTCCCCACAGGAACCCACCAGCAAGATCCATTCAGAAATACATGTTTTACAGATTCCACAGCAATGTTTTTGAGGCACTGCCCTACTGTCTAGACTGCTTCAGCTCCAGCTGCCAAAGCAGACATGGAGTCGTGTGACGTTCAGTGAAACATTCCCAGTCTACGAGGCAGCACACGGAGCCCAGCGGAGCAATGGGTTTCCTGCGCATCTGTCACGTCCCCTTGGAGGACATCTCCACCTGTTCTGCTGGGTACAGTACTCTGGGGAGTTGGAGAGTAAGAAAGCTTGTCTTGTCAGAGGTTTCTTCCACTACTTTTAATTTCTAAATGGAGTGCTATTTCTTTCACCTAGTTTTACTGGATTATCTCAAGCCAAACTTAACACTGTGCCCTTAACCTTCATTTCACTTTACTCAATCAACTTTTTTTGGTGATGGTAACAAGTGCTTTGTCCTAGATGGCAGGTCAACAATGCTTCAGAGAAACAAGACGTTAAATAACAATATTCCAACATCTCATCTTAGGGGAGCAGACTGGAAAACGGGAACCGTATGGTCCATATGACAGGAAATACTGTTGTGCACAAACACAGCAGAAGCAACAATCTCAGCCATCTCGTAATACTGTGATAGTTTCTTGAATTCACACAAAGCCAAGCGTGGTTTCCCCAACTGGATTCAGAAAACCACATCAATTTTGGTCTGATTAAAGGCTCATTCAAAACCACAAGAAGCAAAACAATGTTAAGTTTACTATGACTGCCACATTTCTGTGAGTGCTAGTACAGAAGATGAATGAAGTCCACATGGTCCCTTGCACATGGAATACTGCTCTGATTTCTATTAGGAATGTGCATGGCTTTATACAATGGCTGCTTGATTAATGCAGAATGGATCATTATGTTCCAATCCAGTACCTGTCCTCAACTTACCATGCAAGTATTTCATCTGTTAAAGTCTACAGAAATATTATAAAATTGAACAAAGTGTCTGGTTCGTGATGTCACTGGATTTCAAAGCACAATCGGTTTTGGTTTCAATATACCTTAAAACTTATTATTTCTTTTTAAAATACACACAGCAGTTCATTGCTGCTCTGGTCATTAAAGAAGGAACAGTGCAAGGGCACCAGGAGGAAGACAAAGCTTTAGTGTGCATATGGCTCACATGGAGAGGCCACATGGTAACCAAAGAACCAATGACTCCAGGTAGCACATACATGCTTAGAAGCTGCTTAGCCTGGGGAAGGCTGGGGGATAACCTGACTGCTCTCTGCCACTGCCTAGGAAGGCAAATGGAAAAGGCAGCACCAGGCACTTCTTGGAGGTGAAAGGATGAAGGCCAACAGTCACAAATAGCAACAAGGAGAATTCAGACTGCATGGAAAGAAAACTTTCTTCACAGTGACATCAAAAAAATATTCTTCACAATGGAGGCCAGGCAGTGGAGAAGACAGCACAGGGAGGCAGTGAAGCCATTCTTCCATGGAATTTTGAAAAATCAAATGTAGCCCTGTGAAACCTCATCTACCGTTGAAATTAGCCCTGCTTTGACCAGAGGCTGGACCAGCTGACTTCACAGCCCCTTCCAATCTGAATTTTTTATATTTCTATCTCACACTAGAATGCTTAGACCCTTGCTCAACATTCACAGCTTTCTTTTCTTGTATTTTAACACCTCCTTGCAATACAAATACTAATTCTAAGGGATGGGGGGACATGACACACTTTATTAAGTTTATGACTACAGCAACAATGTTTTAACTGCCTACAAGTTTTAGGAAGGCAAGGAGATTCAACAAGGTATAGAAAAAAATAGACCCACCAGCACCTCTAGGGCAACTGTTTGCAAAGAAAACTCAGAGCACAGTGACAGAGCCCTTTATAACTTTGAAGCAGATGTAAATCTATAAAATAAACTCACTCTTGCAGACACCTGGTTTGCATGAGCACAAAAGTGCTACTTGGAGACTGGGGTCTAGCACCACTGGTATAAATTATGCAGATGTGATACACAAAACTACAATAGTTTCTTTAAAGCTGGAGATCAAACCACTTTGGCTTGTCTTTAATCATGCCTGACAGTTTATAAGAATTATACTGATTTGGTATTCCCCCCACACCGCTGTATTGAATGAAGTGCTTGGAAAGAGGTTGTTAAAAAGCAGTATAAAACAATGAAGTTCTGTGTTTGTCCATAGATCTGAAATTTTGCATTCTCTTCCCACTGCCCTGCCAAAATGCCCAAATTATAGTCTGCAAGGAGCTGGTTTATAGTACCCAGTTGAGTTGGAAGACCCCATTATGATTTTGTTTTACTGAACCCAGTATTTCTTCTCATTTGAAGATAGCTTCTTACTAGTCCTGCACATTTTATTTTCAAGCAGGCGATGGGGAATACAGGATTGTCACAGAATCACCCCAAGACAGATATTTAACAAACTAGACAAGGGAAAGAATCATTACCACCTGAAATCTGGTGGCACATTGACAAGTCCTGAGCAAAGATCAGCACTGTAGCTAACACACAATATGTTTTCAGGTGTGAATAGCATGGTGGTCTGCAATAGAAAGGGTTGATGATCATATTGGGATGCTCTACACAGAAAAAGATTTTTCAGTATCTACAAAAGTTTTAACTAACAGGCACTGAGCAGGAGCTGAAAGCTTCTGTTCTGAAAGCATTTTCTTTGAATGGTATAGAGGAAGTGTACAGCTGAGAATGGAAAGAGTAAATTCCTGTTTTCACTGAGCCTGACAAGCCAGAGACAGAATTTGGGCCTGACAAAGAGCCCAGGCTCCAATTTGAGGCCACTGTTCTTTGCTATATCAACTGATATGACCAAGAATAGTTTTGTTCTATTGTCTTTGTTTGCCTCTCAAACATTTGTAAGCACTATTAGAGTGCCTTTTTACCAGACTAAACAAGCCCAGCTTGTCAGTGTCTCTTCAGAGGATGTGTGCTCTAGGGTCCCAGACTATCTTGGTAGCCCTCCAGCTTTCAGTATATAAAGATTCATTGTCCAAAGTAAAATGAAGTTCCCCTTTGTATCAGTTGTAATAATATAACACTGAAAGAGTTAAAAACAATGCAGATATTCATCACTTGTGTGGAAAATCTGTGCTCTGAAGGTCTGCCCAATTTTTGGTAATTATAACAACTTTTTTTGATGTTAAAAGAATGTAGGCATAGGCCATACATTTCCTTCTAAGACCAAAAGAAACATGTTTTTCTTATGAAGCTTAATGAAAACAGTGTTTTCGGTTGTGCATTCCCGATGGTTGTATAGCTAAAGGAAATTAATTCCTCTTTAACCAGCAACTGGGACTTGGGGGAGACCAGAAACAGTGCTACAAACAACTGCTTTGGGGCAGTCCACACTGGAGTCCTGAAAAGCTCAGGCTGACCACACAAGGCCTCTGAGGTTAATCTTGCTATTGGATGGTTCTGTAAACACTGTCTCGAGTTCTGTTCTTTACATTTTTACACCACTCAAGGCTTCGAGCCAAGACCTTGATAAAAAGAATGATTTGGTTCTTGAAAAGCATTGGCAAAAAGCTGACCCCACAGTCTGTTTCCAATACTACCCAGCGAGGTCTGAAAGAATCAAGACTTCCTGCATGCAGCCTGAGAGCTGCATTTGCACTGAAGGATCAAACCCATTTAGCCTCCATTTAATCTCTCCTTACTGACAGCACTGAATGTTCCTGCACAGGGCGTGTGTTCAGCAATACATGGCCTGCCCACAGCCACTCAACATCCTGCTGTGAGCCCGTGCTCTGCAGCAGCTGCTTACCTACAATGTCTTCATAGGCATTTTCTTCTAAAGTGCTCTTGGATCCAAATTTATGCTGGCTCTCAGTTCCATTTTCGGTCGGGGAGGGAGGGTACAGGGATTGCAGACTTGAGGCATCCTCAAACTCAAAGGATTTTCTAAAGTTTAGAAGAGTAATAATTAGTAACAAGAATGCAAAATTATTCAAACATTTAGATGAGCATTTGCATGTTAAGAAATATAAATAAAATGAACTATAATTTTTAAAATCCCATATCATGCTTTAAGGACTAATTTTTAGCAGACCCTAAATCCTGTGCTCACAGCAGTCTCTGGTATAGCCATCTATGACAATTTTATGAAGTTGGAAGTATTGTTATCCTCATTATGCAGACAGGAAGAAAATAACAAGAAATATGTTCTATTTTTCCAAGTTTACAGAGTAAGTTAGCAGCAATCCTCAGATTAGAAATTACTTTGCTCTTTCCAGAGGCCCCAGAAACATGTGGCACTCTCTCCTAAGGAAAGGCACAGTCTCTGAAAAGCATTCCTGCACTGGTTGCTCTGGGAGATGTAGCCCCCTTGGTTTGACACCACTCACATGTCTTGACCCTTCGGATATGTTCCTGCACAGGCCTCCGTGTACAAATGCCAAAGGCAGACTTGTGTGAAAACCACCCGTGTCCCTTGCACACCCCATGCCAAGCACTGGCAGCAAAGGAAAAAGCATTGAGGAAATTGGTGCTCTGGGGTGCATGAGCAGCTTGGGCTGATGGCTCAGGGGCTGAAGGTTTTGCAG
This sequence comes from Notiomystis cincta, assembly GCA_013398075.1. NCBI lineage: Eukaryota > Metazoa > Chordata > Aves > Passeriformes > Notiomystidae > Notiomystis > Notiomystis cincta. The sequence goes on from VZRX01011939.1 coordinate 152,099, forward strand.
GAAGGTGAGGACCAGCTGGCTCAGATGAACCCATACAATTTGTCTCCCTGCCAGGGTGATTCACCATGTCCCACCCACACCTGCCCCAGTGCTGCTGAGCAGTTCTAGGGGGAGAGGAGCCCAAGTTCTTCCCACTCTCCAGTTCACCCAGCACTTGTTCTCTGGGGCAGTGTCTACACTCAGGCTGGCAGGCCCATGATTTGCAGTGGCAGCAGTACAGGGGCTGACATTCATTGGATTGATTTACTACTGAGGATGAAATGGTGAGAAAAACGGGCTCAGGTCAGAGTATAAATCCTGTGGTGCTGCAAGGCTTGCATGGACTGTGCTGGTGAGCCCCAAACTAGATTAACAATAAATCATTCTGCCATCAACTCCTCTTCTTCTTCCCAGCTGCAGTGAAGCATCTGTTACATTATATCCATGTGGCATGACAGTCTCATGAGACACTCTGGCCCCGAATTGGCTCCAGCACCCCACCAGGTACCACGGTGACATTCACACAGAACACTGCATTCAAAAAGAGCATTTCCTGTTCGTCTGCTGGAGCAGGCTTACAGCTGGGATCAGGCTTAGGAGCCTCCTCTCTCTCTCCTTTCCCTAATCTTCAGAATATCTGGGTCCAAGTTACTCACATCAGGATTGTGGCAGAAACAACCTGTTAGATCCAGACATCTGCTCCTCCACAGCCACTCACAGTTATAAAGGATGCTGACACACTGAAGACATAGCTCTGTATGAAATGAGACTTTCTAAGGTGGTTAAATATCCAGTTCCTGTAGATTTCATGGCACCACTATGATGTGGTGACACTGTGTAGGATGACAGGAATGGCTCTGTGACTGACACTCAGCTGTGGTCCATGTGTCCCAAGCCTATCCTGTGACACTCCTCTCCTGTGCTCTGTGTGTGCCAGAGGATTTCCAACTGCCAGGGAACACCAGCTCACACCACTCTGAAAGGTTAAAGCTACTGCTGGCGCCAGATCCTCTGAATACAGCCTGGCTCTCTGCTAGCAGGCAAACATGAGAGACTTCCTCCATATTACTAGAATGCTGAATTAGCCACCAAAAATTAAACCAGTGCTTTTGACCAAAATATTGGGGAAATAAATACCCTCAGACCATTCTCATGACATTCCAGTGAGTGCAAACACGTGTACATTCAGTCTGAAACACACAGCTACAAGCTGCAGGCACAATGAGTTATGTCTGTTCTCAAAAAAAAGAACAGTTTAGGTACTGAGATTTCAGTAATTGCTATCAACCATATACTGTCATTCTTAGATGACTTGTATGGTCTCAAGTTCTTTGTAAATCTGGGAGTTCCCTTTCTGTAACTGAAGGAAGAACAGTGGCAAAGACAATAAAATTAAGATTTTTACAAAGGATTTCCACCCAGTGTTGAAGTCAGACAGCAAACTTCAGATTTTTGGGAGGTAGATTTGAACTTATTTGGATATGAGTAACAAAAGGTGTCCAGAGAAATCATTAAACTACAGTGGGTAAAGCTGTTACAAATGAATGGATACCTACCTAGTAAAATGTCAAATGATTTGCAAGAATCATCAGATACACATCCTACAATTTATATTCTACCACTTAAATTGATAAAGAATGCTTCTTGGAAGGCTTGTTTCCCCTAGCCCTAACCCAGGCCTGAAGCTCCTTTGCTGAACTGTGCTGTTGTCTAACTCTGCTAAGACAGGAGACTGAATCTACAGAAAATCAGGTACAAGCAGAATTATAACTCTTCTGGAAAGAGGCCTCAAAACTTCATCACAAAAACTCATTGTAATAAAATACTGTGGTTCTTAGATGACTTGCCCATTTTGCAATAAAGGCTATCATTTGCACCAGAACATTTAAATATTATTGTTTATCTTCTGTACCTTGCAAGTGCTGGGCTGAACAAACTGAGGTCAACTTTACTTCACAAATTCTTGCTAAAAACTAGATTTACTTCCTCTGAGATTATCATCAGGACTCAAAGATAAGCACTGCTAATCAGAGCTCGACTTTCCACATCCCCCCAGGCCTTTCTGGGAGAAACAGCATTCCTCAGAACAGCTGTTTGATCTTTCAGAGGCAGGTGTCTCCTAGAGAAAAGGAAAGCTCCTCTTCTCCTCTTCCTGCCTCAGTATAATTCAGGTCAGGCTGTGCTGACAAACTTTTAATAATTGAGCCAACATCATGCAACAGAATCTGAAGTGGTAGTGTGCATCTAAGGTGCTGTTTAGCAGTTCCTTGCACATCTCCTCACTACATATCAAGGGAGGGTATCATACACATACACATACAGGTGAATTGTTAAAAATGCTGCAATTTGAATGCTTAGCAAAAACTATGCCTGCCATTTTCTAAACAAAGAGCAGAATGAGCTTTACCATGTCTAAAACTCAAAAGAAATCATGTGATTTAAACAAGCAAAGCTCCACAAATTGCTGGGGAAATGTAGCCATACACTCTCCCCATCATTAACTTAGGAAGGACATAAAGGACTTTCTGTGATAAAACAGTTTTCTCAGCATTAATCCTCTACAGCTGTTGGTAATAATTTAGGATAATATTCCTAAGGATTGAGTTAAATAATATTACCTACTCTGCATAAAACTGACACAATTGCTATAGTAATGAACTTTGGAAATAGAAAACCTCTGCAGGTACATTTTACAGGAAAAAACCACGATGAGGGATCAACTGCAGTGCCACTACCAGACAATAATGACATTATGGTCCATTAAAAATCACAAATGAGGGCATTTCTGCCAGAATGAACTATTAGCACACCTAACCTAGAGCCTTTTTAGGGGGTCGAGGGATGCAGATTTTAGAACTCCAGAAGAGAAGACATTCAAAGGTATTGTACCAGTGCATTCCATTAGTGCACACCAGCAGAAAAAACACTTGTCTTGCATGCAATTCCTAGCTGTCCTTATGTCAAAAGCACTGCATTAGAGGGAGAATTTAAAACATTGCTGCTGCAAAAATACAACACACTAATTAATTTATTCGGAGAATTGAGCGCATTTCCTTGGCCTTTACCTATTCTGGGATTTTCTGTGAAAGCGCGACTCTTTCTTCTGCCTTCTGGTGACGGGGGGCGCAGGAGTGGACGGGAGGGGAGGAGGAGCAGCAGGTGTGGGAGACGGAGGTAGGCCATTGCTCGGTTTGCTTTTGTGGGATTTGTCTGCCTCGTACTCAAAGGTGCGTTTGGGCTTGGGGACGGGATTCACGGCGCTGTTAGCCGCGCTTTCCAGGAGCACTTTGGGGCCGGCTGAGGTCGCAGTAACCCCCTGCTTTGTTTTCTCAGCCTCAGGAGGTGTTTCCGGTTCACTCCCCAAAGTAACGCTCCCTGCTTTGCTCTCGCTCAGGGTTTCACTCAGTCCCTCCACAGTACTCAGAGTCCCAGACTTTTTCCTCCCTTTGTCAACGCTGTAGCAGCTACTTGGTAACTGGGGGAGGCCTCTGCCTGACTGCTCCTTCAGCGCCTGCTCGATCTTCTGGATTCTGTTGAGCACGGCAGACGACTCTTTCCTCACATGGCTCTTATAGAAAGAGCCAGAAGGAGGTTCGCTCCTGCCTGGTCTCTTTTCAAACCGATGGCAGGAATCCCTGTCCAGCAGTTCCTCCTCCTCTGTTTCCGGATAAGAGCACTCGGAAAATGTTCGGCTCATTCTTCTGAGCCCTTTGAAATCAAACGTCTTGTCGCTGCAGGGAGAGGTCAGCACGCTGGGGCAGCTCTCACTGCCCGACCTCTCCCCAGCATCCCTCTTGTCCACACACACGCTCGCCCTGGGGGACAGCTCCCGGCGGCATTCCCATTCTGTGATCTTCTGCCTGATGTCCAGCGCCTGCGAGCGGACGCTCACCCTGCTGATGGAGAGGGTCCTCAATTTGGTGGCAGTGCCCAAGGACAGAGTGCTCCGGGTGAACGGATGGCTCCCTACTGCTTCCCCATCCTGAGCCTCCTTTGGAGTCTCCTTTTGGTCAGCCTTGAACACGGACAGCCTTTTATCCAAAGCACCCACACTGATGGCTTTGAGGGGGTGGCTCGGGGAGTCGGTGTCCGACGGGCTCGTGGAGGTGCTTCGCAGCGTGGACGTGCGGCTGTTCCAGTCCTTGAGGCACAGCCTGGAGCTGGAGACTTTGGAGAGCCCGGTAGAGCGGGAAGAGTCCTCGCTGTCACTGAGGGGGTAGGCAGGGCTTCTTCGCGGGGACAGCAGGGGCGGCGGAGTGGCTGACTGGCACCTGGAAACAGAAACAAATAAAAAATCAAGGCCCCGGGGAAACTGGAGTTATTTGCCAAATTCCTGCTGGCTGCAGATCTCCACACTGCAAGATCACCCCAAAGCAGCATTAAGACACCAGTGACCGCTGAGCCACACAGGCGGGGGGGATGGGAGGTGGCAGCATTTAACCGGTGTCAGTGATGGGCCATGAGCAGGACACTTGGCACACCCAAAACAAGTTCACCTCTGTTTGACCCCCACCTCTTTCAAGTTTCCTGAACTTAAAGCCAGCTGAGATTCTCATAGCAAACCGCTGCCTTGAAAGCATCTACCCGCAGATGGGTAGACCCGGTTTGTCTTTGGCCTGATGCTGGGACCAACAGATCAAATCCCCCTTATCAAACAGAAGTAATTTCTTATCAAAGGAATATCACACAAGGGGAAAACACATGAATCTGCCCACACTCTGTGTTGAAGAATATAAACTACATAGAAAGATCTCAGTGTTACCTTGGAAAAAGCCCTTGGAACAAATTCTAGCCATGGTTTGCAAAATCAGCTATTGTTTCTGGGGGTTTTTACATTGTTGCAAGGACTTTTAAGAACAAAAAAACACAAGGAAGCTAAATAACACATTAATCATTTGGCTCATCAGTGATGAGCCAGCAGTAAAGAAACTAAGCCAGAACTGTGTCAAAAAAGGGGACCTGCTGCCCCACCAAAATCCATACATAAAAATCATAGCAGAAATAATCACGACTCCTTTAACATTAACTCCTTTCTGTTCCAAAAAGTACAGGAAAAAGAGGAAAGATCCATAAGTAATGCCTTGCATATGCAATTAAGTTTATGCTGTGTGAGGACTGTGGACAACAAGCTGTTTTTTATCAACTGTCCTACACACAGACAAGATCCAAATGAAAGAACTGCTTGACCAGAAGAAATCAAGGGAGCAAATGTCTGCACTATAGCAAAGGGAGAAGAGATTCAGAAGATCTCTGCTGCTATATTGTTTTCTTTCCAACAGCTAGCCAATACCTACAGCAGAAGTGCCAATTTCTGTGCATTAATCCAAAAAATCCAGAGCACTGGGGTGATTTCTGAAAAATTTACTTTGACACGGGAAATATTTTCTTGTCCTTCAAACAGAACCCCAAACCAAGTTATCAGATTTCATCCCAGTTTCCTACAGTGGATACTTCACAATCAAAGCTCAAAAAATATCACAAAAGAGAATAGTTCTGGTCAAAAAAAAAATATACAAAAATCAAGTTATCACGAAAGGGAGCCTTTTTGCCTGAGACAAGCAAGTCTATTTGTCACAGAAGTTACACTGCTTGGTGACTTTTGTTTCTTTATTGTTTTGAAAGACAAACATGCCTGTAGGAAAAGAGATGTCATGTCAAAGCTGATGGCAAATTCTCCAACAGCTGCCTAAAACTTCCTTATTTTAGGACAGAAAGGATGCATGCCAGAATATGCTCTTTGCATCCTAGAAGTTGGATTTCCTGCCATTCTATGCAGCTGTAGACATGTGTCTTAAGAGATCTCAGAAGATCAAAAGCAGGTGACAGATGATGAGTGGTTTTGGCTGGCTGTTACAGCACAGTTTGTAGTGGATTACCTGGAATTACCTTGGCCGACATACCTTTACAGTGCCTGAGGATGAAACCTAAATCAGCCTCCTCAGGCTTGGTGGGGCACCCTAATTCTTCATTATTTTTGCCTGTCTCATCCCAATTTCTTCAGGCTAATACCACAAAGCCAAATTTTTATATTAATGCTGCCTTAGCTTAGATTTGAGATCAGGTTCTCCTAATTCTTTCATGCCATCCAGCCTGTCCCAGAGGTGCACTGACATTTCTCTGAAGGAAACAGGCATCACCAAGTGGAAGTGTATTTTACCTCTAAAGACTACAGCCTCCACTACAGCCTGAGCAGCTGCATGTTGGCTAAATCCACTGTCAGCATTCAGCTCCAGGACAGGGACAGAAGAGGCCACGTGGAATGCTTTAGCATCTTACAACTTGCTTATTAGAATCTGATCTGTACTGGCAATAGCAAGAATAAAATATAAAATGACAGGGATAAGGTCAGTGAAATGGGACAGCAGAGGTGAAGGACATGCTGACAATCAGAGAATCATAGAATCCTCTCTCTGCACAGAAGGTACCATAGGCATAGTCCTTTATCTCCTTGTACTCTAAGAAATATCTTTTCAGCTATTTTCACTGTCAGGAAAAGGTTTGGTGATTCATCAGAGAAGAGGGAAAAGGGGAAAATTATGGTTTGCATAATCTGAAGAAGTTGCAAAACATTTCTTCTTAAGAGGTATGAGCCATTCTTTTAAACCCCAGGTTCCCAGTAAGGTAACTGCAATTAAGGCTACATCTTGAAACCCCCAAATTCAGTTACAAAACTCCTACTCATTTCCACTGTGCAAGAGCAGGGCTGCAGAGCCACAAGCCTTCTGGAGGAGTTTGTCCTCAAGGACTTGGGTTACATCAGTTAATAAATAGATTTTTGTTTTACACTGCATTACACTCTAAGTTTAAGCAATTCAGAGAGAGTCTATAGGACTCATTCAGCAACAAAGGGGAACAGAGTTTTGTCCTGATGGTTTCAGCATCTAAAGGATGCTGGTAAGTAACAGAATGAAAGAAAAAAAAAAATCAAGTCCAAAAGCTGATCGGTGGATAATGAAATTGTTCTTCCCCAAGAAACCTACTTCCAATAGAAGAATATTGAAGGCACAGTAGTTCCACAGACTTTAAAACCAGTATTACAGACAGAGATTAATAGCTAAGAAACTTGCAACCTTCCACAAAAACATTGTAAAGCAAAATGCTTTTATTGAAGTTTTCTATGTACAGAATGATACAGTGCAGAACCTTACAATGCATATCATTACATAAACTTTCCAAATATCATGTATGAACAGCATAAACAGAGATTATGGAATCAAAGTTTAGTTTTCTTAGCCAGTTCCCTTGACCAACACCTTGTGGGCAAGGATATTTCTTTGAGGATACCAGCATTTCACAAAGGACACTGTAACAAGTTGCTCTGATTCCCTCAGGGCATCCTTCCAGCTTGCAGCCTTAGATGTGCAGTTCCCAAACCCCTGGCAGCTGTGCACTGCAGTCTCAAAGGCTGCCAAGCAGCCCACAATGTCCTCTAAGCAAGTCACAGATCCTGGAACACCTTTCTGCTGGGGCTCACTGCTGTTCACCAAGGAGAGCAGACAGAATCCAAGAATCCAAGAGGTGCTTTCCAGCTCTCCAGACCATGCTCAGCTTTGCTGTTGGGATGTGTTCCTTAAGAAATCAGCAGTTAACCACAGTAGAAGGTAACTGATAATATCAGTCATGCTCCGTGGGATTTTGAACTGTAGATACAACTGATCTTCACATTCTGATTTAGTCTCTTCAGTTTCTCTTTTATTCACCCAAACATAGAAAGAACTTGTAATTTACAAAAACTAATTCTTGAGGGATGCTGCTCTCGAATATTCATATATTCTATTGTTTTCTCTAGTAAAGGCATCTCCTTTCACCAGGTCCAGTGGATAACAGTGGAGCTGTATCTCAGCTGCACCAAGAAGAGAACAGAAGCACTTGCTTTGAGATAATTTGCGACCTACTTGTCACAAGGCAAAAGATGATAAAAATGAGTTCCTGCCTCTTAGCAAGGCTGACTTGTACTAAAAATCTGTGGGGATGGAAAAGGGCTGGTTCTCAGTGCCAAAAGTGCCTGAGTTCTCACCCTCTATCTGACTCAAAAGTCAAAAAGTCTCCAATTTTGGACAAGACACGAATCTTCTTCCTGCAAAATGTGGCTGCTAACATTTGTCTGTTTGTAAAAAAGGAGGAATTTAATTCCTGGAAACCACTCTGAAAGTGGGCAATACAAAGTTAGTGTTAAAAACAGGGGGCCTGGCCTTTTGATCCAGTTGAGCAGAAGCAGAGCTCCTTCTGCTTCCAATGCCAAACATCAACTCCAGAAAAGAGGAGAAATGGGTGCAGAAAATTCCCACAATTTCATAAGTAGCTTCCAACAACAGGAGGCAGAAAGAAGGATGGCTCAGAAGCTGCTTTTGTGTCTTTTGGAAATCAGAGTTTGGATAATCAGAATGTGCATTTATTGAGGCATGTGCATCCAAGATCCACACACTTCATAGTACACTAAGAAAAATCTTAGGTTGCATTTCAGATCAGGCATTAGCAGGAACTAGAGGGTGCTTAAGTGACTTGCCTTGAAAGAGTTACAGGACTCCCAGCTCTCACTGCCCTGCTCTGACCCCTGAGCTAAGCAGCTCAGACTATGCAGCACTGCTTTAGCTTTCCTGAAGTGTCAGGAGTGACCCCACAGCTCCTCCTGTCCTGAGAAAAGGCAAGCTGGAAGAAGCCACTCAGCAATTTTTCAGCTTTGCAAATCCCATATGCTCTTCTTTAACCAACATGTATCCAATAGTAAGACAGATTGTGGCTCTCTGATCCAGGGAATTTCCCACTTCAACATGCTTGTGCATGGGAGTCCATTTACTGGAAGAAGAACAAGGAACATGCTGACAAAAAGGTACTGGGTTTTACAGTCTCCTGTTGATGAGATCACATCATTTCCCAATGACACTGATGTTGGGTGAGCTCATGCAAAGACTCCCAGCACTGGTTTTACTCTTCAGGACTTCCTCCCCACTTTTGTTAGGAAAAATGTTGCTTTCTTAGTATTTTATTTAGGGCTTTTTTTCCTCATCCCTAGTTCTTCTCAGGGCATTGTGCCATTTCATCAGGACAACCTAACCTGTTTCAGGATAACAATAACATCAGAATCAGCTGTGACCATAAGATCATGAGTTTGGGAATGAGTAGATTTGGCCTGCCACACCGCACTAGAGACTTCTTGTTGCTCTAGCCAATGTTTAAGAAGATCTGAAACAAAAGCAACAGAAATTTCTCCTCGCAAGGGCAGCAAAACTCATGTTTAATAGACACACTGAAGCTGCCCTGATAGGTAAATGAGGATGTAACTTTGACATTCTCTGGCAATTTGTAAGAGATAATGCTAAGAAATATTCAGCTACCAACTGCCAGGCATTCTGAATGCACATGCTGGAATCCATCCTTGGCAGAGCAAGGCAAAGCGAGAGGGAAGCACACCCTGCTCACCTGCTGACTGGAACCATTCACCATGCCATGCCCATTTTGATGTACTGCTGCTGAGAACAGAGGTAATGGCTCACTATGATACTCATTCATACCAAACTTCCCCTTAATTTGACAGAGCAGGCAGAGGAGAGAAAACATGTAGAGACCAAGAGAAGCTCAAATTAGAACTGGTGTTTATGTCCCATTCCTTCTGTGAGCCGGGCAGAACAAGCACTTTTGCAGAGGTTCAGTACCCACAGCTCCTTGCAACAAGTACAGTTTCACACCCCCCAGGGGCAGTGCTGCCAGGAAATCACAGAGCAAACAAACAGAGCACATAAACTCTTCTGCCTTTGTCAGACATTCCTGGGAGAGCTCCCAGTACTAATCAATACTTTTGCACAAACAAAAACTGAACACACCACTGCAGTACAGCAATCTCCCAGGCCTCTTCAGGTGCAAAAAGGCAGAGTAATTCAAAGCAGACCAAAATACCTTAAGGACTTTGGCAGAAGCAATGATGAGGGACACTCCTCCAAAGATTCCCTCTTCCTCTCTCTACACAAGAGCTAGTAATAGATTTCCTCTATGCTTTCCTTCAAAGGACGGTGAGAAGTCCACTTTTAGCTGTCAAACAGCAGCAGTCAGTGGTGTGATTGCACTTTGAGATGAGTTATGGAATGAGTCATTTCACAGACCAGCACAGACTCAGCATTATTTGCTCGTGCCAATGTGCCATTTCCTCTCCTTTCCTCACCCCTAGCTACATCCTCACCGGAGGGGACGCACAGGCAGTGACAGTGACTGCTGCAGAGACTCAGCCAGGCATTGCTGTAAGCAGGGGACAAATGCAGGGAGTCAGGCTGGTCTAACTGGATCACCAGGTACTCAGCAGGAGGGTAAAATGTACAGCCATCCCCAGAATAGGTGATCTGAAATGTCTGTGCTGCTTAGTTGAGGTGGCCCACCAGGATGTATTGATGATCCTTTGAGTTCTGACTTTTTCTTTTCAAGTATAAATTATCACCTAGGTTTGGACAACTGCCTTGTGTGCTTCATCAAAGAATAGAAATTGAATCTTTCAGTGTACTAATTGTTCCAGGAGCAGAAAAGGACTTTAAAATCTATGTTGTTGTTACTCCTCGTAACTAGGGATTATGGAAACATTAAGACCAGACAAAAGGGACCTCCTGCACTACTGAATTTAAATCCACTCTCATTTGTCAGTAAACCTTTCTATTATAATATATTCTGCACTCTCACAGCACATAGCATTTTAATTTTCTACATAATTCAAGCAGATAATTACAGATTGTATTTAATTACCTTAAATCTAAATAAGAGTTGATGGTGAATAAAGGAGGTGAACTTTTCACCCTCAAATGCTGGGCACACACTAGTGAGGTGATTTTTGAGCTGATTCAACTCAAGTGAATGCAGCAAGTGGTGCAACTTGTCATATCTTGCCTCTCTCTTGGAAAGGAAAGTGATGTATGTGGTAGTAGAATAAACCCACTTGCACCAGACTCTTTATGATTTTTGAGCTCTCACCAGGAGTCTGGCTAAAAATCCCTGAATATTTGCATTCCAGATAACATCCCCCTGTTATTGCTGACTTTGGGATTGTGACAAAAACAAGACAAAAACTCGTACTTTCTAAACTGAACAGTGAGTCTTCATTATAAGATTGTTTGAAATAGGCTCACTCTCATGAACATGTGCTGGGATGGAAAAGTCCCAGCATTAAGAGAGAATGAGGCAATAAAATCAAAGTGGACAACAAATCACAAAATGTTTAAAGATAGAACAAAAATAGAAATGCCAATTACTTTTCTGTTTGTACTTCTGAATTTTTCTTCCCCAAGGAATTATGATACTTTCCATTTAAATAAAAACCGAGACCATATCAGAACTAGCTGCAAAATGATAGGACTGTGAAACAAACCAAAAAAAAGATCAAGCCCTGAGTGTGGTTTTTAAAAGCTCCAGTGTCTGTTTTCCCAAGATGTACTGAGTCAATGATAACAATTGTGGGGTGGATTTGCAGGGGTGCTGTGGTGAATTCCTGTGTTTAACACCCTCCAGAGCTCTGGGCCTTTGCAGATGAAGAGAAGTACACACAGTCACAGCCGACTGCAGCTCAACTATGTTTTTATGGCTCAGAAGCAAAAAGGTCTGATTTGCACAAGGGAAATGCAGGAGTCATCCTGCCAAACTAAATTACATGAAGTGGCAACTATGCTCTACCACTGTACAAAAAACAGGGCAAAGAAATCACAGTTGATGAGTCAGATCCTAAATACTTGAATTAGCCTGGATCTGTAAAGCCAAGACAGCAAGACAAATCTGACCGTGAGGAACGACTGTAAAATAAAATGCCATCAATCAGCATGCACTAGGTGTCTTTGCCAAGTGAGGGGGAAGAAGATAACAGGAAATTGTGAAATTATCTGGACTGAGAGGGTTAGATTCCCTGCCACTCCAGATTTATGGCAGCCTTCTGCTCTGTTACAAGGCAAGGGCAGGATGATCTTTAAACAATTACCCATTTAAGCCTTTTTCACCTCCTCTGTTCAGACACAAAAACCAACCCAAGCCAAAGAATACCAACGAGCCTGGGCTGCACTTTCCATCACAGGGATCAGAAGCTGACTGTGAAAAAAATCAAAAAGCAGGAACTGAAGTATCAGAGTAAGCCATTCTCTTTTTTCCACCAAAGTACCCTGCCCTAGTTTCATGGGACCATCTCTCATTTTCTCCTCAAAAAATACAATGCGAAGTTGAAAAAGGGAAGCCTTCCTTGGAGTTAACTCTTTTCCCATAATATGTTCTGAATAATAATTTATGCACTAGATATTTCCACTGTTACAGCTCCACTATTGTTATTGTTCTGGAATTGGCTCAGAAATCACCTGATTTCTTAAGATCTTGGAAGTTTTGCTGGAGAGAGAGTGGCAACACAGCAAGTGATGGCATTCACTTAAGCCAGGCAGAAAGCACAAACCTTCATTTTTCTATTTAAGAACTGCCAGTCCTTGAAACTTGTTCTTTAGCAGCATGTCTGAACATGCTGACTGTTCAAAATCCCAGTGCACACAGAGGCTTCTCAGCTTTGCTTTTTCAAAGTACAGGTGATTTTTCAATGTGCTTGCTCATCTATCCTGGAATATCAAAGCAACAAACTCTGTGGAACTAATTCTGACAAAGCTTTCCAAGTTTTCTATGCTCACACACACACAATTTGGGAAGCGTTAAAAATCATTTTTATGAATTGTGATGCTTAGTTTTCAAGATATCTGAGGGCATTTTGGGTTTGGCAACCTCCAAATCTGGAATTCTGATTTGGAAAAGCTGTAAAATAGGCTTATCCCTCTTCTGCCCTGACAAGTCAGAAAACCTTACAAGGTCACTGTATACTTTACTGAAACACTCTATACCTACAGAGAAAAGAACTGAACAGGAAGTCAAAAAGTCCTAAATCCTGGGTGCACACTAATCCAGAATACAGACGAGTCTGCTTTCCCTGCTTCACATATAAATCAACTTCTAGGTCATGCAAAAACTCATCAAATAGACTCCAGTATAACTGTCTAACAGGGACGGAAAAAGAATAAGAATTCAGGACTCTCATCTTTTACAAACTTCCTTCATCTCATCCACTCAGAGAAGCTTGTTTCAGAATAAATATAAAATATTTTATTGGCCCTTCCTACCAGTATCTGCATTTTTCTTCCAGTCCCACCAGCTTAGCTGTGGTCCCCAAAGTGCTACCAGTGTCCAGTGAGATCTTTCTGTAGAGGTTTCCTTTATCCAGTTTTGCAAATTAGTTTATTTATTTCTCACAGTGAGAAAGCATCCTAGAAGAGCAGGTTATAAAACTGAAAGCCACTATCCACCTGTCTGCTATGAAACAGGCATTCTCAATTTCTTCCCTCATTTCGGCTACCAATATCACAATCCATCAAGTCTGGGGCCTGATACATCTAGAGAAAATAAAATATGTCACACAGGATAATACCAAAGTGATTGGAAAGATCTGAGAATACCTGTGCTGCTTCTGTAGTTACTGAACTGCAGAGGAAATAAAGAGCAAAACAAAATAAAATAAAATTTAAAATATCAGCAGAACAGAATCTCCTGCACTATCTCTGTGAATCCAGAACAACCTCAACATGTCCCTTCCTATACACAGTCTATCAGAGGCAGCCTGTCTCACTGCCATGCACACGGAGCTCATGCACTGGGAAGGTAGGTCACAAGTCATATGGACCATCTGAGGCAGGGGGAAAGATTCTGATCTCAAACTTTGCCCAGTGAGTGCTCAGGCCTCTGAGAGGCTGACACCTCTGAACAGTAGATGGGTGTTGTCACGACAACTGTAGCAACTCAGTTCAACTTGCTGCAACCTTTCTTCTCTAAGCAAAAAACTGAAGCACTGGCATAAAACCAGCACAGTGCATACTAGGAAAACCTATCTGTTCTCTGAAGGACACTTTTTGTGCATGTTTCTGTAATATGGATAAAGCAGTCTGACAGCTTTTTGTTTGTTACTGCATTACTCTTAAAATGACATAGCTAGAGAAATGTGCCCTTGTTCTTCATCTTTAACTTCATTTTATAAGTTTTGCCCTCTCTTTGTTTCATCCCTTAGGAGGGTGGATTTCCACCTGCCTCAATCACCAAAGATCTGTGTGTCTCAAACTTGGACTACTTTTCAAAAAAAATGAATGGTACTACTATCCTCTGTGAACTTTCCAGTCACTTGTTTATGCAATTGTACCCCAAAAGTTGTCTGTCTCTCACGCATACACTCATATTCATTGCAACCTTTGAGAATAGGCAAAACAGTTTTCCTACCAAAAGTTACACTTTTTTTTCTTTTCTAAGAAGTAGCCCAACATTCATAACAGACTCTGGACAGGAGCCAGTAGTATTATCTCTCACATATATGCAATATCTCTCTTTTACGTAAACAACTGAAAGAAAGAAATGAGATGCATGATTTTTTTTTTTTTTTGGCACCTGAAAAAGTAGAAAGGCGAGGGAGCAGTTGATAAGCAAAAGATGACTCTTAGAGGTGCCAAAGCAAGGAGGAGAGAAGGAAGCCTGTTAATTGAGTATACAATACATCTCATCTTTGGAGATTGCATCCTATATCTGAGAAAGGAAAGATTTCAAAGTTTATACCCCTGGCCTCTCTTATCATAATTTTCTTTAGTGGCTCTGACCTTATGGAATGCAAAATGACTTCCAGCTATGATAACAAACATGACCTTTGGTACACTTTCCAGTGTGCATAGATGTGGCTGGATGCCAGGTGCCCACCAAAGCTGCTCTGCCACTCCCCATCCTGATCTGGACAGGGGACAGAAAATACAACAAAAAGCTCACGTGTTGAGATAAGGACAGGAAGAGATTCCTTACCAATTACCATCACATCGTTTGAGGGAAAAAATAATTAATTTTCAGTCAAATCTGAGTAGGATCATCAGAAATAAACCCAAATCTTAAAAACACCTCTCCTCCACCTCTCCCCCTTCTTTCTGAGCTCAACATTACTCCCAATTTTCTCTACCTCTTTTCCCGCAGCAGCCCAGCGCGATGGGGAACAGGGGCTGTGGTCGGTTCATTACACGGGGCTTCTGCAGCTCCTTCCTCCTCACGGAGAGGACTCCTCACACTCTTCCTCTGCTCCGGAATGGGGTCTCTGCCACTGGAGATGGTCACACTCTTCTTCTGTTCCAGAATGGGGTCTCTGCCACTAGAGACAGTCACACTCTTCCCCTGCTCTGGAATGGGGTCTCTGCCACTAGAGACAGTCACACTCTTCCCCTGCTCTGGAATGGGGTCTCTGCCACTGGAGACAGTCACACTCTTCCCCTGCTCTGGAATGGGGTCTCTGCCACTGGAGACAGTCACACTCTTCCCCTGCTCTGGAATGGGGTCTCTGCCACTGGAGACAGTCACACTCTTCCCCTGCTCTGGAATGGGGTCTCTGCCACTGGAGACAGTCACACTCTTCCCCTGCTCTGGAATGGGGTCTCTGCCACTGGAGACAGTCACACTCTTCCCCTGCTCTGGAATGGGGTCTCTGCCACTGGAGACAGTCACACTCTTCCCCTGCTCTGGAATGGGGTCTCTGCCACTGGAGACAGTCACACTCTTCCCCTGCTCTGGAATGGGGTCTCTGCCACTGGAGACAGTCACACTCTTCCCCTGCTCTGGAATGGGGTCTCTGCCACTGGAGACAGTCACACTCTTCCCCTGCTCTGGAATGGGGTCTCTGCCACTGGAGACAGTCACACTCTTCCCCTGCTCTGGAATGGGGTCTCTGCCACTGGAGACAGTCACACTCTTCCCCTGCTCTGGAATGGGGTCTCTGCCACTGGAGACAGTCACACTCTTCCCCTGCTCCGGAATGGGGTCTCTGCCACTGGAGACAGTCACACTCTTCCCCTGCTCTGGAATGGAATCATTTCCACTGGAGACTGTTACTCTCTCCCCCTGCTCCGGAACGGGGTTGCTCCCACTGGAGACAGTCATACTCTCTCCTTGCTCTGGAATGGGGTTGCTCCCACTGGAGACAGTCACACTCTTCCCCTGCTCTGGAATGAAATCATTTCCACTGGAGACTGTTACTCTCTCCCCCTGCTCCAGAATGGAGTCTCTCCCATTGGAGACAGTTATTACATTCTCCCTCTGTTCTGGAATGGAGTCTCTCCCACTGGAGGCAGTTACTACGCTCTCCCTCTGCTCCACAATGGGGTCACTCCCACTGGAGACATCCACACTTTTCCCCTGCTCCAGCATGGGATCTCTCTCACTGGAGACAGGCACACTTTCCCCCTGCTCCAGAATGGAGTTGCTCCCACTGGAGACAGGCACACTTCTCCCCTGCTCCGGCATGGGGTCTCTCCCACTGGAGACAGGCACACTCCTCCCCTGCTCCGGCATGNCCCCTGCTCCAGAATGGAGCTGCTCCCACTGGAGACAGTTACTACACTCTCCCTCTGCTCCACAATGGGGTCACTCCCACTGGAGACATCCACACTTTTCCCCTGCTCCAGCATGGGATCTCTCTCACTGGAGACAGGCACACTTTCCCCCTGCTCCAGAATGGAGTTGCTCCCACTGGAGACAGGCACACTTCTCCCCTGCTCCGGCATGGGGTCTCTCCCACTGGAGACAGGCACACTCCTCCCCTGCTCCGGCATGGGGTCTCTCCCACTGGAGACAGGCACACTCCTCCCCTGCTCCGGCGTGGGGTCTCTCCCACTGGAGACAGGCACACTCCTCCCCTGCTCCGGCATGGGGTCTCTCCCACTGGAGACAGGCACACTCCTCCCCTGCTCCGGCATGGGGTCTCTCCCACTGGAGACAGGCACCCTCCTCCCCTGCTCCGGCATGGGGTCTCTCCCATGGGAGATAGTTACAGTCTTCCTTTGCTCCGGCATGTGGTGTCTCCCACGGGAGACAGTTCTCCAAAAACTTCTCCAAGGTGGGGCCTTCCCATGGCTGTAGCTCTTCATTAACCACTCCAGGTGAGTCCCTTCCACAGGGTGCAGTCCTTCAGGAACAGGCTGTTTCCAGTGTGGGTCCGCCCCGAGATCACTGGTCCTGCCAGCAGTCCTGCTCCAGTGTGAGCTCCTCTTTCCACGGGTCCACAGGTCCTGCCAGGAGCCTGCTCCAGCACGGGCTTCCCATGGGGTCACAGTCTCCTTCAGGCATCCAGCTGCTCTGGCATGGGGTCCTCCACAGGCTGCAGGGGGATCTCTGCATCCCCGTGGGCCTCCATGGGCTGCAGGGGCACAGCTGCCTCACCATGGGCTGCACCGCGGGCTGCAGGGGAATCTCAGCTCCAGTGCCTGGAGCACCTCCTCCCCCTTCTCCACTGACCTTGGTGCCTGCAGGGCTGTTCCTTTCACATATTCTCACTCCTCTCCTCTCTGGCTGCAAATGCTCCCGCACAGCAACTTTTTTCACTTCTTAAAACGTCATCCCAGAGGCACTGCCATTGTCGCTGATGGGCTCAGCCTTGGCCAATACAATGGATTTCTACAGACTAAGAAATTATATATTTGACTTGATTTTACGAGGGAATTTCTTTCCATTCAATTCTTTTAAAAATCCATAACCAAACGTTTGATTTTCTTCTAGTTTATGTCAGCACAAAGCAAGTGTTTTTAAAGAGAAGTTGCTAAAGACACAAACTGATGCAAAAGTGAGTGCAGGAAGATTTAAGGCATTAACCTGGTGCAAATGCACACTTATGAAAAACAAAGTTTCAGTTTAAGTAGCATTTCCACCGAAAATTAAGTTAGGTAACTACATCTGACTGGTTACAGTATGCTTTATTCTTTTAGCTAAACAAGCCAGGAAAATGGGGAAATGTATTGGGCATACCCACAACTGAGCGTCATATGAAAAAAATGGCCAGCCAAAACTTGTTGGGGTTTTTCCTTAGTTGAACAGAGCTTTGAAAAAACTCTTTGATCTATTTATTCCCCAATCTGTTGGCATCTGCACATAAACTGAAAAAGAAAAAAAAAAAGGAGGGGAAAAAGCAATAGAAAAAAAGCCAAGCTGTGACTTGCAGTGCTTGTTGCTATCAGACTTATTTACCTAAGAGTCCAGACAAGGCCAAATTTAACTTGACCGAGGGCCACATCTGGCCCAAACTCAGTTTCACTGCAGATTAACAGAAGAACAATCAGCCAGTGCTGGAGCCCTGTGCACACCAATATTCAGAAACATGATCTAAAGGAAACTTTCCAAAAGATTCAGACATTGGCTTCTCTCTGCCTTTGGCTGCCTGTAACTGTCAACAGGATCAGAGTTAGGTCAGGGAAAGGCACTCCCCACGACTTTGTTCACCGTGATCAAGGGTAATTTAAACGTGTCCATTACTCATCCAGTTGAAATGAGACTCCCAGACGAGATTTCAGCACCACACCTACAAGAGCAGTGGGATCTCAAGCCTAAATTTGGAATCAGGATAATATCTGGGGGATTTATATATCCTTTATAAATATTTCATTCTCACAAGACCTTGCCTTCTTATAAAACTGTGGATTTAGTTTTACACTAGGTTCTGTAAGGAGTTGGCCAATACGTATTAACATTTCACTTCACTTTTTACTTCTTATGAGAGAATTTGTACATAGCATAACCCTAAGGATAGAAGTGTTTTGTGGCCATTGACATGCAACAGAAATGCTGCACAGTAAACTGAAAGTTTTACTTAATTTGGGGCAACTAAATTTTAACTTAGAGCAACTAAAAGCAGGAAGACATTTGTCCTGTCAAATATACTTTCCTTCCAGGACAAAAGTAAGCATTATGTCCCTACAGGAAGCTACATAGGTAGCACCAGGCAAAGCATCCAGAAAATGAAAATGTTATGGTGCAAGTGAGGCAGTACCAACATGTGTGTATACAGCAGCAAGATAAACCAACAGGCAACATTTATAAGCTCATCAGCCCCTAAAATATTTGCACCCTGCAGAATACAAGACTAACAAACTCCTTCCAGTAACCCATGGGGTCTCAAATAATGAATATTTGAACCAGTAAATTGAATTCCAGATTCTGATCCTAAGTTACAATCCTCAGAACCTCACAGAATTTCACCCATAACACTGTTTTTTTCCTGAAAAGCAGAAACCTGTGATTTATGCTATTTATTCAATGGGAAAAAAAAAAAAACCACAAGCTGTCTCATAGTCCAGCAAGTACATTTCATAGAAAGCACATTAAAAAAAAGATACCACAAAAACCCAAAACCTGAAACCAGGCATCAAAACCAATAGCACAAAAAAGTGTGCCAGCAGCACCTCATTTAATACTGTGTTTCATCTCAGCAGTTAGAAAAGTACAGTCACTGTAAGGCATATTCAGCTAAAGTATAAACAACTCTCTCTCTAATGGACAAACACATTCTATACAATAAAAACAAATTCAGCTTAGCATGGGTGTGAATACTGCTACATAATTTAAAAATTGTCTTTAAGAATTAAAGTAGAAAAAATGGAATCTCATCAAATAGACAAGAAGTAGGCATTTAACCTTAGAGAGATGAGGTTCTGCCTGGGAGCGAGAGATAGAGGGGGCCAGGAAAGAGAAGGGCTGTAAAAATTAGTTTCTGTCCCACAAAGTCACTTGTCCTACACCAGAACTGCAAACTCTGGAAATAAAAGCTACTCCTATAGGTACCTTCAGTAAGCAGAAGGCTGATGTCGAGTTCCTGCCTCTGAGGAGACAGTTCATCTCCTGCAAAACTGGCTATGGCAAAGGACACTCAGGAATTCGGCGCTGTGGCACTTCATGCTCTTCCCTTCTGCTGTATTTAGTTTCCTCCTCTCACGCCTCTGACAAGCACACAACTGCCCACCACTGCGATCGCTTCAGCCTGCCCAGACTTACTCAGAAACTCTTCCCTCCTGGAAAGGTGCAGAGCAGAGATGTAGGAATTCTCAGTCCGGCGTGCTTTGCCGTAGCCTCCGTGCTCCCCTGAATGCTGCCTGCTTCACTTGTCAAGCAGCAAATGACACACTGAGAGGGTTTGTCAAACCTCTGTCCCTTTGTGTGCTTAAGGGGAGGAAACTGCCATTAATGTTTAACAAAACAGGAGCAAAGCCTTTTTGTGCAACCTCACATGTTGGCTTTGAAGGGACCGGTGTGTGAGAAATTGTGTGCTCCTGGTAGCCCACAAAACTTGAGGTTTTATTTTAAAGTTACAGGAAGCAACAGTTTACAATTCATTCCTGAAGCTCTGAAGTGAGGCAGTCCAGCTGCCTGATGCTAAAGAAACCATAGAAGCTGCAAACCACACAAACACATAGACATAGCAAACCGGCCGGGCTCGGCCCCTATCTAGAAGCCCACATGGCTGACAGCACTGTTTGACAGGAAAGGGAGAGATTAAAAATCCACATTCAAACACTTTCAGCTCTCTGCCAACAAATGGCCACAGGCTATCTGCCATCTCCCGTTTGCCTGTGTTGACATAAAGTGGCTTCCCAGCTCAGCAGCAAATCGAGGGGGCAGAGGGCTCGTGTGAGAGCAGTCTCATTCCTGGGCACTGTTCTGTTGTCTGGACTGACAGGACCTCCTTTGGCCCCAGCTGCCTCCCGCGGTGCCATCCCACTGCACAATAAAAGAGGTGAGTCAGCTGGAGACACCCACGCTGTGACAGCAGGGGGATTAGCCAGCACTACCCACACCTGAGCATCACCAGCACTGCCCCATGCCAGGCACAGGAGTCCCCTGCAGCACAGCCCTCCTGCCTGCCAGCATTAGCTGCAAAAAGGACCACCTGAGGCCTTGCTGGCTTTGAAACCAAAGCATTTCTGTGCTACTGCCACTGCAACGAGTTCTGTTTTCACAGCTCAAATTGTTATGCTGTTACCTGGGGAAAGCTTGCTTTTGGGAAATTGTGATGCACAACAGGCTTATCCTGGGAATCCAAGATTAAAAATCCCATTTCCATCTATTAGCTGCTGTTAACTGTTTGTCAAAGGTGTACTTGCTGTACAGCCACAGCATTGTGGATCACCTATGCTGAAGTCATCCTGCTTTACAGACCTAACATTTTCTTTCCATAGGTAAGGACAGAAGAAATGAAATAATACTTTTCATTTACTTCAGTAATTTTCTACAGCTTCCTCACAATAAAATACTAACACACATTGGCATTAAAGATCATCATTAATATGATAATCATAAAATATTTCCTTTATAAAAAAACAGTGCTTTAACAAAGAGCTTTGGGAGCAACATATGGACACTCTGGGCAAAATTTCCATATCTGGAAAATAGCAAACTTGCAAGATATTTAGGTTCATAAAAAAAAGCAGTCAGGCTGTCACGAGAACTGACATTCACATTGACTACAATAGAATGTTATGGATTGACTCAATAAATCAATTTTTAAAGTGCTATTTAGTTATTAGGAACATCATATTTATTAGGAACATCATATCTGTTAGAACTGTTACATTTAGTTGTGTTTTCAGCACTGAAGCCCATCCTACCAGATGCCTGCACATTGCTGCCTGTTGTTCAACAGCTCCAGGGTTCCCTGGTGCCAAGGGAATGTGACACAGTCCCTTGTGGCACACTGCCAGTTCTGTACACAGGACCTGGCCAGAATGGAAATAACCTCAGAGTGCATGATGGGAACTGTGACCAAAGTTTTGAAAAAGTCTATAGGAACTATAGGCATTTTTATACATGTATATTGTAATAATATGGATGCTATCTGTGTGTTTCCATTAGCCCCTATTTTCCTGCTTGCAAAAAAATGCTTACAGTTTATTTTGCTTTTAAAGGCTATGTGCTATCAATATTCATTCCTCAAGTGTGAATGCAAGGGTGATGCTCGGTGTGGAGACTGAATGAAGCACTGAGCTAATTCCCAGTTTCATCACACAATATTACCTGGTGAATAGTGACTACTTTATTTAGAGGATGAACTCTGGGAGGATGCTATGTCTGCACTTCTTACTTTGTTTTCCCAGACAAATGGGGTTTTTTTGCAGTCAGCGGAGAAACATGTTTTCTGTCTTACTATGTTCTGATCTTCCTTTCAAACTCAATCTTTACAAATGCTGCTATGTCTTCTTCTAATGTTCTGTTGTGCCCAAGTGGAAAATATCTTTTTAGGATAACCAAACAGTGCAGGAAACTGGTAAGACAACACAAACCCGTTCATTTCTAAGCCACTGATTCAAATCCAGACTGACTAGGGCACAGAATAGAAATTGTTCTCTCATGCTGATGGCTTTTCAACAGCTCAAGTGTAAAGAGATGAGTGTCTTAGACAGCTCCTAATGGACAGATATTCACAGAACATGGAATATCATTAGCAATGCTCATCATTTGCCTCTTTATTGGTCTTTTCAGTGAGACTGTCAGCATCTCCCTGGTCCAGAAGGCAACAGTTTCATTCCAGAAAAATTGAAGTATTAGCTTTATGATGTAAAAATGTTATGCACATGACTGCTATGCCATATTACCTGAGGACTTCAGTCTCATGTCTTATCACTACGCAAAAATCAAATTCACACAGGACTTGTGCTCTGATTCTCTGATACTGCACTGGTGAGGGCTCCTGTCAGTGTTTTAACATGTGTCTTGCTCATTGCTTCTATTCACTACATTTCAGTGCAGTAAAAGCACTACAAAGTCATCAGAAACATTTCCAAAATCAAGCTCTTGTAATCTTTTTCTGCAAAAATATCTAAGTTTAGTTCAGGTCTTAGTACCCCCAAGTACATTAATGTAAATATAGTGATTAAACAAATAAAGATTGAAATGTTAGTCTAAGTAGTTTTCATACTGCAATAGTTGCATTAAAAATGCTTCTTTTAGTCTAACTTCTCGTCTACAATTCTGGCTTTTAAAGACTTGTTAGTTACTCTTTTTAATTTCTTTATCTTTTCAGTTTCCAGTGGTTTTGGCAAATATGGCAAAGAGAAGACAAAAGGTAATTTTAATGATAAGGTATGATTTGCTACATATAAAAGCATAAAGCATTCAAAGTGCTATGAGAATTAAATGGGAAGTACTTTACTACTTTCCTGTAGCCTCTAAGTAATAATAAAGTCAAATTGATCTGAAGTTTTATGAAGCAAAATTCAATCAAAATTTTATGATTTTGTTGGTTTGGTTTTTTTTTTTTTCCTTAGGAACATATGTAAGTGGGAGGGCTATACAAATAAAGCTTCCACCTAAGCAAAAGGGATTTGTTTGACTGACAAATGCATATAAAGTAATGCTTCTTCCTGAATGGACTTCTAAAATTAAACAAACCAGCCCTCAATAGAAATGGAATAGCAGAATTCCCTGCTCCCCACTATCAACTGTTTGAGGAAGCCCAAAGGATGTAGCCAGGAGAAGTCCACTTCTCCAATTCCATCTCTTGATCTAACGAGAAGCTGTCAGCTCATCCGGCAAACCGCTGCTCTCATGTCTGTAGACCACAGTGCTCATGAGAATGTTTCTGCAGCCCTGCTGAAGGGATCTGCAGAGGTTTCAGCAGGGCCTCAGCTCCGCCAGGCCGCAGCCAGTGCCGAGCAGTGCGAGGGAGGGGAACACTGTGCCTTGGAGCATCGGAAATCAGCACGGCACCGGTGCCACTCACCCAGATAAAGGGCAGCAGTGCAGTCAAAGCCTGTATTCAAACCCTTCCCAGTCTCAGGGTCATCTGAACTAGCACTTTGACTCATTCCCACTGCAAATGTTTCTGTTCCCCATGGCAGTAGATGCCCTCCCACCTCCCATGGCCCAGCTCAGAGATGAGCTGCCAGAGCTTCACGTCCCAAATGCACCTCCAGCCTTGCAGGGTAAAGAGCAGCTCTTACTCCCTTCTGAACCAAATGTAACTCTGCGCCGCTGGGAACTGACCTGCTGAAAATTTGTCAGCTGCGTGGTTTAGGCTGTTTCTGCTTGTAAAGGAAAGGGTGCAATATCTGCTAATAGATTTCACATCAGTTATTCAGTTTTCACTGTTATTTGTCTGAAGTCTATTTGTACTGTTTTCTAAATCTCAGTGGTAGAACAAAATTAAAAAGCTGTGTCTCGTGCCAGCTCTAATAACTGAGCATATTGCTTAGTCTTAGAATTTCATTAAATCACTACTCTTCCTGTTCTCAAGCTCACTGTCAAAATATTAAAACTTGGTTCTCTTCTAAAGTAACAAACATTTTCTGCAGGGGGTTTGTTGTTTTTCATCTTGCAAATTCATAAAGAGCTCATAAATGTTCTCACTAGTACTTTGGAGCAGTAGGCAAATCCTTCTGGCAGGAAAACCCATCTCAGCAGGTCAGTGTGAAGTGCCTCGTTGCCTTGAGCCACGCTCAGTTCTCAGCTGCCCGGAGATCTCCCGCAGCAGGGGAGAGAGATCCCAGCCTGGGCACTGGGGAGAGGCTGGGACACGCTGAGAGCACATGAGCTTAACTCACACCACTGACCTCCTGCTGCTCTAACCAAGTCCCTGACGGCTGCTCTGGCTGGAAAAACTGGGGGATGTTTTAGCCCAGGCCACCCCACAACTGATGGGGCAACAGAATTTTTTATTTTAAAATAAAAATGAAAAAAAAAGTCTTGGCTTCCTGCTTTAGGCATACATAACTGACTCCTTTCCAAGCTGGTCTCACTCCTTCCTCATCAGATCCCTCAAAAAAAAAAAAGCTTGCTTGCCTAAATATGCACAAAACAGCAACCACTAACCTACCAAACCAAGCACAAATGTCCCAAAAGTTGTGAACAATCAACAACCACTTCTAGACCTGCTGCCTTCCTTGTTCCTGTGTACTAAATGTAAGCCCAGGCAGAAAGCACCTTTCACCTTTAATTAAAATGCAGCCATCCATAAGGGAAACAAGCAGCTTTTCTATCACAGCAATATTGTCCACTAAGCAAGAAAAGAGTAAGAGATGAGCAAGTATTTTATCATAAATGTGCTAAGACAATGGCAATCACACAAAAATTAGGGGGGAAATTGCATGCATTAGAATTTCAAATAAGATGAAAATCTCATTGCTTTAGAGAAACACAGAGAGCTGAAGATGCATCTTTTGATCTGCAAGTTATTGCCTTCTTCACAATGGCCTCCATTCAGAAAACTCAGGGCACGTAATAAATCTCATAGTCTTTAAATTTATATTCCTGCAAAATGCATAAATGCAATTAATTACATTTTGTTTATTTTACTGTTAATAATTTTCTTACAGTAGGACAAGTGCTCCACTGTGGTGGAGGCAGAGTTATCTCCCTCTCAAGGCTCTGTAACTACTGGTGAGGGAGTTCTTCAGTGTTGTCCTGCTTTATCTGCCCCTGGAGTCATCCACCCTGGATGTGAACACAGCTCTTCTGCATTAGTCACGAGATATTTCATTGTCAGGGCAGGTGGACTGGATCACATCTGGATGAATGACCTGACAATAAATTTGGGCAGTGCCGACACTTCAGCACAGAGCTGAGGAGCACTGGTTTAGTTTGTGTTTTTTTCTTGTATTAGGAGTAGCAGAAGGATTGAATGAGTAAGAATTAAAGTCGTATTGTTACATATCTGGTAACACAAGCAAAAGGCACTACATTTGCAACCATGAAGGGATGTCCCTAAATGAGAGACAAGTCCTGCTCAGACACTGCCTCTCTGAAGATGACCCTTCTCCCTAAACAGATGGGTTTTCCTCAAGACCTGTGATAATTTTCAACATGAAAAGTTTACTGTGGAAAGGAGAGAGAACAGAGAATCCTCAGGACAAGCCAGCAGAGTGCAACTGCCAGCCCCATTCCAGCAGTGACAGTAGAGTACTGCTTAACCCCGGCACTGGACATATCTACACATCCTTTTATTTAAGAATTCTGGAGGTGTCAAGTTCTAAGGCAAAATATTTCTAATCCTCTGCCCAGCCCATAACCACATAATCCTTTCAAGGGAAACAAAGTATTTCAGTTGGATTTAGTAAGGTGGACCAAGAATTAATTTCACTTTAAAATAAGTAAATAAATTAGTTTGGTGTAAAATTGACTGAGCTTGGCTTGAGTATGACGGATTTTGGAAGTGATCATATATCTCAGGTTTTTAAGGCTGAAGCACAGGCACAAAGTCTTCCTTCAACTAAGTATTTTTTACAAGCTTTCTTAGTTTCTATGACATTTCTAAGATTGTTTCTGCTTTCAGAGAAATGCAGTAATAAAACACAAGACCTTGACGTGCATGTGAAACAGCTGGGCATGGACCTGCATACGTGACAGGGACAGGAAACCAACCCAAAGCAATGCTTCTAGTAACCATCCCATGGGCTCACTTCATTAAGAAATGTAAGTCATTCTTTTATTTGATATTTAAAAATTATTAAAAAATCATCTGAAACATTCCTGAGGTATCTTTATAGTTATATTAATCCAGATTTGTTTATGTGATGTGTCTCTATTGCCTTGACTGGAGGTAAGGTAGCTCCACCAACTAAAATTCTGTCCTATTCACTTAAATGCTGAAGAAGGAAAAAGTTCTGAGCCACAAAGCCAGTGCAAACATATCTCAGCACATGTGAGGCTAATGGGGGTGACAAACTGTCAGTGATAGCAGGAGTGTCCTCACACACTGCTGGGAGATAAAAACCAAAGCCTATATTTAGAGGTTTGTGGGTACCCAGCTCAGTTCTTCCCAAGCAAGGAGAAACACCCAACTCATGAGATCAGATTCCAGTTTTAACCAATCAAGAGTATATTTCGTTCAAAGATCCAACTAAAAGTATTTAGAAAGAAGTTTTATGAGTGTTATTTGAATAGACACTTTGCAACTTGGAGCTCCTGGATCTTTGCAGATGTAATCCTTTGTTTGCACAAATTCCTGGTGCCTTGCTGTAGCACCCCTTGACATCAGCACCCCCAGTTTATTGTGCCATTAAATCATGATTGCTCAGCTGGACAACATCCTCCACCAACATCCTCTCGTGAGGACACCACCTTTCCTGTGGAGATTGGGTGGAAAGACAACAGCCCACATCACAAAAATCCAGTCTGTGACAAAACTCCTGTAGTTCCAATGGCACACCTTTCCTCAGCTACAGAGTCTCTGAGAAGTCTCTGTTTTCCACAGACACAGTCCTTTCCCACAGCTCGAATCAGGATTTGTGTCTGCTTTGGCTGTCTTCCCAACTCAAACCCAGAGACACTGAACTTGAAAGATGTTTGTTCTAACTCATCACAGCAGTCCCTCCATACATTCTACCAAAGTCACCACGCTAGTAAAACGCTTATTTGCAGCAAACTTTTTTTTTTCACTGTAATTGTTTTTGTAAAGTGTTTTTGAACTTTCAAAAGCTCTCTCCTAATCTCCAAGGTGGGACCCATGCAGAAGGCACAGCCTGCACCACAGAAAATTTTACAGGCAAAGAGAAATTCTGCCACTTACAAACACACAGGAAGAAGTCTGTATCCCCAAAATCTGAAGTTATTTATACCTCATGCAATAAAGTCAGATAAAAAACTAAATCAGTGGGCTCCTCTAAAAATAAACCCTTCCTGTACTTCAGTTACTGCAGCAGGTGAGAAGGCTCAAGTGTACAAAATGCCTTGATATGCAGAGTTAAGAGATGGCATATTAGCCAGAGGCAAAGACATTAGGGATTATTTGCAGAAGTTATGTAGACACACAGCTCTAAATATTTTTCAGCTCTGGACTGGTTCTTGTTGCATCTAGCATCTCAAACTGAGCTGCAATCTTAAGATACCATTATATAATAATATATAATTATTTTGTTCAGGATTTTTCTTCTCCTTGTTTATGTTATACTACACAGCCTACAAGTTTGAAAGCTGTATTTTGCTAACTAGAGCATGACTTCATAGACATAACTATTGGCCTGTGTTAGTACAGTACAGTGTAAAGGTGATTTTTAAGTCAAAGACAGTAGTGCCATTTCTACATTTATCTTTGTTTGCAGTGGAGAAAAGAGAAGTTTTGGACAAATATCTAATAACAAATAGAGTTTCTGATAAAACACAAATACTCCAGATAAATCATTTGCTAAGGGAAAGTAAGCCACATTTTAAGGAGGGAGAGCTACAAACACCACTGTACCTTTCTGTGACTTCTGTTCTCTTAAGGTTTCCTCAGAGTTACACTGATCCTCCTAAGTATGATGCAGTCAAACTCTTATGGTGCAAAAAGGTCGTGGTCATGCACTAGCTGCAAGTGTGCTTTGGGCTCCTTTGTCCCCTGCTGAAGGGTTAAGGAGATTTCACAGAGCTGTTTCCTGCCAGAATTGCTAAGAAGTCACTTTCAGCTACACACAAGGTGCTTTCCTGTCCTTCTGTTCCTTGGCGTTCACCTCAGTGACTCACAAGGAAGGATTAAAGTTGTACCTCTGAAGCTCACTGAAAGCCATAGTCTCTTTCTGTAAGCATAACAATCCTTCTGCAATTTCTCCAGTTTGCTTCCTGTAACTGTCTCTTGTTCCAAACAACGTCAGAATGTTGCCACTGGCTTGGACCAAATTAGCATTCCTGGTCCAAGGTTCAGTCACTGACCACGAGTGTTAGCAGGTGCCTGGAGAGGAGAATAAGAATGTGCAGTTCACCTTAATCAGCTTAAGAGTCTGTTGACTCACAGATTTTGTTTCTGTGACTAAAAGGCTTTGGAAGACTTTTCTTCCATGAATTTGTCTGATTGCAGCAGCCCATAACAGTAAGTTTCATGGTTTAAAAACATGCTGCTGAAAAGTGCTTTCTTTTCAATGTATTCCCAACCTGTTGTCTTCTAGTTTCATTAGATTTGTATTAGTTCTTAAATGGAAAGAGAATTTTTTCCCTATTTATCATCTCTGTTCCATATATCATTTCAGATACTCCTCTTCCCCTTCAATCCTTTGCTTTCTAGGATGAAGAGTCAAGATCAATCTACTCTTGTCTGGTAGTGAAAATGTTTCATACTTTCAACCGCTCTTGTCATCATTCTACAGTTTTCCTATTCAGAGCACAGTCAGGTTTTCTCTCCTAACACAGACAAAAATCTCAGTTTTTAACAAGTGGTGAATGAACTTCAGATAACTTTAAGAATAATGCATCAGTGTGAATTTATTTAAAACACTTGACTTTCATCAGATCCAAGAGTTTTTTCCCCTCCTGTACTCACAGCAGAAACCCATGAATCCCACAAACAGATTCTCAGGTGAAACTCACAGTTATCTTCCCAAATAACGTCCTCACTCTGCACTCCGTCTTTCCCAAATTTCCTGAAGAGACATTCACACAACTCTGGTGGAAAAATGGCTCTGGTGATTCATGACAGTTAATTCCCACTCTGGTGAGGATCAAGGGAATTTTAGTTACTGCAAGAATCTTAATGCCTGCAAAGCATGAAGCTGTATGGATGTTTACGTGGAGGCACCTTCTTTCCACTGAAGATTTTAATAACTAAAATTTAAATCCATGATCTACAGGGATCTGAATCATAGCCAAAGTAACTAGAAAGACTTCTACAGACTTCACTGATCTTTGCTTCTAACCTATAAAGAATCATAAAATGTTGAACCATCTGATGTCACCATATCCCTGAACCACACCTTTCATCTTAGAATCACAGAATCACTGAGGTTGGAAAAGACCTTTAAGATCATCAACTGAACAATCTTGAAACAATAAAACCCACCAGAACTAGGCTTGACAAGAAAATAACCCTAAAATTGTGTCTTAGCAACCAGGAGACTGCCACACCTGTGTTATGCCAGTATCAGCACTAACAAACTCTAGTATCACAAATTATAAAGTACATTTGCAGGTTTCCAAATGTCCAGTCAAATCCTACACTAAACAGAGACAGTGACTGTTCAGTTTAAGTGAATCTTTGAACATGTTTACAATAAATTTTGCAAGCTTTAAACTTTTATAATGCCAGCACTTACAACACTGATTTACAGTCTGAGTCAAATGAAGAATGTTCATGGTTGACTCAAATAACATCCACTTGCAGGGTTTCTCAGAGACAGGTGAAGATTACTTAAGGCAAAATAATGGATGGAGAAATGGTGCATGACCACTTATCTCCTCACTTGTTGTGCAAGTGCAACTTAAAGATTTTCCTTAGCTTCAGGCTTGTACTTACTTGTACTTACAAAATATTTTCCTACAAATTCTAATCAAAACAAAAATTATGATAAGGAAAGACAGTTTATTTGACAGTTACTATTCAATATCTTAGTATCCCACAATCCTTTCTAAGCTATTCAGGATGGAAACGATTTCAAAACAAAAGACTTGTCCAAAGTTTTCCAAAGTCCAGACCAAAGTTCCCAGCACCAATCTGTCTGCACTGGTGGAAGGATGACAAACAACTCCAGAATTCCAGAGATCATCAGATAGCTGCTTTTAATATCTACATATGAATATCTCTCTAGGAATTCCTTTAGTCATTATTTTATGGTTTTACTATTTTATACCAAGAGATGGCAAACACACAAACTGGGAAGTGTACAAGGATATCAAGCCCACCTGTGCTAAGCTCTACCACAGTATAATACACCTAATAAAAAACACAAAACACCAGGATGGATGCTGGTTATCTGTATCTTTATTTGACTGCACATTTTTAAAAGTTTCTTTTTCTGCCTAACTGTGAATGATAAAGGTGATCTGTTTTGCACATTATTTTAATGCTATAGAAAGGACAAATAAGCAAAGCAACTGAGATGAGCCCTGTGCTTTACATTCAGCTCTTTCCTGCTTGCTGCCTGCCCTGCAACGGGAGACAACGACCGTGGTGGGTGAAGGCAGATACAGCAGAGGAAATGTGACAGAAACCAACACACAACACAAACTGGAGATTGGCAGTGCAGAAACGCAATCACATGGCGGAGGAATTTAGCCCAAAATTTCTGAGCTCTGCACAGCATCTTCCACACAGGTCCTTCCTTGTGATCATCCCATCATAACCAGCCCATGAGCAGTAGTAGCTCAACAGAAACACACCAGAAATGGCCTTTCCTCAGACCTTGGCTGCTCCTCTCCCTACAAAATCTTCTCTCAGCCCAGCAAAGCTCCCTCTGGGTCAGAATAGAGGTTGCTTACCCTTGAACAGAGATCTTGCTCCAAACACAAACTTTACTCAAACTCTATAAATCCTGCAGTTCTCCACTTACCTATCCAGAGTGTCCTGAGGCACTTTACTCCCTCCAGCTCTGCTGTTGACACTGGTGTTCTTGTTGGCAGTCATGGTCATTTCTGCTTTCTAGAAATGTGGATATCTGTGAGAAGAAAAGTCAATTAAGCTCCAACAAGCCCAAATGACAGTTCAATTAAGTGCTTGAACTACTATGATGTGTAAAAATCTGCTTGTGATATGAAAATATCACAAATGGTCTTCTCTGTTGGCCTCAGGATTCTTTAACTCAATCAGTCTTCGGACACTTTTAAAACCTCAGGTAATATAAAAAAATCTTTATCCATTCCTAGCTGGTTTTTTTAGCAATTTGGTAATCTCAAAAGCTGTGAACTTAATTTCAGCCCTGTGTATAAAGGTAGGTGCCCAAAAGATGGGTCTCACTTCTGTGACATTGCTGCACACTGGCAAAGAACCAGCCCAGTACCATTTCTTTTGCCTTCATTCTGCTGTCTTAATAGGAATGTCATGCTGTGACTGAAGGGAGAACATGATGATATGGATAAAGGCCAGGATGCAAAAGCAGGAATCCCTAAGATCATGCCCCTCCACTGACTATATCCCATGTTTCTCCAGTGTAAAGCACAGCTCTGTCATTGCAATCCCTTGAGAAATATTTTGCAAAATGAGGGAGGAATGTCTTTTCATGTCATGATAAGATTCCTAAAATGCCAGCAGAGTCCCCTGAGAAAGAAATGGGACAGTACTGATTCCACCTGATGCTACAGGAGTCATTTATGAAGGATTCTGTGGCTCTGCTGGCATCGGTCTGGGTGGTTTCTGAGATGCTGCTTAGTTTATAAACTAAAATATCTACCATGGTTTACAGCACTGCCACCCAGGTTCTGGCCAGAACTACCAATTTTACGACCATTAACAGCACAGCTAATGCAAAAATAAGGAGTGTAACAGAAGTTCTTGTTTACTCAAACCCACAGGAAGTCCTGACTGCTTGAGCAGCCACTGTAATGTGATGCTGCAAAGCAAGCTAGGGACTGACAATACACAAAAATCCCTGTACTAACAGACCTATCACAGTCAAAAGGACATTCTCTAATCCACTTTATTCCAAGCGGTTCCACCACAGTCAGAAAATCTCCTCCAGACTGCAGCTCCAGAGGCAGAGTCAATCATGCTGACCACAGACTCCAGGTCTACTTGTCCTTCTCTGCTGTCTTGTATCAATTTTCCCAGATTAAGTAGAGATTTTTTTTCCCCGGTTGGTAACATTTTTTCTACACTGAAGCTCCCTAAATTCCTCCAGTGTCTCATTGTTATTGTTAGCATTACATTATCAAGATTACAGGACTGTAACAGAACTGCCTGTTCCGAGTGGAAAAGGGATTGCTTGGGACAAAAAAGGAAGCCTGCTAATGCTGGCCAAGCTTTCTAGGACTGTACATTCCACAGGGAGTAAGCAGTTTTTTTAATATTTTCCACTCGCCAGCTCAATACTTTCACTGTGTTAAAACTAAATCACTTATTAGCACTAGATGTGAGAAAAAGAAGAGAGAGAAACATGGCATAAGGAGAACAAGAACTGTTAACACGCATGTGCAACATTAATTTTCCAAGATTTGCTTTTCTGTTCAAGACAAAAAATAAGCTGAAGAGACCCTCAAAAAGATGGGATACTGACCTGACATGTTAAAAAAATATAGTGTGCTTTTATGCTGCTGGGTTTTACGAGTCCATTTTTCCCATATCCAAAATCAGATGGGAATAAAAAAAGTATGGCAAAGCTTGATAAAAATCACTGTGGTCAAGATTTAAAAGAAGTGATTATTTAAACCTTACATTTCAAAGCCACCTTAAATGTCAAGCAGAATAAAGTGGTTTGTTTTTAACTAAAGATAAATTGAGTTCTTAAAGACAATTTCTCAAGATATGTCAGATTTGGTGATATAGGTGTGTTCCTTCCCATGCAGTTGAGACTATGGTATATATGCTGATATCAACTGACTTTTTGTTCAATTTTCCTTTAATGCTTATTTTGGTTGAATATTTTACTGCAGATGATGCTGGTATCATCCCAGCATATGCAGGGGAAATGCAAACAACATGAACATGGCAGGAAAATATTCAGCCATTAACAGAGGTGCCTGGAAGCAAGGACTTGTTTCATCCTAAAAAACCCACCCATCCATCCATCAACCCACACCCCCCCAAAAATAAAGTGGGAAAAAAAAAAGAGACAAAGAAATAAGGAAAGAAAATCTAAAGTAACTTTCATGGTCATGTAAAAAGTTATTTTAGAGTCTTCGAATGAGTCTGACAGCCTGCAAGTTTATTGGATTATTGTAGGGTCAGAATCACATCCCTTGGGCATGGGTAGAAGCATTCCACATTATCATATTTGCAAATTATTCTTCACAAAGCAATGGAAACCAAAATCTCCAAGTATTGTGAAATATTGTTAAAAACAAATCCAAAAATAGTTGTGTCACCCAGATTCTGCATTGCCTCGTAAACCATCTAACAAGCCTGCTCTGAAAATGCAGAATGCTGTTTTAGTTGTAAATGTAAAGAATTCCTCTGAAACCCTTATTTAGCCATAATTTTTGTTTTGCTCCAGACATGGTTTCACTAATTTGACGAGGACAACTCTCAAACTCGCAATTTAATGAGCCCAAATGGTAGAATCATTATATCAATTTTGCCTAAAACCTCCACAAGCCACTCATCAGGATCAAAAAGTAAAAATGACAGACAAATATGAAAAATGGTGTGATGGCAACATGGGATCTGCTGCTTGTGCCAGGCAAGATTCAGCAACCTGGCTGAAAAGGGCTGTTGCAATGCAGATGTTTCCTAAGAGGTCTTTGTCATTGCAGGAAGATCGAATGACAGAATATTTCTTATGGACCATCTGCTAATGGTCCATACACTTTTACTCTTTTAAAATTAGAGTGTGGCCTGAGGCTTTTTTATGGACAGATGAGGTACTGAAACCCATCACACTTTGGGCTGATGAACATTACAGCACCATTGGATGTCGAATTCCATTAACAGGTGTTAACAGGAGAGGGGTAAATCCTCTGCTCCTCCCTACAGTTTAAAATTATTTTAAACTGCAGTTTAAAATTATTCTTAATTTCCTAAAGCATCCCAACACTTTGGAAGCACCCACTCTCAGTCCCACTACTGAAAAAGTAAAAGTTTTTTTCTCACTGGAAGCTGTGAATGGGAGTGGGTTGAGGAGTGAGGCTTGGAACAAGCACTTGAAAAGTCAAGGCAAACCAGAGAGCTTTAACCACTTTATAGCCTCCTATGGTCTCAAGAAAGCCTCCTGCTTTCAAATACACAGTGTCCATCAGTTAACACATTCCAAGGATTGATTCCTTCCCCTCCTTCTGTGGAAGGTGAATATCATTGAACCCAGAGAAAGAATTTATATGTGCTTTCTGATGACTTGAGAAGGGAGCCTCTGAATGTAGGTTCCCAAGCCCTCTCCTGGCATTATCACAAACAAGGCTTGAAAACTACTTGAGATCTTGAGTTCTGAAGCTATTTCATGCAGATTACTTTCCCCTTGAAATTCCGCTGATCTGGGATCTGGAAAATATGGGAAAATATTACTACATTGGTCAGCCCCACAGGACAGAGATTTGGAGACATAACAGGAAAGGGTAACAGGGAAAAACTACAGGCTGCTAAAACAAACTCATGGTTTTGAAAAATTACTTTATAATAAATACAAACCTTCATAAATATATTATTAATAATAATTGATGTGTCTACTTATTTTTCTCTTAACAGTAGCTGCAATAGAATGGCTTTAGCCATTAAAAAGTTAGCTTAACACATTAATTTGTTTTTCTGAGTGCTCACATGTCAAGAGGTGTTGTACAGCTCAACTTTTGTTTAGCAGTTGCAGCCTGCTTTGTGGCAATTTGCCTACTCCCTTCCAGTAAAACAGATAATTATGTCCTCCCAGAACAACGTCAGGTCTGATGAATTATGAAGTCCAATAAAATGTTTAAAGATTCCTGCCTTGAGAGGGCGCCTGTAGAGACTCCCAAGAACACTGTTACCAGAACTGCATCAGGAATACCTGTTCTCTGGACTGGGATTAACTCCAGACTCTCATCCAAAATTTCCCCCCCTGCAATCCACAGCCTGTTTCCAACCAAGTCAGTGACCAGTCTCCCTGCTAAACTTCCACTGCTAGATGGCAAGTTCACTTCTGGCACACTTCCTACCATAACCAGCAGGAGTGGTGAGCCTGGTTGCCATTGACCCTTGCAATGCCAAAATCACCCTCTCAGCAGTCCAGTCCCCATTGAACTGAACTGGTACTACTGGGAAACTGATGTTGCAGCACTTACTGGAGGGGAAAGAAGTTCCCTCTCCCAGGCAGGTGAAAAGCAGACGCTCTGCCTAAAGCAAAGACAGCTCTCCATTCACCCTTTACCCTCCTTTCCTGTTTTTCTGCCATGTAAAATGCTTTTCCTTTTTCTGATGTTCTTGTTCTTTCCTATTTTGTGCCTTTATTCTGTCTTCCTCACCCTACTTTATCTTCTTATTACTTCATTTATCTTCTCTCAAGCTATTTTTCCCCCTTTAATTAAAAATGAGCAATACCTGGTGGAGAGAATAGACCTCACCTAAAACACATTGAGGTCTAAAATTAATGTCTGAACTAGCTAAGAACTCACTGCTAAGCTCCTGTATTACCCTTAGCAGTCCTAGGGCAATCACAGCTTCCAAATGGAAGGAAAACAACATTAAAATCAAGGAAGAAGACATTCAGAGAAGGAGACATGAACAGAAAATATATGTCTGTTATTGAATCAGAAATTAGTGTTTACCTGTGCAGGCTAAAGAAAAGGTTTGGGTTTTAAAGAATATATTGACTATTTCAAGCTTAAATATCTTGATTTGAGATACCAGGGTAGAAAGGATCTACATAGAAACTATGTCCAACATATTTCACAATTCTTTGGTATTAATCTTCCTCTGTTCTTTCCCTTCATCCTCAGGATTTTTGCATAAAAACAACCATTCAAATCTCAGGACTCACCTGCTTGTGTTGCTTACTCGTCAGTGAAGTCATAATGCTTTAATAGCACCATCAACACCATTTGCAGAATAATGAATTGCTTCTTGTGACACAAAAACCAAATTAGAAATTTTCTAAGGAATGAGAGTTGGTTAGCTTTGAGGAACAAAGGTTCTTTTTCATTAATATCTCTTGTGTCACAAAGGATATGATAAATGAGAAAACACAAGTGTCCTTCGGTATTTCCCACAGGGTGTGACCAGTCCCTAAAAACACCCCAATGCAATTCCCAGAGTGAACAAACAAAGATGAAAGTCTTAGTAAGTCTTAAAAGGAACTTCCCAGTTGAGCTGACACTGATGACCAAGCCCTCCTCACACCAAGGCTGACTGACACAAATCTGCCAGACAGCTGAGAAGCATTCTAGCTTTACATCTGCTGCGGGTTTTGATTTTTTAGAGCATCATCTGAGGCAAAACACGGGTCACAACCATATTACAGAGCAAGTTGCTGTGCCCAGACCTGTCAGCACACCTCCCTTCCTTCCTGTCAGGCACACGTGGTTCCCACTCAGAGCCCTGCTAGAGTAAGAACTGCAAAATTATTAGCAGTTATAGGCATTGCAAAGTGTTTTAATAACAAATGATGGGAGGAAGGGCAATCATCTTTGAATACCTCAGTAAGGTCAAGAGCTGATATGTGGTGATACCAGCAATCTCCTGGTGAGATCACTAGTGACCGTTCCGAGGCAGTGCCTCCCAGAAGCAGGTCCTGTCTGTGACACCCAGGCTGCCAGTGCTAATGCTTCCAGTAAAGAAACTATTCATTTGCATGGACTGTCTCAATGTTATGATATAAAAGCACCCTGGGAGGATGAGGTATGGGCTGGACACCTCATGGATGTAAGTAGAAAACACTGGCCAAAGCTGCCTTGGCTTGTACAAAGATATGAGAACAACATTGGGTCTGTCTCTTTAGCTCTTGGCAGTTACCCAGGGAATCTGTAAAAAGGCACGGAGAAGATTTTAATTCCCCTAGAGATGATCTTAATTCCCCTGTATCCAAAGTACATCCAGAAGTGAACCTGGACACAGGCACTAGCAGCAACAAATGGGATGGCAAGTAAGTCCACTGTTTGTATTAGGGATTTGTGGAGGAACCTTTCAGGAAGGTATCTGTTTACATTTAGAAATTATGTTCTTGCACTTAAAGCAACATCTGCAGGATGCAGGAGCTTTGAGCTGTGCTGGAACTCTGACATGGATTTCAGTCACAGCCTTAGAAAACCTGCTTAGAAGTAAGATCTGCAAATTCTGTGCCAGAGATTAAAGCCCATGACCCACATTCTGGCATCTGGCTGAATGGCTCATTTTCTCAGACGTACTCCTCTTTTTCCTACTACTTCAGAAATCTATCCAAATCTCACTGCTGTACCAGATAGAGCCCTGAAACTGGCCTGTCCTGGGGCAATGAGCAGCTCTCTCATGCATAGTGGTTTTCTGATTCAGATTCCCTTCATGAACATCTTGGCTACTGCCTCCCTCTCCTTCAAACTCTACATGTTCCAAGCCAAAAGAAACAAACTCAAGCCCCCTGTGCTCCTTGGATGATAAACTACAATGAGGTGTGAGCAGCTTGACTGAAAGGGTACAATCCATGCCCTGCCTAAGCTCCCATCTCAGACAACTAAAGAATTATCAGAGAGAGGCATGGACCCAGCAAAATGAGAGAACCCCAACCTCCTTCCTAGCTGTGCTGCTGAAATGGAGGATGTATGCAAAGGAAGAAACAGACAGGAGGGGTGAGGTCCAGACAAACATCAGAAGAGTTCAAGACTAGTAGAAGAAAGGTGAGGTGAAGGATAGCTAACATACTACGAGAAAAACACAAATGGGAAACAAATTGAAGAGATTTTTTAGAAAGATGAAAGGGCAATAAGAAACCCCAGGCAGGAAGGGAAATACAGCCTCCTTCTTCCCCCACACACTGGGAACACACTCTGTGTCCCCAGAGAGAGCAGCCCACCTTTCCTCATGCTCTGGGATATTTTCATTCCATGGCTAAAATCTTCTGAATAAAATTTGAATTTTCCTAAAGATACTTAAAGAAAAAAAGATCTGCAATTCTGTAGCAACCTGACATAAGACTTTACCAAAAAAGACAGAAATTCCTGCGGTCCTGCAAAGCAGGTGCAAGTCCATGAGAGTGAGAAGTGCTCAGGGTCTGCATAGTTGGTCATTCAGTTGGCAAACCCAGACTCAAATCTAAATTCAAGTTTTTGGGTCACTGATTCATGGGTAGAAGCCTTATTCCCTACACACATACAACCCTGCAGTGACTGCAGGGGGCTTGCAGTTCCTAGACTCCAGCAGTTTCTTTACAGAATTGGTTCTAAGAGAGATTGGAGGAAAAAAAGAAGAGGAGAAAGGACTGAGGGAATATTGGCAGCTATGCCAGAATGACAATAACAAACTAAGCACAGCAAACTACTTCTTATTCCCTTTGTTAACAAAAATTATAGTAGCTATAGCAACAAAAAGGAGGGGGGCAGGGAGGAAAAGAGTCCAAGACTCTTCAATATCCCCAAAGAACACAGCTTTCTAATATGGAAAAATCAAGATTTATTGCACCAGCAGCTCCTACAAGGCAGGGCTGTAGTAGTACACAATGGTTTCAATTAAAGGCACCAATCATTAACCAGTACAGCTGGGCTCAGCAGTTGACAGGCAACATCATCTCTTCCAGTAAGCCACGATTGCTTCAGGGACTGAACTAGCTTCTCTTGCTGTATGACATGCCCTCCAGCCCCATTTTTGGTGGATTTACCTCATATTGTCTGTCAAGCCCTGTGCCAGTGTGACGAATGTCACTGCTCGACAGAGGCCTCTCCTGCCTCTATGCCCACATCCCTTTGCCAGGCATTGCACATCACTCTCCCCTTGGACACTGCCTGCAGCATGGCCCTGCACACTCAGCAAGCAGCTCAGGGAGAAAAGCTTTCAGGTCCTTGCTGCCTGCGTGTATTTTCCTTCTCAAATACACACACTTGCAGGCTCAAAGAGGGGAGGAATGTCTGGCACTTCTGCAGTGACCATCTGGCAGAAGCACCGCTCCATTTTCTGGCAACTCAACCAAAGTCTTAGAATAATTATTTCAGTTCCTGATTCAAGCGCTGGAGACAGAAGATCAAGTTACATTTCTCTCCAGCCATCAACACTAATTCAGTTTTCACTAAGTCAGCCTTGCTGGAATTTCACTCTTCCACACTAAAAAAAAAAAAAAAAAAAAAAAAAAAAAAAAAAAAAAAAAAAAAAAAAAAAAAAAAAAAAAAAAAAAAAAAAAAAAAAAAAAAAAAAAAAAAAACAAAAAAAAAAGAAAACAAAAAAAAAACCAACCAACCAAACAAAAAGTGTAAATATACACTGAAAAGCCAGTAGAAGAAACATAAGGAATTTCAAGAGCTGCCCTTGAGCTGTTTCTTCCCAGAAAGGATATTTTTATAAGATAAAATGGTGAAGAACTGAATGTATTGAAAATTAAATGATATCATGGTCCTCAGTGATATCCCCTGGCTTTATAACAACCATGTAAATAAGCTTTCTTACATTACTATCACAAGCTGATTGTGAGTTGAAGAAAGCACCTTCCCACCTGTCGCCCAGTCACAGGTATACAGAGCCATCAGCAGAGGCACTTTTCCCAAGGAAAGAGTTCAGCTCCCACAGCACTGACCTTTGTCATCTGCATGAAAGGAAAGTTTCAACAAGCTACCACAAGCAAAAGTGTTATAAATCACCTTTCATCAGGCCTCGAACCACTAGCCAGAGAAACAACTGGAAACACTTAAACCTGTTTTAACATTCCTTGTAGAAGGAGGCAGGGAAATACCTCCCCATCCACCCACTAGAGCTGATTGCTGCCACCAAACCACTCTGGACTGTGGCTCCTGCCAATGGAGTTTCTGTTGAGGATTTCTGCAGCAACAGCCTTTCCCAGAAGAGATAGAAAACCAAGCAGCAGCCACAGAAACTCCAGCTCTGTTCCCATGTGCGCTGCATCCAGAGTGCAGAAGGGAACCACAGGGGTTTAGATGGAGGCAAAGAGAAACAAATCCACAAACAAACTGTGAATGATATCACATATCTTTTAAACCTTTACATGCTGGGAGATGGTATTTGATGATTTGAAAGAGCTTCTCCTCTTTCCTTTTATGAAAATGATTTACATGCAGCTGTGTACATGACATGTTGGAGACTTCTCAAGAGACCAGCCGCTGTTCCAAAGAACTCACACTTCTATGATAGGAATGCCATAAATGAAGGCACTAACTATCTTCCCAGATGCAGGCTTGAATAGACCCACTGTGCAGGAGAGTTCTGCTGAGGGAACAATCTTTCTTCACAGTCGGCAGAGCAGGAGCAAACCTGACACAGAGGAGTGTTACAGCCTGAACCACTTGGTTCTTGGGCTGGGGAGAGGGAAAGACCCACAGGGGCCATCAGACAAGCACTGCCCCTGTCACACAGGCCCATGCAGAATGTTCCCACGGGTGACCCCAGCTTCCCAAATCCCACTTCTCTGCTTGCAGTGCAAGTCTGAACATCTGTAATGCCAGAGAGGGCACAGGAGAACACAGCCTCAACAATGTGTCAGGAAGAAAACAGGATCCCTTGCCCTTCCAGTCAGCTGGATGTGTCCAGGAAAAACAAGTAGCCAGTACATGCAGGAATAGGGTCCCATTCCTTGTTTCCAGGTTGACTGCAGTGCCATAATGTGCTACCACTTATGTTTAACAATATCGAAACATGTAACATTAACTCGAAATATTTGTGTGAAATGATTCATTTTATCCAGACAGCGTTTGGAATGTCGCTGCGGCACCAGCATTTCTACTCAAAGTTTTAGCACTGGTGGTTCCTACTTTAGCCCAGTTCAGAACTGTGAGTAAAATATAATTTAATAGCAATTTGATTTTGCAATGATCTCATTGAAAAGGCATATGCAGCATTACCCTTGCAACACAGAAACAGCCACAAGATAAACCTAAGGGACACAGATTAACACTCTGATCAGATAAAATTTCAGCCCCTTCTCCCTTGCAGGGAATGTTTTGGTCTTTTGCCAAGCAGAAAGCATTCCACACACAGTAGGGTAAATTTGGTATAGCACCCATATGGAAATATCTTCTTCACAACAAGGCCAGGGTATAAAATCTATGATCTGAACAAACATGCTCTCTTACTTCGAACACGAGTGAGCCTACAGCAAAGTTTGACTCAAACTTTCCCCATCTCATGGGAGTCCATATTTGAGCAAACTTTAGAATGGCACTGGCACTAAAGCTGGCATTGATCTTTCTTTTCTTCTTTCTTATGGATTTAAGCTGAATGTAGCAGAAGTCCAATTTGGATTTGCTCCCTATACAAAAATATTTTTATTGTCTCTTTTAAAATGTGGTTACCATAGACAATAACTCTGTCTCAGCCAGAGACCTTCAGAATTGGACCTGCCTACTCAAAACAAAAATGTCAAAGCAGATTTTATGATCAACCATGGAATGGCCTGAAGTTGTATCGGGGAGCTTTAGGTTGGATATCAGGAAAAGGTTCTTCACCTCAGAGGTGTTTGGGCACTGGAACAGCTCCCCGGGGCAGTGGTCACAGCACCAAGCCTGACAGTTCAAGAAGTGTTTGGACAGTGCTCTGAGGCACAGGGTGTGACTCCTGGGGTGTCCTGTGCAGGGCCAGGAGTTGGACTCCGTGATCCTCATGGGTCCTTTTCAACTCAGCTTGTTCTCTGATAATAGTAAATGAACTATGAACACATAGTTCATTTAGTGAAAGGGCAAACCACATTCTGCTCTGCTTTCATAGAGTTTGTGCTTATGCAATTGTCAGCTAACTCTAGTTTCAGACACTCCTTTGCACAGCTCATAGAGGATGGTACCAGAAAGGAAATTGCATCTCAGACTTATCTCACTCACTGCTCCTCCATCAGTTCAGTTATATGCACACTCGTTCTCCCAGTACCAGTAAGCAGAGAATTTTAAAATGTGCATCTACAAACAGACAAACTGTTAGAGATACAGAGGTACTGCACACACAATTTGATAATAAACGTCACAAATAACACCTCTTTTCTGGTACATAAATTGAGTAGAATAAAGTATACACACAGAGTATAAAAAACACTTTCCTACTAAAAATTCCATCATCACAAAACAAATAATTCTTTGAAGGTTAAAAAAAAAATCTATTACACAGAAACTGTTCAGTGTCACTTCCTGTGAATGTATTTTCCCCTGTGTTTGATTAATTAACTACTTGAAACATTCAAGACAGATACTGAACACTTTTGTCTGGCATGAAGTCTGCATTGCCACATACCATGTGGTTTCCAGTTGGTACCATAAACTTGGCCACAGTTCATTCAAAATTCAGTCCTAGTCCTCCAAAAGGTAGATAAATGCCTATAAACATTTTTATGATGCCAGGAAGGTGATTTTTGTTATAGAGACAAAATTGTGCCTGTGCCTAGTGCACAAAAGCTGACTGACAGCAGGTTCCACTCTGCTACAACATAAATAAAAATAAACAAAATAAACAAAATAAATTCCTTTTGCAACTCCAAAAGGTAAAGATTTATAAGATTATGAATCCACTTCAAATACCTTTTGTGACTATCTGCTCACCTGATGACTTTGGGATGAGGTATTTTAACTTGCATTTAATTTGCATTGAGATTTGTAGGTGATATAAATGCACCAGGATTCCTATAGGTTCCTACACAGCATGAATTCCTGAAGTTCCCTGATGGAATAACTGCCTCTCTCTTCCAGTGTGTGCCTATTACTTAATATCTGAACTACCTCATTTTCCCCAGACAAATATTCTCCCATTTAACCTAAAAAAGAATGCATGGTGGGACATCCATATACAACAGGTTTTCTTTATCCTGTGTTTTAGATGCAAGAGTCATGTTAAACTTTTTTCTGATCCTACAGAGTCTTAGGATGTGAAAAACATGAAATTCACTTTGGCTGATTCATCACAGCAGCTATATTCTAGGTGAGGTTCTAAAGAAAATGTGTGGAAATGGTTTGAAGTTTGAGGGCTTTTTATCAAACTGCAGTTTAATTTCATGGCAATTTCAAGGTATTATCTCCGCTGTTTCAGACAACTGCATTTCCTTAACCCTTTCACCAGTCTTTTCATCAAAGAGCCGATAAGGTTGGAGTTTCTGTGTGTGATAAATTCATCTCATGCTGCAGCAAAACACCAAGCAACTGCTCCATTCAATTCTCAGAGAAGCAAGTTTCAGCCCTTCCGGTTTTAATGAGAAAACTGAGCCACAACACAAAAAATGAGAGCTCTTTGGAAATGCAACCACACCCCACACATATTCTGCTCTGTGCCCCACGTCCCCACCCACAGATACACAACAGAGGAATACCAGCTGCTGAGGCTTTGCAGATGGCAAATCCAATATTGTGCCATTTTGGACTTTCTCCTCAAAGGATCATTCCACATGGCTTCTTTTATAGGGTCAAGATTTCTTTTCTTGGGGGGATGGATATTTGGGCACGGAAAATATCTGTGGGCATCAGCAATGGGGAAATAGCATTTATAAACTGAAATAAAGCCTTTCCAATTTGTGGACACAGCTGGAGGGAGGAAAGAATCTTATGAATAACGTAGTTGAAATCCAACAAGCTGCTGACAGTGAGTCCTTTCAGATGCTCACTATGGCTACGCTCTTACATGACAGGACAACATTTAAATCTATAACTAAAGATGATTCAATGCACAATGATGTACCCAGCATTTTGTTTCACTACACTGAGACTAATCAATCCATGCTTTCCCTACACATTATTTATAGGTAAGAAAGAGCACGCTGCATATTTAAGGGTGCTGTAAAAGTGCTAGAATGAGCATTAGTTTTCAGTGCTACTTTTAAGCAGACAATTCACTCAACACCAAAGTACTAAGCTCAGCAGTCTATCCAGGGGATGCCTGCACAGGCACCTTCAAGGGAGAATCTGCTGAGCTTCATGTTTCTGAGAAGGTATTTCACTCCTGCCACACACAGTGAGGCTTTCAGGTTGCAAGAAGGAAACTTCTTTCTTACAAGAAAAGAGGGAGGCTTCAAGTGTATGTCACTCAGTATAGCATGTTTTCAATACAGCACCTTTTCAGAGTAATTCCACAAGTGAATGCCCAATGAAAATAGACAAAAAAACATGGAGTCAAAATTCCACATGAGGAAATACCGTAACAGTCTCTTCA
This sequence comes from Notiomystis cincta, assembly GCA_013398075.1. Taxonomy (NCBI): domain Eukaryota; kingdom Metazoa; phylum Chordata; class Aves; order Passeriformes; family Notiomystidae; genus Notiomystis; species Notiomystis cincta. Next base: position 196,437 of record VZRX01011939.1, read on the forward strand.
AAGGTATTACAGAAATCTTTCTAAAACACTGTCAGCAAGGTACTTTACCCATATTATGGAGAAGCAAACATATTTTAATAAATAATTTTCTTTTTTCTTTTGGAAGAAGTAAAAGCTACTTGCCAGCTAAGCATTTTCCTTCAAAGCTACCCTGCTTCAGCCAAGTCCCATTAATCATTGTGCTGTAAGACAAGATTGCTTTAGTGTCCACAGATCATACAGAAGATTTAGGACAGCAAACTGTCTGAAAAATTCAGTGATAAGGTCAAGGTAAATCAAGGTAAAAGGTGTTTACTCGGTTCTAATTTAGTCAAGAGTTTTACTTGTTTTACAGAAACACAAGAAGTTTATCAACTTTTGTTATTTTATTTTATCTAGCACTACACAGTGTAAAAATTCTATTATTACTATTGCCTGACTTGTCCAGTCATCTGGAAACTCATTCATCTAAGAAGAAACAAAGACTAAATTAGAAATACTCTTCTCTATAAATGGGCTGTACAGAAGGCACCTTGCTTCTGCAATCAGTTATTAAGTTTAGGATTACAGGTTCGTGTTTCAGAATCAACAACTACAGAGACAAAGATGGGAAAAGGACATGATCAGGATTACAGGGAAACACCTGTCCAGGGAGCTGGGAACTGCTCGGTTTTTAACATGCAGAATTGTGCCTACTGATAAAGCACAGGTGGAATATTATTTTTGAATAAGCTGATTTCAGTGAGCTATTGAACCCAATAGCTCAGTGGAATCGGTTTATTCAAAAATCAAGCATTTTAGTCTGCTTGCTCAGTTAACTCAAAATTAAAAGGAGCATTTCTATTAGGTTTTATTTGAGAAAAATAGTAGTTTGGAAGTAGGAAAGATGCACTGTTTCAACATCTACTTGACAGTAACATCCTTGTAAAATATAGGTCTTGTGCCAACACACTGAATTCTTAAGAATTTTATTCCTCAGACCAACAGAGTTTTGTCTGAATGATTACAGGCCCCTATTGCTTCCACAAATCATCAAAGAGAGTTCAGGCATCTGGTCTTAAGGCCCAGAGCCACTGTGTTTTAGTCTGAACCTTATTTCTAAGGCTTACTTTAAATAGCACCAACGAGTTCTACAAGTTAAAACAAACAAACAAACAGACAGACAAACAAACAACCACATAACTGGGAAGGGGAGAAGAAGGGGTCTGAAGGCCCTGTTCAAATTGGCCAAGCAATTTGAGTCTCACTGAGCACTGTCTGAGAATTTGGGCAAAACACAGGTTTTTGGGATTTGTTAGGATGGAAATTAAAGTTCTCTTTGGGCACTGTAAACAACAAAGAAACCCCACACCTCTTCTATCAAACTGCAAATGGATCCCCCAAGAACTAGTTTCAGCAGAAACTATTATTAAAAATTCTTTTGGAAAATATTCAAGTTATGGTTTCTGGATAGAAAAGCATTTTTAAAAGACACTACTGCTTCCATTAAGAAACAAAAAGATAGAAACACACAGACAAATAGCTATTTAAACTAATGCTTTGGCAACAACAAGAAAAAAAATTAAAACATCACTTAACAAATGGATTTGACCCAGATTCCTACCCTCTGTTTTAAGAGAACATTCTTGAGAGCAGTTCACAGGCCTGTTGGTACTACTAATTTATCTCAATTGTGTTACAGCTTTCAAAGCGTCAGTAAAAGACTTGCAACATCCGTTCCCACTTTGTTGCCTTCATATATTCTTACCAGTAAGAGCTATTAAAAGAAGCTGAACTAAAACTGAAAACAAGAAACATTTTAAATCATAATCAGCAGTTGAAGGGAAGGATGTTTCTTCTGCATACTAAATAAGGGACTTGAAGGATCTGCCACAATAGCAATCTTGGCTTGCTCTCCACTTCATGTAATCCTTAGTTCTTGTGACAACATTGGGTTTGGTTTAAATTTGTGTTTGCTTGCCTTCAGCCCACCCAGGCTGTCTTCATCTTCAGGTGATGACACTGTCATGCCATTCTCTTTATTTCAGTCTGAGAAATCACCAACTCAGCCATGTAGAAGGAGCAAATTAATTGCATATTCCTTTTAATGAACATTTTTATGGAAATAGTGAATGAAAGTAGTCTCAAGATACTTATGTGACAGTTCATTAAAAAGCTCCATAAAACATGATATTGTTCTCTCAACAGTAGTCTTATCTTAACATCCTTATCAATTCATTCTCCAGTTGCTCTACTGATTCTAAATTTCTCTCTGTGGTTCTGCTACCAAGCAAAAGAGTCCAAAAAGAACTAACATGCCACTTCTCTGAGTCTGAAATAGAGCAATCAGAGCTATCAGACTGTTCAGCACAATCTCTCTTTTATTTTTAAACTCCAAGGCTCCACGTGTCCCTTCCCTCTAAGTTGGTTTATCACGATAGGAATCGCCGACCTGAATTTTCCTCTTCTGGATAACATACAATATTTGCAATTTCCAAGCATGCTGTAAAAGTCACAGAATCTCTGGATAAACAGAGATTGAAAGGACTCCTGAAAACCATCCTGTCCACACACAAGATCTTGTCCAAGTGAGCTTTGAATATCTCCAGGGTTTTTTTTTCTGGAACGGTTGTTTTCATGTGTCCTTCATATTTAGGTACCTGACCAATTCAGCCCATCTGATGTTACTAACTAGCTGCTGCAGCTCTATCACAGTTTTCTACTTGAAATGAGAAGCCTTGTTATAGACCCCCTCTTAATTCTTTCCAATTATTTAAAAAATAAGAATAACTGATGTTTTAAAAGAATGAGTGAGCATCCTATTTGAACAAAAGTCTTTCATCTCCTTATTAATCAGTAAAACCAAGACTAAAACTCTGTCTTGTCAGTTAAGAGATGAAGAAATTGCTAGACATCGATAAGCATTTCTCAGCCAAAGTTATAGGAGCTCAGCATCTTTAAATATCCCAGTGAGAAGGAATACATTTTTTAAAAACTAAGTTTCCAGTTAGCATATGTAAAATCACACCTCAAGCTTTTTCCCTAAGCTTTTCTTTTTGCATCTCATTTTTGTTTCTGTCAACATTGTAACATAAAACATCTGAGAGGTTTAAAACTAAACAGTTCTAAGCAGTGGGTGAAACCACAGTATGTTAACTGACAGGAGGTTTTGGCTCCTTCATCTTTAAGCATCTATTACTCAGCTGCTGTTTCTCTGCAGCAGGGGCTAGAACATTTATGGACTTCAGTCCAAGACTCCTAGTTTCCTAATACATGCTGCCTAAGCACATTTTCTCTTGATTTGATTGTTTCTTTGATAAATACACCATTATTGTAAATACACCAGCTTGTCCTTCTGAATACAACCAATACTAATTCACACTTACTGCAGCTGGTGCCCTTCCCTGAACAAATTGTTCAAATGACAGCACACGTGGCTGTGATGTCACCTAACAGAGTTGTCCCCATCTGACAGGTGTCAGAGCTGGGACAGACATGATGTACATAAAATAAGACATGGATAGTGAGAAATTAAGGTAAAGCAGAAGAAATACAAATACGATATGCCTAAGTATCAGCCAGTTCTCCTTCAGCCAAATATAAAGCTATTTTCAAAAAACTAAAATATTTTTCCTATGGCATATAGTCCACAGCCAACTCCAGCACAAGAGATTTTATCCTTGAACAATCTGAAGAGTGGAAGGATGAAAGCTTATAAAATATATATCCTTGTCTATGTTGGAAATAGCATAATTCCAAACCAGAGACTAATGCTGAAATACAATCCAGAGGTTGTGCTTCCATTCATAAACTGTTCCATTTGAACACAGGGTCTGGAATGAATTTTATCCTCATGTTCAACCAGAGAGCTACAATTTATTATAGCGCTGCACTTTTCAGTTTCAAAATCATATCCCTAACATTTTTTTCTGTCAAGTCCAATGGAGATTAGCAGACTTTTCAACCAGGATCATCCATAAAGGGAAAATACAGCAGAACCCAACTTCCCAGAGACATGAAGAAGCAAGTCTAGTTATTTACCACATGGTTAAAAGAAAAGAAAACCTACTGTGTACACACAGCTTCAGCAGTCTGAGCTGGAAAGGCATCAGAAAAGTCCTTTCCTAGTAACAGCATTAAGTGGTATCTCAAATTTTTAGCTCAATAACAACATAAGTGGAGTCTCAGACTTGAGCTCTGTCTTCAGGTTACCACTAGACTGTCTATGCAGCAGCCCAGCACTATTACTCCTGTGTAAGATCACAGTAATGCTTCCTGACAACTTCAAACCTCAAAATAAATAACCAGTGCTTCCCAGTCATTGCATGTTCTGCAGCTAAGACATGTCACAAAAGTACAGGCTTATTTACATCAGTTAAACTTTGAGCTGTTTCAGGAACTTCCCTAGGTTCTCTAGGTAATCACTACTCTCTGATGTCCAAATTAAAAGGAATTTAGGATTCAACAACACTGGTGTGACCAATTTCAATCTATAGGCTCACTGCTTTTTGCACCAGTTGCCTACAGTTTTCCAGTGTCTTGACAAAAAGACACTCCAAAAATTGCAACAGAGCTGAAAACATTTTCATTGATAGGTCTCCACATTCAGCAAGATGAAAGAAGCATCTGCTGCCAGTATACAACAAGGTAAAAGCAGTTTAAATAATTACAACTAAACTCCCATCAACTTCTGGGCTAGAACAATTTCCTTGTCTTGGACAGGAAAGGGAAATTGGTGACATGGTCCTTCTGCCCTAGGATGAGATCCAGCAATCCACTCTGATTTAACACATCATTTCTAAATACTTATTTTTCTCACAAACCTTATTGCACCAGTAATCTCTAGATTGATCAGGATATACTCATACCACACCACAAATCAGATTTCCATAGTACATGGAGAAGTAGAAAGTAGACCTCAGTTAACATAAACCTTTAAATGAAGACAAAGGAAATTATGACAGCCATCTACAGTAAAAATTATTAATCTGTTAAGTATTAACTATTAACCTATTAATTACTAAACTTTTACATGCCACTAAAAAGCTTTCCATCTGATAAGTCAAAGCCACTACCATGTCTTCTTTGCATTGGATTCATACATTTTTATCTACCTGGTCACCTAATAAAACAGTCTAGATCCCTTCAAGTCTTCCACCTCTCTCTGACTGACACTGAGCATTCATTTGACAGCATGGATGACAATTTAAAATGAACCCTGCTTTGACCAGAGCTGCTGTAGAATATCTTTTTTGAACTCATCTCAGAGTAGCCCTGTTTGTGACTCAGGTAAGGAACATTTTTAACACAGTAGCTAATAGCTCCATGAGATGCTTCACCATCTATTTTGGAAGGCAGTATGCCAAGAGAACTGTGGTACATTTTCATTCATCTCTTGGCTACTGCTTCTTCCAAAGTTTCTGTCCACACACAGCCAAAATCAAGTTCTATGAATCACTGCTTGAATGAGATCTAATTATTCAATTAGTTTTAATGCCTTTCTTTTCCTTATTTCTTGACAGTCTTACACCTCTTGCCCTTCAGGGCATTTGTCCACGTGTCTTTCCCATGATTGGAAATACAGACAACTTCTTTCCCACCCATAACAGCTTTCAGATTAAGAAGAGAATTGAACACCATATCCTGCATATCCCCTTTGGATACAGTCCTTTTTATCTAGGGAGAGGAAGAAAACCTGTATAATCACCTACTAACAGACACACTTTTCTGAGACCTGATCTTCTGCTTTGCATATACCACAGATTTATTGCAAGTTAACTCCCTCACAAAGATACTTGTCATGTTTGCTTTTACCTGAATACATAGGATTATTAATAAACCCTCAGTTGTGAAACTACAAATATATGATCCTCCTAGCAAGTGTAACTGAGGGAAACTTAACACTTAGCTGTAAAACATTAACTGCTTCCAAAAGGGTATTGGTTGGAAGGTTTCAGTGCTAGGGAAAGAGGAAATAAGAAAGAAATCTGTCTTAATTCTCCACCTTACTCCTTATGAGTTCCAGTATTTTTTGTTTTGCCTAGTATTACATTAAAAAAAAAAAAATCTCCCAACAAAACAAGAACCCCAACTTGTTTCAGAGCAATGTTGTCTGCTTTCTCCCTGTGTAACTACACACAAAAGAAACAATAATGAATGGTATAAAGTAGATTTACAGCAAATTCCTAACTATCTGTTCATCTTAGTCATTAAGACAATAAGCCCACATCACAGTGCTCTCTCAATTCCCAAGGAAGATGACTCAGTTGCTTTTACAGGAATACTGTCTGGGATTCAGACTTATTTTTCTGGGGGAAGATTTTCAAAGTAGAATGAAAAATGCAAGCTAGGATGCAGCCAGCTAAGCACTTTTTCACAATTCTAAGCTGGTTTTCCACTTCCCCACCTGTACTGCCAACAGGAATGTGCTGGCTGTAGAAAAACAACAGAAATGCAAACTTCCTATTGAGATACAGGATGGAGAGATTTTGTACATACTGCATTTTTAGCCAAGATTTGTGACAGGATTGGGAGAAAGTGATGAGCAAATTAATATTAATTGACTCATTCTCCTTTCCTTTTAACCAAAATATAGTTAATGGCTCTTGAAAACCAAAATGTGAAGAAAAAGGCAATATTCTACTCAAATGAGTAGTGCTCATCAGACCTGAACTTTACTAACCCAGTTATTATTACACCCACTACCTCAGAAACAGAGTAAGACTTAGCATAGTGAACACTATACATACAAAACTCAAAATGTTGGTCTCACTTGAGTGGTTTCTCTTCAAACACTGTGGCAATTTGAGTTGGCTGTGATGTCATCCACACAGTTTCTTACACCATCCTTGCAAAGATGCAATGGAAGAGGTACTTTGCTGGGACTGGTTATTAACAGGAGACAAAGAAAACTTGTCAACTTTGTGAGTCACCTGATGCTTCATTTTGCTGTAGTTTTGCAGAAGAATATACAGCATGATTGGTCGTGCTGCACATCACTGATGCCAGTAGAGCCTACATACAACCTTATGAAAAGGTTGTCAACTCCTTTTGATTGACTGTCCTCAAATGTAGCCTTTTCTACTTTCAATGCCAAAAACACAACCGAGCTTCAATGCTGTATAGAAATACTTCATTCATTAAGCAACACCTTCTCCTTCTTAAGAAATCTTTTTCCTCCTTCTGAAAATAGAGATTTGATTTTGTTAAAAATGCAAAACAAAGGTATTCCCTTTGATACATAGCCTCCTTTGAGAACAAACCCATTTGCCTCCCTGGTCTTTCATTTCCCCATTGACTGTGCTTGGTGTGTCACAAAGTTTACAAAATTATCAAATGGTATGGACTGCAAGGGACCTTTAAAGATTGTTTATTTCCAACTCCCCTGCCACAGAGAGGGACAGCTATCACTAGACCAGGTTCTTCAAAGTCCCATCCAATCTGGCCTGGAACACTTCCATGGGACATCCACAACTTCTCTGGGCAGCTTGTTGCTATGTCTCAGAAATCAGAATTTGCTATTAGTACATGATAAAACTTTGTCTGAGACACATCTTGATTCCTTTTTCTTTAGCATCCTGAGTGTAACAGCAGGAGTCGACTCACAGCCTTTTGATACAGAGCCTCAGGGTCTACCACTTCAGTTAAAAAAACCCTCCAGTACCTGCCAATATTAGCAAAGCTGCATCCTGTTTGCAATTCCCCTCAGAGATGGACTGAATGCTCCTAAGCAGATCTGATTCTATTCAGGAAAGGGCAATCATGTTCTACTTCAAAAAAGCCTCCTCCTTTTTATTACTTAAGTCATATTATCTTATTTATGCAACTATTATTTCCATTCTTTTATCTTCCCTGCATAGGAGGGGCAAATACTGGTATTACAGATCCCTCTAGATTTCAAGATTGATATGTTCATGACAGAAAGAGAGCTCTCCATGTCTATAATTTTATCCTTTTGTTTTCTGCATGTTTTATGTATGAGTGTGATTTGGCATACAACATATTAATAGATAACCTACAGATAACAAGCAGTTGCAGACTGCTGCATCTTGTAGTATTCACTGAGGAATTTCAAAGGGAGATATTAGTTGAATATAAATTAAATGCTCCTGCTCTTTTTTGTTTTTAAGTAACTGCAAGAGAACAAGTCTGACTGCTCACCCCACAGGTTCAACCCTGGCCTATCTGAATTTCTGTAACTGTTCTGCAAAAAACTCAGTTTGATTTAAGGGTGCCCAAGTCTGCCCTGTAGCACCTCCGCTGGTGCTTCAATCTGACCTTTAAAGTTTACTTGGTCCCCAAAACAACAAATAAAACTTCTTAACAAGTGGCAAATGTATTGAGTCAGCACTGGTTCAGCCCCACACAGGAGGTACTGCAAACTGCAGAGAAATGTAGCCAGTCATGGCTGGCTGCTTCACACACAAAGAGCACAATCGGTCAGTAACAAAGAGCAGGAAGAATAATTTTCTCTCCTTATCCATATGCTTTCCTGACTAGGGCCCACAGGGGATTTGCTGATAAAACACAGCTTTGTCACATTTGTCAGACCTGAGGCTGTCATGGAAACATAACTGATGGGACAAACTTTAATGAGCCACTGTCACAAGGGTGATCTGTCCGAGGCAAGAGTTGGTGCTCCTGTTCAGCAGTGAAACAGCCCAGCAGGTCCCAGCATCCCCCCACTGCCACAAGTGTCCTAGACTGTTGTGTTTTGGGAACACCATGTGTCCATAATAGTGAAAAAATATTTTACAGGATTCCCAGTCTACAATGATGGGTCTGTTTGCTTTTAAATCAGATTGTAACCAAATCTTGCAATGATAAGTGTTGAAATGATAAGCTGAGCCAGAAGCCTGGAGTTTGACTTTGCTCCCTTCTGCCCACCTAGCAGAAAGCCCATCCAGAAGAATAATTATGTTTCAACAAGGTTCTCTCAACTCCTTCACAATATCAACTGGGGGTTTTTTCTGCACTGTTCCTCCAGCTATTTCCTAGCATTTCCCTTTTCTACCTGGTCTCAGGTGCAGTTGACTGTTCCCTCACTACAAGCAAAAGGTTTCTCCTTTTCTCATGACATTTTTAATAGTAAACATTTTAATGATTTCAGAAGCCAGCAAATCATTTGGCACCAATAGAGGTAGTAAAAACTCAGCCTTCTCAGGAACCAGTGGCAGTTCACTTTGAAGTCTGTCCTGTCACTGCTTCCCTGAGGGACCCATGTGATGCCAGACCTCAGAAGACAAGTCAGCCCACGTGCACTGCTACTGTAGGCAAGGTCACACCAGCAATGCAGCTGCCAAAACAGCATTACCCATCTGATACAGGTCTGCAAGGGGCTGATACACAGGAGAACTCGCCTAAGGCAGCCTGGTTTTATAAATGGAAATACTGACGTGGAGAAAGAGGAATTTGCTCAGGATTTCAGGACATCTCACAGCCTGACCGGAGCAGCCATTGCCCGACTCCTGAAGTCTCTGGATAGATGGCTTTCAATCAGTCTGGCCTACCCAGAAGATGAACTGCATAGATTTTCCAGAAAAATCACTGAAACCTTTAGCATAACTCCACTGCCTCACTCTGAAGACCTCACCATCCTTTTAGAACAGGTAGCAGCCCCATTTTCAGAGTCACAAGCACAGGAACTGCACTGGGAGCTGCTGACAAGGTGCTGTAGCTGATGACCTCGGACTGCCTCTTGGATGCCCAGCTCTTCCAGAAGGTTATCCATCCCCGGAGGCATCCTGTGCTATTGCACAGCACCGGGCCAAGTTTACATTTGTTTATTGAGTCATGCCTACATTTGTTTTCTGCTGTCCATATACATCAGCCAATAGTAAATAAACCACAGCAGGGACCTCAGCTCTTGATGTGTTTCAGCAGAAACCTGGATAATGTCTCCATAGGAGAGGAGAGCATGTCAAATCTGACAGCAAATTCTACTGTGCACTGAGATTGGAGCAGAAAAGAGTAAAACTTGCTGATGGGGTTCCCTGCACAACCCCCTCACCACACAAGGAGCTCCAATTATGTCAGCACGAAGTCAGTGTTTCTAAATGCAGTTGGTTCAACCTCTGCCTTCACCCAACCTTTACACAAAACAACTCTCACGACTAGGGGACAAGTTTGCCTTCTTGCCCCATGCCTCTCTTCACTCTGACGTTTTGTGACTCCTGCCAACACTACAGCCTCCCACAGGGAGGGCAGGCCCATGAAAGCAAATGGCATTACAGCATCATGGCAGAGGCTTGTTGCTGTACAAGGCAGAAGGCCTAAATGGACCATCTTATGCAGCTCCAGGGACAGGACTGGCTCTCCTCCACTGAAGCCTCAGATGAGGGCTGGAGTATTGTAACTGTGCCTCAGCTGCCCAGGCTGTGAGCAGAATCTTCCTTACAAGTGGCACACAAGGGCTGTGCTTTCCACAGGAAATGAAAGGGGTGAGCAGACAGCCACCTCCACAAGCCCTGGGGTAATACTGCTCAACTTGCAACCTGTTGTGCTGCTGCTAAGAAAAAGAGCACTAAAAAGCCAAAGTCTGCTCTTATATCTTCATACTCTTCCAAAAGTCAATCTGCTGCCCTGAGCCTGAGTGCAGCAGGGTCAGTACAACAGTAAAACCCAGTCTGATGCACAGCAGAGCAGCTCTAATCCAGAGCATCAGCTGATTACACAGAGCATATCCATTGTCCAAAAGTAGTTTTATTTTCACTCTTCCCTCTGAAACCAACTTGACTCTTCTCCAAAAATCAATACCAGAATGAGTCACTTGAAATTATTTTTTAGGTAGGTTTTTAAGACTGAGTTGCAAGACAGCCCCTGTGACAACATGCCAGGAAACCCCCGGGAGGTCTCCCAGAAAACTGCAAGGGAATGAATGTAAAACAGGCTGAGCTGTTCAGCTTCTCACCTCCCCCAGCACGGGCTTGAACATGTTGACAGCAGGGTGGTATGAAGATGGTTTTGTCCCCTACAAATCTTTTGGATAAACAGGATTGTGTTCTACATCAGAAATCTCTCTTTGTAACTTCAGTCAATATTTTCTTGGCTTGCCACTCTTGACAGTCGTAAAACAGCTCTCTCTGGAACATGCCATTCAAACTAATCAGCTGTCAGCTATTCTTTTAAAACTAATAATAGAAGGTCTGCATGAGCCTGTGAGAGACTGAAAATGGGAATGAGTTGTGCAGCTGCAAATCTTTCCATACTGCTGCAGCTCTCAAATTATTTTTTTCTCTCTACAAAGAAGGCATGAAATAGCATTGTAGGGACCAGGTTTTGTAGTGTCAAAATTGCCCAACTGTCCTCAGCATGCCCATAAATGTGATGAATGTTTAGTGATGCCTTTTAACTTTCCAGGAAGCTTTTAAAGACAGGAGGGATGTTCTGGTCATAAACCAACTAGTTCAGCTGGCCCAGGAGCACAGATAATTTGATGGCTTATATCCTCTGAATGCCAGCTGCACAGAGGATGCTGGACTATGCTCTTGCCATTGGCAGAAGTTTTAGCCTCCAATTCATATTCTTGTCATCAAACTGCAACAGGATGTGCAAAAAGGGTTCCAGGAGGAAGCACTGCCTCTGAGAGGATGGGGGAAACAGGACTCCTTTGAACAGCCCCTTGACTACCGCAGTTTGGCTCCAAGTGGGCAGAGAAGATTAATGTTACATGAGGCTTGAACTCAGAATAAGAGATGGTGCTGGAGGAAAGCCAACTGTGCAACACTCCTGTAACTGCTTAGGGGACTCTCTTGTTGTCATATGAAACTGAGGAACAACTGGGAGACTCTGTTCAAAAGCATTCAGGTTGGAAGCATGTTTGCAAGGCCTGATGAGGGAACAAGAGCAGCACTTGCTTCTTCCAGGTCTGCCTAAAGCTAGTACCACCATGGGACTTTGCCTCTACCAGCAGTGGGTCCATTTTCAGCCTGAAAAAATACTGTTTAAAGCCTCTCAGGCTTTTAAGAGAAAAAAGCAGTTTAAATCCCAGACCGGAAGCCTTAATTATAATGGATTTGTGAGAAAGTTGCCAGACCTTGCCCTGCTCTGTGATCAGGGCTGTGCCAAGAGTCTGCTTTGTGTCACACTAGCAACTGTGCTAAGTTCAGCAAAGTAACTGGGTCAAAGATGCACAGTCAGAAGAGAGATCACTGATTAGCGCTAATGAGAGCCTTCACTGCAGAGCAGAATGACGGTGCCATCATGTCAAGGTTCTTGCTTGTAATTAAAGGTAGCCATACCCATAACCAGTGTGAGCTCCACAGAACAGATCTTCTTGTGTGTCACCTTTTATACCTTGGGAAGTCACTCATCACCAGAAAATAGAAGATGAGAGGAAACAACTGAGAACTCATTGTTCATACTGCTGGAATTGAAATTAACTTACAGAAAATCAGGGAAGATTTGAGCATCCTCATGATCAGCTCTACTAAACATGCAGCGCTGTTGTTCTCAGTCAATTAATTCTACCTATAGTGGGCATAAGGTTACAGGTGAAGAATACTGAACTAGTGTTCAAGAATTTACTGGTACCTCCATCCACAACACCACGTGCTCTGAAGATCAACTTTCAAAGAGAACAGCAGAAACAGAGAAAACTACAGGGTTTTTCCAGGGTCTCACAGATTTTCCCTAAGAAGGAAAATAGAAAGGACTCTGTAATTATCTAGAGAAAGGAGTAAGAGCCAAAACTACCATTGAGTGGTACAGATGAAGTCAGTCCTAGGCCTCTAGATAGCCTCAGCCCATTTGCAAAGCAGTGTATTTCTAAGTAATAAAGACAAACACATCAGGGTAGCAGTTAACCTGGAATTCACCTCAATAGACAACACAAACATCTGTTATCAGCCTATGGATAAAGGGTACACAAGGAGTTACACAAGACAGGATCTTATGCAAGATGAAACAAGCAATTAAAACACTATAACTCAGAATATAAAAGTTACTCAGTAGACAATCAAGAGCCAAGAACAAAAAAGATTTCTATTATGTCCCTTCACTTTCCTTCTAAGTACAAGACACAAAGCACTTAACCCCACCAAAGAACCTCAACAATATCTCTGGTACTCAGAACCACTGACTATCCACAGGCAGAATATAGATATACAGCCACTGGCAGAAACATGATGGACACCTGGGACTAGTGAGGAGATTTATACCAGGACAACACAAAGCAACTGTCCTTGAAATACAGAAATAAATGCACTTATATATAAGTGACAGCAACAGCAAGCTGTAATGCTGAGCTGAGGACGTGTCCAGAGTTGCTGTGTTGAACACAGAGCTGTTACACCTGCACAGACTCCTGCAAGAACTCCACCTGTCTTACTGGCTATACCTTCCTGAATTGCTCACTCCTCCAATGGATGAAAAAACAATTGGTCAATCTTGTTAGGATTGTATTTTGTTGTATTTTTTATTATTATTTCCTATCTGTAAGGTATACATAGCACAATATATGAAAACTTCATTTGAAACCATCCAGAATGCTAGAACATATGGAAATTATCTTAAAGGACCAAGGGAATGATGCCTGGTATCCCTTTTCAAAGTAATTGCAAATGCTACAGCACAGACCATTAAGGGAAATGCCACTCAGCCAGAAGCTCTGGGAGAGAATTCAGCAGGCATCCTGCTGCATCACAGCAAGCAGATACACACCAAAACACCACTGTTGCCTTTGGAATGGCCAGTGAGCACCACCTCACACATATACCAGGATTCCCAAGATGATCATATGTAAAATGTCATCACTTAAAAGCAATGGTTCTGACACTGGAAAATCATTAGATCTGTCTGAGAAATTTTAGGGACTAAGAGCTTTAAACTTGGGAAACCATCAGAGGATTCTTTCTTAAGGAGGGAGATGGCTCAAATTAGCACACCAGCTCCACAGATATTTCATTTCTAGTCAAAAACAGCACAAGGATTTCTTATTAAACTTGTCCCAATCATCAAAGAGATGAAAAAAATTTATTTTTTCCAAACCAGGTTATTGATATTTGCTACCAGTAGTATTTTTTATGGAATCAAGCTGGTAGGCAAGAGGTGGACACCAAGTGCTGATGAGCCCGCAGTTTGCAGATGACAGCTGTCAGTTCTGCTCCAGCACAGCCTGCTCCTCCTGCCTGAGTACTCTAGGGTAGGTCACAGCTATGACAGCGTTTTTTCCCTAAAGTTTTCCTGGAACTCCCCTCTGAAGCACAGCCTTTTAATCGAGGGACAATTTGCACACAAACACACACACACACACACACTTGTAAACAGCAGCCATTTGTGAGGAGAGGAGGTGGGATAGAAGGATCCGATTTCCATTCATTGCACTTTCCCCTCTAGGAAGGTTTGAGAAGAAAGTGGAGATCAGCATCACCATTATCTCCAGCGTGTGTTATTAGCAGCCACGCTGAAGCCAGTCAGCAGCACCCGGCATTGTTTGGAGCAATACAAAAGACCTTCTGTTTGGAAAGTTCAAGAAAGAGAAGGGAAAGCCTGTGGCCTGGTCCTGCAGTCAAAAGACTGACACAGAGGCTGGGAAGTTCTCAGGCAGAGGCTGATCTCAAGCCCTTTGAAGTTGACGGGAAAACTCCCAAGGACTCCAGCAAGCTTTGGATCATGCCTGAAATGCACAGAAAGGAACAAAGCAGCATAAAAGTAGAAATGAGCATCTCCAAAGGGGAATTTAAACAGCACAATGGTGACCTAAGATATTCATCATGGTTGCTGATACAATGTATTTTTGGGATGTTTGGCAAAGTATGATTATGTCAAATTTTTGAGTCTTTTCATTAGGATATAGCAGTTGTACACTCATCATCAGGTATTTTTCTGCTTAAAATGCACGATACCCTAGTGTTGAGTGTTTAAGACAGCATTTAGCAAAAGGAAAGCTGGGAGGAAAAGTCCCTTTCGTTTGCTGAAATTAGGAGTTTTCTGCTTTCTTTCCCCACTTTCTTCTCCCCAAAAGGCTGGTTTGTAGCTATGATATACCCAGTCTAGGACTGAAAACTTTATTACAAACAATGCTGCCAGCATCATCTATTCNCCCCCCCCCCCCCCCAAAAACAAAAAATGCAGGATGTTTCCTCTTTCCCTGGCTAATAGAATCCAACTGTTGCCGCATGATATCATCCCCCAGAGTTAGGGAATCCAAGCTCGCTCCGACACTCTCGGCTGGGAGTAAACACCATCACCAGTTTAAAAAGAGAAAAAAAAAATCAAACTTTACAATGGGAGGATATAACATTAAAAAGGCAATTTTTGTTACCTGAAATTTGGAGCATTTCCCTTTCCACTCCATTCTCAGATTTGTATTTCCCAGACAAAACTCTGTGTTATTATCTGAGGCAATCAGAAAACCAGTCGTTTAGTGTCTAATACCTGCTGTGCTTCCCATAACTCTTTCATATGACCTCTTGCAGCACTGATTCCAGCTAAAATGATTGCANTGGAACTCCCCTCTGAAGCACAGCCTTTTAATCGAGGGACAATTTGCACACAAACACACACACACACACACACTTGTAAACAGCAGCCATTTGTGAGGAGAGGAGGTGGGATAGAAGGATCCGATTTCCATTCATTGCACTTTCCCCTCTAGGAAGGTTTGAGAAGAAAGTGGAGATCAGCATCACCATTATCTCCAGCGTGTGTTATTAGCAGCCACGCTGAAGCCAGTCAGCAGCACCCGGCATTGTTTGGAGCAATACAAAAGACCTTCTGTTTGGAAAGTTCAAGAAAGAGAAGGGAAAGCCTGTGGCCTGGTCCTGCAGTCAAAAGACTGACACAGAGGCTGGGAAGTTCTCAGGCAGAGGCTGATCTCAAGCCCTTTGAAGTTGACGGGAAAACTCCCAAGGACTCCAGCAAGCTTTGGATCATGCCTGAAATGCACAGAAAGGAACAAAGCAGCATAAAAGTAGAAATGAGCATCTCCAAAGGGGAATTTAAACAGCACAATGGTGACCTAAGATATTCATCATGGTTGCTGATACAATGTATTTTTGGGATGTTTGGCAAAGTATGATTATGTCAAATTTTTGAGTCTTTTCATTAGGATATAGCAGTTGTACACTCATCATCAGGTATTTTTCTGCTTAAAATGCACGATACCCTAGTGTTGAGTGTTTAAGACAGCATTTAGCAAAAGGAAAGCTGGGAGGAAAAGTCCCTTTCGTTTGCTGAAATTAGGAGTTTTCTGCTTTCTTTCCCCACTTTCTTCTCCCCAAAAGGCTGGTTTGTAGCTATGATATACCCAGTCTAGGACTGAAAACTTTATTACAAACAATGCTGCCAGCATCATCTATTCATGAGCTTGAGAAAGAGCCCTACCCAGAAGAAATTCTATAGCAGCACATTCTTCAAACAATTACTAAAGGATCCCAAGTGCAGGGAGGCTCCAAATCCTCTGCTTAATTATAGTTTAATTAATTTTCTCATTAAAGATGAATATAGGAGCATTCAAGATGAAAGAAAAGTCCTCTGATTTCTTTAATATTTCCATAATAATTTTCTTGCATATAGGAGTAATGGTTGCAGTGGGTTTAAGGTTTCGTGCTGTCTAGGCTCTCAATGATATTTTCTGGGAATTAATTTGTTACAAACTCTTTTTAAACACTTCTTGTAGCCTTTGAACAAGATTCAACAAAGAGCCAAAGTAACTCCCTTCCCCCCCCCCCCCC